>CM068372.1:304438493-305038493 GCA_034769895.1 Magicicada septendecula
TTACTGCATCAAATATAGCAGTGTATTAGGAGTTAGTGAAAATGTGTGAAACAATTTATAAATATCGGTATGGAGAACCATACATAACTTCCATGTTCTAAGATTTGTATTTAAAATCATTTTTGAAATGAAATATTACCATAGAAACTACTTCTTTCTACTTACTGCTTCAGCCTTAACCACAGTACTGTGGTCACTAACGTATACCACCTCACGTTATCGCACTCGATTTTCAATTATGATGGAAGTCGATGGCATTGCCGAAATGTCTGGTTTTGTAGAAAACATTGGACTATGGCCAAACATCCCAGGAAGGAATTTTAACAAAAACTACTTCTTTGTTGCCGATAACGTTGTACACATATATATAAAAAATATGCATAAAATTAATGGTTTGTATAAGTTAATGTTTGATCTCCATTAAGTAGTGCTCAAGTTTCCACAAAGTTTTAATATTATGATGTCCGTAATTAAAACATCAGAGCAGGTTTAGTGTGTATGAGGGTACACCGTGGACAAAAATTTTCAACATTTCCTATTGAGCGTTGCTTAGAGTAAAGCTGTGAATCTACAGTGTACATTTCACAGAACAAACACGCGGCAAAGAAGGAGCGCTCCGAAGTCACTCATGGACCCTCAGCATCTTGCAGAGGGTTCATTCCCTAAAGACGAAAATTCTGTCTATGAAGCGTTCCTCTGTAAACACGTGCAGTTACACTGCCCAGCGATCCAGAGGAAGCAAATCGCAATCCACGCTGGACAATTTTTCGGCTTGCACGCGTTATGTTGGTGTGCGTTTCGGCACTTTCCATTTAAAAAGCATGCAAATGTAAGAAAATAAACATGAGTGAGGCCAGAAATAATGCGAATTTTGTGTGTGTGTGTGTGTGTGTGTGTGTGTGTGTGTGTGTGTGTGTGTGTGTGTGTGTGTGTGTGTGTGTGTGTGTGTGTGTGTGTGTGTGTGTGTGTGTGTTCCCTGCCTTTTTATTGCAGTAATCATAATAATAAAATGGAAACGTAAACATTACATAATTGAGATATGCTTGCCTGCCACGAACGATATATTTTCTCTCATACGTGATTTACATTAAAATGAAAAAATTATAATTTTATTGCCTGCCAACAAAATTATTTTATTTTTAACAATTACCATTATTTGAAAAAGTTTAAATGAATTTTCAAGTACTTTACTGTTGTTAAAATGTAAAAGGTTGCAGGTAAACTACCCCTTCCCCTTAACCGATCTTCACCAAAATCAAAAGACCTTGAGATCACTACAATTCAGAGATGTATGCAAAAAATTATTTGATTATGTTTGAATATGCGGCAGTTACCGTTCATCATAGAAAAAATTACCCTTGTTAAAACATAAAATGTTGCAGGTAAACTACCTTCTTCCCTTAACCGATCTTCACCAGAACCAAAAGGTCTTGAGAACTCTACAATTGAGGGCTGTATGCAAAACATTATTTGATTCTGTTTGAATTTGCGGCTGTTATCATTTGCCAAAAAAAATTACCCTTGATAAAAAAACGCTGCCGGTAAACTACCCCTTTCCCTTAACCGATCTTCTCTGAAAACAATAGGTCTTGAGTACTCTACAAATCAGGGGTGTATGCAAAAACTTATTTGATTCTGTTTGAATTTGCTGCTGTTATCGTTTGCCATAGAAAATACCCCTTTTTAAAACATAAAATGTTGCAGGTAAACTACCCCTTTCCCTTAACCGATCTTCACCAAAAACAATAGGTCTTGAGTACTCTACAAATCAGGGCTGTATGCAAATCATCTTTTGATTCTGTTTGAATTTGCGGCTGTTATCGTTTGCCATAAAAAATACACTTGTTAAAACATAAAACGTTGCAGGTAAACTACCCCTTTACCTTAACCGATCTTCATCAAAAACAATAGGTCTTGAGAACTCTACAATTCAGAGCTGTATGCAAAACATTATTTGATTCTGTTTGAATTTGCGGCTATTATCATTTGCCAAAAAAAATTACCCTTGATAAAAAAAACCGTGCAGGTAAACTACCCCTTTCCCTCAACCGATCTTCACCAAAAACAATAGGTCGTGAGTACTCTAGAAATCAAGGCTATATGCAAAAATTATTTGATTGTGTTTGAATTTGCGACTGTTATCGTTTGCCATAGAAAAAAAATCTACAGACAGACACACAGACACATTTCGAAAAATGACTTTTTTTCATGTTTTGAGTGTAGTACAATCAGAATCTGCAATAATCTCGAACACGATTTTTTTTTGCCATCACCATACTTCCATTTCCTTAAGGAACATGGAAGTAAAAATTATATTTAAAATTAATAGCTCAAATAAATATTTCAATGAACTCTTTGAATAAATATTTCCTGTATAGGACTGTCTAATATTTGTCATAAAACACTGTAAATTGATTCTGTAATGTACTGCAACATAATATTGTATAAAAAAATGTTAAGTTTTGTAAATACTATGGTGCCAATTTTTATTTTTATTTTCAATAAAATTAGGACTAATGTAAATATGTTTTTGTTATTTTAAATAAAAGCAAACTGTAGAAACACTAAATGTACTAAGAAACACTACTAATTAAAGTTATCAAAAAGTAGGGGGCCTCGACTGCAGAGTTGCTATCAACTCTTGGTTTAAATGGGCTTTTTTGTAATCCAGCTCAACCAGTTACCACATTCGGCTGGACACTTACAATTCTGTTGGAATTGTTATTTTGAAGATACTAATTTCTTAATGAAAAATATTAAAGGGGATGAAAATAATGCATATTGAGTGTCTTGTTTGATTTTTATTTTACCATATTAACTGAAATTTACTTTAAAAAATCTGTAGCTGTAAGTTAATCAAAAATAATTATTCAAAATTATCAAGTAATTAATGGAGTTACCTGGAGATACTATTATATTTTGTATTCTACCTTTTTTAAATTTATGCAAATAACTCTGATTGATAAGAACAGTCATATATGAATATAACACTAGCTCATAATGAACTTACTTCTCTATCAAATGGTGCCATACGTGATCCATACTGCCATGTCTTTTGTTCATCTGAATCAAAACCCAGCATCTCACTTGCTAACCTGTTTTGGGGTATCAGTGTTTGTTCAGATTGTCCATCTACTGAGAAGGTCATCTTATCTGAAAACAAGCAGACCAGTTTTATTTCAGTTTAGTTTCCAAGCCACTGTAATGCAAAAATATTAAGAGATTTTTGTATTAAAAACTGCATATTTAATAGTTACATAATTCTGTGTTAAAAAAAGTGTTTTCATTTATATTTATTACCTTTAGTTTGTCTATTAAGTCGTACGTATTCTTTATGTTGTGATAATTATTTGTTAGATGGTTACTTTTTAGTTTTTGTGCTATTATTTTTCCTATTTTATATGTGTACACAAATATGTACACCAACATTCCAATTAATGAAACAACAGACATAATAATAAACAAACTTAAAGAACAAAATGAAGACACACAATATATAACTGAAATAAAAAATAGCCTCCAACTAATACTAAAACAAAATTACTTTGAATTCAATAGCAAAATTTGTCAACAAGAAGGATTGGCAATGGGATCTCCATTATCTAGCATAATAGCAGAAATATTCTTACAACATATAGACACCAAAATACAAAATATTATGAATTCCTTTGATCCAAATGGCATTTGGATGAGATATGTAGATGATCGGCTATATGTATCAAGTAACAAAAACACAAATGCAGATAACATATTGAAACAAATCAATAACATACATCCAAAAATACAATTCACAGAAGAAAAAGAAAATCATAACAAAATCAACTATTTAGACATAACCATCACAAGATACAATAACCGCCTACAATATGCAATATACAGAAAACCAACTTCCACTAACATCATTATACCTAACCATTCTGACCACCCACCACAACATAAAATGGCAGCATTCTATTCACTATTTAACAGAACGTACAAAATACCCCTAAACAAACAAGAAACAGACAAAGAAAGAAATATAATTTATCATATTGCTTATGAAAATGGATATAATAAAAATACTGTAAACAAAATAGAAAATAAAATCAAATATAAAATAAAAACTGAACAATTAAGAGTTAATCAAAATAATCAAAACAAAAATAATAAAAACAATAAAAAATGGGCCACATTCACATACATAAATAATAAAATGACAAAGTTAACAAAACTTTTTAAAAACACAGACATTTGAATAGCATACAAGACTAACAAAAATTATCTACAAAAACTAAATAACCCACACAACAAAGATAATACAACAACCAATGGTATATACAACATTGAATGCCAAGATTGCAATAAATTTTACATAGGACAAACAAAAAACAACTGAAAAAACATTGTTTTGAACACCTAAATGCATACAAAAAAACAGAAATATACAAATCTAATTTGGCCACACATGCAATAAACACTGGACATGAATTCCCACACATAACCAACATGACACTAATAAAACACATACCACACAAAGGAACCATAATGAACATTTGGGAAAATTTACAAATATACAAACATAAAACACAAAACAAACTAATACCTGAACAAATACAAATCAATGCAAAACATGACATAATTTTCAAAGCACTCAACATCGAAAATACTAATACACCAGAGACCAATAAGAAACCACAATAACGACAAGCCAACACACAAGTACTTCACCAGACGCAAAATCACGAAGGCTGAGGATGAGAACACAATGGTTCTCGAAACATGTTTCTAATAAGGAAAAAAAATATCTTGAGGTAATTTCTTTATAAATATTAAATATATTATATACATCAAGAAATGGACTGTAGCAAAAAGTGTTTGAATATACAGTGGAACTTGGTTATAACGTCATTGAAGGGACCAAAAAAATAATGACGTTATGTCCGAGTAACGTTATAAAAAGTTGTTATAAAAGACCCTTTTTAATCACTAGTAAGGAAGGAGAAATAAAAAAAAAGATCTTTGCATTATTAACATTATTCGTGATATCTTTATATATAAAAATTCAGTGTACGTCTGCACATGTTCTCAAAACTTTTGAACCACTTATCCGATAGAGCTCATATTCGCACCATATGTTCGTTAGGTTCAGAGTAAGGTTTACATGTGCCGAGTGTGAGGTTGGCCCGAAGGGGGGGGTAAACATTGAAAATACCGCATATGGGGTATAAAATTAAAGGGAATTTCCATGCCAGTAACAATTTTACATGCATGTATGCACTATTGAAAATTTTTGGGCGGTTGGGGGTGTCAGTTTGGCCAAGGGGGTAAAAATTGGAAAAATGAAAATACAGCATATGGGATATCGAATTAAAGGGAATTTCGATGGAAGTAACAATTTTACATGCATGTATGCACTATTGAAAATTTTTGGGCCCTTCTTTATTATATATAAAAATTCAGTGTACGTCTGCACATGTTCTCAAAACTTTTGAACCACTTATCCGATAGAGCTCATATTTGCACCATGTGTTCGTTAGGTTCAGAGTAAGGTTCACATGTGCCGAGTGTGAGGTTGGCCCGAAGGGGGGGGTAAAAATTGAAAATACTGCTTATGGGGTATAAAATTAAAGTAATAATTAAAGTAATGGGGGAATTTCCATGCAAGTAACAATTTTACATGCATGCACTATTGAAAATTTTTGGGCGGTTGGGGTGTCAGTTTGGCCAAGGGGTAAAAATTGGAAAAATGAAAATACAGCATATGGGGTATCGAATTAAAGGGAATTTCGATGGAAGTAACAATTTTACATGCATGTATGCATTATTGAAAATTTTTGGGCCCTTGGGCTTAATAAATGGGCGGTTTGAGGGGGGTTGTCAAAAATGGAAAATATGAAAAACGGCAGGACCAATTTCAACGGCAGAAATATTTTATGCAACGGGAGAAGCAACAATAGGATAGGTGTTTTGGTCCACGTTGGGAGGTGGGGTGAAAAACACAGTGATTAAAAAACACAGTGGTAAATATAATACTGTATTTACATTTTGTTTAGTGGTGAATATAATACTCTATTTACATTGTGTTTAGGAATGTGATGCAAACAACAAATCAATTACCGGCAATTCAATATAAACTCAATGGTAGGTTCTATTTACATTTTGTTTAGGAATGTGCTGCAAACAACAAATCAATTAAAGGAAATTCAATATAACCGCAATGCTACGTGATGTATTTATAAAATTGTTACAATTAAAAGTTTTATTTTCATATATACATTTGTGAAATTTGTGATAGAAAAATGCCAAGAAGAGGGTGGGCAAACATCGGTCGAAAATCACAACATGCTCAAAATGAGCAGGCGCGACGACAAAGAAGAACGGAGGACCAACACTCGCAGGAGAATGAAAATATTAGGAATTTAAATGTACGTTCACGCACGCAAGAAAGTGGAGAGCAGCGCAGTCAACGTTTAGAAGCATACAGATTACGACACAGACAGGCACATCAACGTTTAACTAATGAAAACAGAGGCCTTCATCTATTAGCAGAACGACAACGAATTCAAGTATGATGGGCATTAATAGCAGCAGGACAAAGTCTGCCGGGTCATCTAGTTTATTCTAAAGTTTACAAACTGCATTTCATTTATACAAACAGCATGAAGAATATTTTAAAAGATCAAAAAGAAAGTACATGTAACTTACATTTAGGCTTACTGTCGAAAGTAATCCGTAATTTTCTTTTGAACGCTCCTTTCTGAAAAATAAATTCTTTCTGCTGTGGAGATGCTGCGCTGCATTGAACGTATCATCAGACGTCTCTCTAAAGCAGTAAAATCGTGAAAGAGTTTCGGCAGCTCTCATTGCTTCCTGTACTGTCGGACAAACGATGTCGGCATCCTCCTCTTGCTCAGCATCTTCTTCAACATTATATTTCTTACGGTTTGTTACTTCTGCTTCTGTTTTTTACTTCCGCGATAATTTCTGCATCACTCAACACTTGGAATGTTTCTACTTGGTCATCCACTGATGCATAGGAATCAAGTTCATTTCCAAATTCATTTACGTCGAATTTCTTAATCCACTCCGAGAGCGGCAAGTCGTCGTCTTCATCATCATCAGGTAAATTTTCATGTACGAGCAGTAGCGGCTCGTACAGGGAGGGCAAAAGGGTGCAGTCCTCCCACTAAATTTGCAAATTAAACTTGTCAATAATATAACTATAATGTGTAGTATTCTTATTGAAAGATATTTTTGGGGCGACTAATAGCGATCACCCGATGTTTTCGGCATGGCCCCGCAGCTGGGACGGTTTCGCTGTCGCCCTCCCTGAATAGGCTGTTCTTTCGGGGAGCGGGGCAAGAGACGTATACACATCTCTATGCATTTAAATGAGCATCCGCCATTACAGGTGGGACTGTGGCCGCTTTCTGTTTCGCAGCTAAATTTATAGAGAAACATATGTTGTTCAAAACTTCTCATAGTGCATATATTTTCTCTTGTGTTTTATATAGTTTTGATTGTGTTCTTGTTGTACTTTTTGTGTAAACGTAATGTTCTAATAATTTATTCTTTATTAGGCAGTGTATTCTGTGTACGATAGTGTTTTTGTCGAACCTTGTGTACATAAACGTGTAACTTATTCTGTGTGTTCTGTGCGTATTTGTTAGAAACGATTAAAATGGCTATGAATTCGGTAAGTAATATTAAACGTTTGATTATTTTAAATTCACTTACTTACGAAAAGAAAATAGAACTAAAAAAATTAGGGCCACCAAAACCGAATTTAGATATTACACAACAAAATTATAAAACGGACAGACCAGCATCAAGTAAAAAAAACTACACAAGAAAATTTAATAGAAACTGTTACTTACATGCTGATTGGATATGTGGATGTGAGGTGATCAATTCCTTTTTTTGTTATGTATGTTTGGTGATGAACCTAAACAGTGATTCAGTCTGGACTAAAAATGGAATTAAGGACTTGAAACATTTGGGAGAAAAAATAAAAAAAACATAAAATTAGTGAAACTCATATGAACAATAATTGTATTGAATATTCATTGCTAGGAAAAGTCAATATTAGTTGCCAGTTAGACAGTGCATATAGATTAAAAATTAAACAGCATAATGAAGAAGTCTCTAAGAACAGATACATCCTAAGTAAGTTAATTGACTGTGTAAAGTTTTGTGGAATATTTGAACTAGCTTTAAGGGGACATGATGAAACAAACACATCTGAGAATCCAGGTATTTTTAGGGGCTTAGTAAATTTAATGGCAGGCCTAGATAGCACCTTAAGAGAGCATATTGAAAAAAACAAACAATAGGGTTTTCGTTGTCTTTCTAAAACAATTCAAAATGAAATTTTGGATTCTATTTATGCAGTGTGCATTGGACTAATAAAAAAATAAATAAATGAAACTGACTACATTTCAATTGAAGCAGATGAAACCACGGATTGTGCCACTCTGTCACAAATTGTGTTAGTTGTGAGGTATGAATTGAACGGAAAATTACATGAGAGATTTATCAGTTTTGTCAGTCCACAAGATCACTCCGCTGAAGGTATTAGTAATATTATTTTTGAAGAATTAGCAAAATTAGAACTTGATAAGATGCCTAGTAAAATTATTGCACAAAGTTACGATGGGGCAGCAGTAATGAGTGGAAAACATAATGGTGTTCAAGCAAAAGTTAAAGCTGTGTACAAGAATGTCCAGTATATACACTGCTATGCCCATCAACTAAACTTAATTATTGAGCGTGCTGCATCACAAAACAAGCAAGCAAAAATATTTTTCTGTAATTTAGATGGCTTTACAACATTTTTTTCAAGATCTTCCAAGCGAACTGCCATACTTGATGAAGTAGTAAAGAAACGTCTCCCAAAATGTTCTAATACCAGGTGGAATTTTAAATCCCGTTGTGTGACAACAGTATTTATTCATAAAAATGGCATTTCTGCTGTTCTTGAAAAAATCATAGATGACAAGAGTGACAAGTCCACTGTTCAGAAAGCACTAGGACCGAAAAACACATTAAATAATGATGATTTTATTTTTGGTTAACGTTTTTCAACAAAATTATGCCAGCCTGTGACATTTTGTTTAATCAATTACAGCAAGTAGAAATTGACAGTGTTAAAACACACCAGTATGTTGCCTCATTCAAGTCACACATTCAAAACATCATCATTGATTTTGATGCCAGTCTGTCTGCAACAAATGATTTTGGAGAATCATCACAAAATCCAAAAAGGTCACGTTTTGATGAAAGCAAGAAGACTGCAGCTAAAGACGTTTGTGACATAATAGTTACCAACATAGACGACAGATTTTTATTTTCAGACCATTTAGCAATAGCAGTTTTGTTGCAACCAACCCTGTTTTCTAAACATCAGCTTATCTTTCCAGAAACACAGTTACAAATTGCTGCTAAAGAATTTAATTTAAATGAAACTGCATTAAGATATGAACTGGTAGTTCTATACAGCAGGCCTGACTTCACAAAGGCAACTGGCACATTGGTTCTACTCAATTTTGTATATGAAAACAATCTAGTTACTGTTTTTCCTGAACTGGTAAAACTATTAAAAATTATTTGTACAATCCCTATGACTACAGCAGAAAGTGAACGTTGTTTCTCAACTCTCAAACGCATTAAAACATTTACACGTAATACAATGAAAAAGGACAGACTAAATGCTCTGGGAATGTGTTCAATAGAAAAAAAAATGTTAGAAATAACTCCTAACTTCAATGAATTAGTTATTGACCATTTTGCCAAACAAAAGGAGAGGAGAATGGATTTCATGTTCAAGCAAATAAACTAATCCAAGGTAGGGAACAAATATTTTTATTTAGTAATGCATGCATTTAATAATATAATTTCTTAAATATTTAAGTTTAGGAACGTGAACTGCTTAGGTATATAAATAATTTGTTTCAAACGCTGTTTAAATATTGGTAGTTTGCAAGGTAGGTTTTTGATATTAACAATAATTTTAGTAGTGAAGCAAAAGATTCAATTTTACAATTATTTGATGATAATAGCAATAATTTAGTTTCTACTGGTGACTTTTTTTACATAATATATGGGTACAACTAAATGTCCCCCCCCCCCAGTCAAAAACATTACCAGCCGCCACTGTGTACGAATTGTGCTTTACTAAAACATTTTGCTATCGTCTTCTGTGTTACACTCTTCCAAGAGTCGTCTAGGAATTGTATTGCATCTAAGAGTGAAATTGTGGCAGGTTGCGCCGTGTCCATACAGAAAATAATTTTTTTTTTAAAGTTGCTTGCGGTAGTGACACTTTAGGCTTCTAATGACGCCTTGGTCCATAGGTTGCAGGACACTCGTAGAGTTGGCCGGTAAGAAGACCAGATTAATGTTTGTCAAATTTAACTTTGGATGGGCTGCACAGTTGTCAACTAGAAGTAGAATTTTTCTGTTTTTCGATGACAGTTCTTTATCCCACTTTCTTAGTTCATCTTCAAAAATACTAGAAGTCATCCACGCTTTTTTGTTGGCAGTGTAACTTACAGGAAGTTTTTTGATGTTTTTAAAACATCTAGGATGCAAACTTTTCCCGATAACTAAAAGTTTCCTTTTTTTGGTTCCCGTCATGTTCGCACAAACAAAAACTGTAACTCTTTGTTTAGAGAGCTTCCCACCAACGCACTTTTCATTTTTAAATTTTAAAGTCTTATCTGGAGTTAATTTATAAAAAATTCCGGCTTCATCTCCATTAAAGATGTCTTCATCTTTATATGATCGTCTAATGTGTGGCCAAGTGTTACGCACCCAATCGCCTGTAACGTTCAGATCTACGCATTTTGCCTCACCACAAATTTTTGCAAAGGAAATCGAGTGTCGGGCCTTAAATCGATCTAGCCATCCGTTGGAGCACGTAAAATCAATACCAAACAATTTTCCGAATTCTGTAGCTTTCTCTTTCAGAATTGGTCCACTCCAGGAATATCTGAACATCGACACTGTTTGAACCATTTCAATAATGCTGCATCCACATCACCATGTTCGCATTTCCTAATTTTTTTAATTTTTTCTCCATCTGGCACTGGCGCCGACGGTCCTGTTACAGTGCTTATCGCTTGCATACAATGTATGTCTGTAGCCATGGGCGTAGTGCGCGCACATATATACGTTTATATGAAATTTAGAGTAAAATATCTGAGAAATATTTGACACTATAACAGAGTAGTACAATATTTAGTGACGTTAAAACCGGGAATTTTTATAATGTTAAAGAAATCAGTTTACCGGACTTATGACAAAATAATGCTACACCCGAGTTGACATAACAGCCGAGGCCGTAATAACCAAGTTCCACTGTATATATTATAGGTTACAGGTGGCATATTTTGCAACAGTAAAACTTGCCTGAATTATGTACAACAATGCATATATAAATTATAACAAACATAAAATAGGAAAAAACTTATTGAACAACCTTTACAATTTTAAAACTAACAATCTCAGACATGTGATAAGGTGTGTCATGTGATACCTTTTCTCGTGGCATGTTACATGAGCATTAACATGGCCCAAGGGGAACCAGAGATCTCTTCTCTAAATCTACTTGGGTGGGCCTGGCTTATGAGTGGCTAAGTTCTGCTGAGGACTCCAAAGACGCACATTTGGTGAGTTTGGAAACTAGCAATCCCAGAATATCCTAGGGTGGATTTATGCTCTTCTTTAATTAGTCTTTGGTGTGATCCCTTTTCTTTTATCTTTCCTATCTTCTCTCTTTTGACCAACTCTTGTTTTCCAGACAATGAAGCTATGGTTCCTAAAGTATGGCCCACGGACCCCTGAGGGTTTGTGGACACTTTTCAGAAAAAATAGAATATATCGTAACTTTCTATGGGGTTTTTTATGCTTAATCTTGTTATTTGAATTAGCAACCTCTATAACTCCAACTTTGTCATGCTTATTTGCTAAACTGACAGTCCAGAACATGACATTTAGCAGTTTAGTAAATAAGCACGATGAAGTTGGGGTTTTTCATGTTCTAAAATCTACATTTTAGAATCTTAAAACAAATAGTAGAAGATTCCAGTACTTTTTTTGTTCAATCTAATTGCAATTGTAAAAGTAATTTCAAACTAATGGCTTAAACAATCTCTTTAAATCTGTGATGTAACAGATCTGTTTGTCAGCCAAACTGACTAGAGTGGCGCATCAATGCAGAACTGATCGTGGTGTTTTAGTCCACGTATAAGCACTGTATCTGAGTACCACATCAACGCAGAACTGATCGCACTGTTTTAGTCCATGTATAAGCACTGCATCTAAGCAAAACGTTTTCTGTGTAGCTGGTTTTACACCTAAGTAGCTGGATTTCAACACATGTGGGACTGGAAAGATAGAGCCGAGTTTGGCAACGCTGGTTGCGCAACCGGAACTTCGCATGCAGTATTGGTCTCATGGCACCTGGCAGGTCAGTCACGGCCCGTCGCAACTGTTGATGGTTGCATACCTAGTGTAGAATATTGTAAAATGCATCGTTGGCTTAAGTTTGGTTCTGTGAGGCATCCTTTAGAGACTTAAAAGGTTGCAGGCGCTAGTGATATCAAAAACTTATATTCTACATAGACTGAAAGTGTTTCAAGTGTTAGTAGTGTCACTAACATAAGTTCGTTAAATACAGAAAGTGTTGCAAGTCGAGATGGAGGTGACATAAAAACGGTTTGTAAATATTCTGTTACATACATAAACTTTGGGTTTATTTCCATTCAAAAGGGAGAAGTGTTGTCTCCACAGCATGTAAATTGTTACCAAGTTTTATCAAATGAAAGCATGAAACCAACAAAATTCTCTCAACATATGCAGACAAAACACCCAAAATATGTAAAAAAAATTTATCAGTTTTTTAAAGCAAAAGCTGATGTATTGCATAAAGAAAAAAGTATGTATATATTAAGTGGTGGCTATAATGAAAATATTGTTCGTGCTCCTCATATGAAGTGTCTCTCTCTACTCATTGCTGAAAATGGGAAGCCACATACCTTTGGTGAGGAAATAATAAAACCCGCTGCTAAACTGGTGGCCTTGGCAGTTCTTGGTGAGAAAGCTAGTAAGTCTTTGAATTCAATTTCTTTGTCAAACAATACAGTAAGAAGAAGGATAGATGAAATGGCACAAAATGTTAGGGAAACATTGATAAACAGTTTGCCCAAACTCAAATTTCTTTTCAGGGGTACCTTATTTCACATAAGGGTGTCAAAGTGGACCCAGAGAGAACACAGGGTGTCAAGGATTTTCCCCCACCTAAGGATGCCAAAGGCATCGCGAGATTTGTGGGCATGGTAAATTTTTATCGATGCTTCATCCCAAATGCTGCAGAAATCGCTGCCCTGCTCAATGAATTATGAAAAAAGGGGGCTAAATTTGAATGGGGAGAAAAGCAACAGAAGGCTTTTGAAGCGCTTAAGGAGGCCATCATGTCTCCGCCTGTGTTACGGATGCCCGATTTTTCTAATCAGTTTGTCTTGCAGACGGATGCTAGTTCGGTTGCGCTCGGGGCTGTTTTTTTCCAGGTTGTTGATGGTGCTAGGCAGCCAGTGGCTTTTATATCTCGGACCTTGACCCAACAAGAAAAGAAGTCATCTGTCTATGAACTAGAGTGTTTGGCAGTGGTATAGCTCTAGATAAGTTCAGGCGTTTCTTGGAACATGCTGAGTTCCTACTTGAGACCGATAATCAGGCTCTCTCTTGGCTTCTTGCTCATCCCCGGCAACTGGGTAAAATTGGAAGATGGGTGGTGAAAATTTCATCCATCAAATTCAAAGTGCAACACATTAGGGGAACTCAGAATGTGGTTGCTGATGCTTTGTCCTGCATGTTTTCCCAACCCAGTGAAGTTCAATCTGAGCAACCCTGTGCCTTATTGTTAGACTTTCCGCTAGCCTTTACTGATGTGTTACCCCATCAGTTAGATGATAAAGAGTTGGGTTCTATCATCCATAAGTTAAAAGAGGGTAATGTATAGGTTCCATATTTCTTGTCCAAGGGCATCCTATGTTGCAAAGAAAGAAAAGGACGAGTCCCTAAAATCATGCTGCCTAGCAAGATAGTGCCCATGGTCTACAGCTACTATCATAATTCCCCAGTAGGTGGACATAAGGGGATTTCAAAGACAATTTCCAGCATTAGGAAGCATTTCATCTGGAAGGGCATGGGTAGAGATATTGCTGCTACAGTTAAGGCGTGTCATCTTTGTGGGTTAAGCAAGCCTGCCCAAAACACTAAGTTAGGTTTCTTGTCATCAGACGTGGCAAGCAGACCAATGGAGAAGTTATTCATCGACTACGTGGGACATTTCCCACGTAGCAAGTCAGGTAATTCTTTCCTGCTTGTTTGTGTGGATGCTTTCTCTAAGTTTGTCTGGCTATTGCTTTTACGACAGGCAAACGCTCGGTTAACCATTCTAGCAATCCAGACCAATATCTTTCAGTATTTTGGACTTCCGGCCATCATTGTCTCTGACAATAGTCCACAATTCATTTCAGGCAAATTCCGGCAAATGTGCTTCGCAAATGGTATCCAACATGTAACCACGTCCCCTTACTACCCTCAGCCATCCCATGCGGAAAGATTCAACAGGAATCTGAGGTCTGCGCTGATTGCTTACCACGCAGAGCAACAGAATTGTTGGGACCAGAATCTTAAGTGGTTACAGTTAGCATTCAATATGGCCCTCCATGAGAGTCATAAGGATGTTCCCTTTGAGGTCATGTTTGAATTCCCGCCCACACTTCTATTGGCCAACTTGTGGAAAATTTAGGATCTTCTACCTAATACTCCTGACATTAGGACAGCAGACAGGTCGAAAGAGGCCCGGAAAAATGTGCTTCATGCGCACGAGCGTGTTCGTGTTCGTTTCAATCAGGGGCGAACTCCAAATCCCTTTAAGGTTGGGGATTTAGTCTACTGCCAAAGCCACCTGATCAGCTCAGCCGTGGACAGAAGAGCCGCCAAGTTGTGGTATCGTTGGTCCGGTCCATACCGCATTCTGAGGTTTGTGTCACCAGTGACAGTGAGGTTGGGAGATCCCAACAGTGGTATAGAGAAGTTGACCACTCATATATCCAAGTTGAAGTTTTGCCATAGGGCATAAGTATGTGAGTGGAGGTAGAAAGGTTGTCCTGGTTAAGGTATTAATTTGGCTCTTGGGTTCTCAGTTTGTGAGTTGGAGGCATCTTGGGAGGTCAGAGCTCTAGTGATTTCTTGTCCTTCTTCTTCTTCTTCTTCTGTCTTTCGTCTCTGTATGCTGACCCAGATCAAGTCAGCATGCAGTTACCTCACACTTACACACATACACACCCAGGTGTACAGGCACTCACACAGTCCAATTCTTCCTTCTTCTTGTCTCGTTTTCCTCGGACCCTCTGTCTTCCTGAGAGCAGTCTATTTTTCTGAGACTCCCGAGGCAGCCAACAGATGGAGTTGGGATTACTTTGTTTTGGGTTAAATATTTTATGATAACTTAATTGATGTTCTTAACGAAAATGGCACTAATAAAAATTGTTATTGATTACAAGAGTATTTTATTGCAAGTCCTGTCACTCTGTGCTCCAGCACACTTTTCGCTTCTGCTAGGCCAAGTGGTCTAGTTTTTAAATATTACGTAATGGCCTAAGTGGCCGTTACAAATCTAGAAACCAAACAGTTCCATTAACTACTGTATGTATTCAAACTAAACCTATTAATATAAAAGTAGCTGGAGTACATTGTCAGCCATGATTTAATCTGGAAAAAGAAGAATATATCAAGCTTTTCCAAAAACTAGGAAACTGTTTTGTAATCGGAGGTGATTTCAATGCATTAAATACCTTCTGGGGTTCCAGATTAGACACCCCCAAGGGAAAACAGCTATATGAAGCAATCAAAGAACTAAATTGTGAGGAGCAATCAACTGGCAAACCTACACACTGGTTTAATGACAAAAAAATTGCCTGACCTGATTGACTTTTTTACAATGAAGGGAGTATCATCCAACTATACGTGCATAGAGGAGAATCGTAATCTGCTTTAGACCACACATGCATCATTTTAACAATAAGTGGAACAGTAATGATGAAACAGCAACCTTCTGTGTTAACTAATGGGTAACTGATTGGGATGGATTCAGAAAAGATCTTAAAGAAAATATCAAGCTTCACATATCTTTAAAAACAACAGAACAGCTTGATAAAGAAGCATAACAATCCATTACTGACTGACAACAGGCAGCATAGAACAACATGCTCATGCTTCTACTAAAAATAGCAGGGCTTAATTACCTCAAAGACATTAGAGAAATGGTTACAGAAAAAAAGGAAGGCAACAAGAAGGTGGCAGCAAACAAGATCACCAAAAGATAAAAGGTTGCTGAATAAACTCTGAGGACAGATTAATCAAGTGATTTGTGAAATAAAAATAAAATCTTACTAGCTTCCTGAACAATCTGTCTGATAATAAAGTAAAAGAGTACTCTGTCTAGAAAGCAACTTAATATTTAAAAAGACCACCAGTTCACAAGGATGCTGTGAGTTGGTCAAGAGACAATGCTCAAAAAGCTGAACTGTTTTCAGAATATTTAGCTAACACTTTTCAGCCACACGCCAAACAAACAGCAGGTGAATACTTACCTCAGACCAATAATAGAGATGACACACTTGAAGCCAGTTACACCAAAGTAAGTACCAAGTGAAACTGACAAAAATTTAAGTGTTAAAAAACTTCTGTCTACAGCCTGATAACTGGGCAAATAATGAAAGAGCTGTCAGGGAAAGGAATTACCAAGCTTAGGCACTGATTAATACAGTATTTTGCTTACATTGTGAACAATTGAAGTGGAAAGTGGTGCAATAATAATGATTCCAAAGCCTAGCAAACCACCAAGTGGTAAAGCATCATATCGCTTGATACTGTTGCTGCTGATCAACTCCAAGATATCTGAGAAATTACTCTTGAAGCATCTCAAACCTATTATCACGGAGAAGAATTTGATTCCCAACCAACAACATGAATTCTCAAATAAACATTCAACAATTTGTCAAGTACATAGAATCACTAATATCTTTGCAAAGGCACTAGATAGAAAACAAATCTGTTCCACAATATTCTTGGACATAGCACAGCCTTTGATAAAGTTCAGCATCGCAGGTTGGAATACAAATTCGAGAGAGATATACCAAAACATTTCAGTAAATTACTGAAATCCTATATTTCAGGCAGATATTTCTGAGTAAAACATGAGGACTGCTGTTCTGAATTAAAAGAAATCATAGTTGGTGTTACACAAGGCAACATGTTAGGACCAGTTCTATACCTGCTGTATACGAATGATATACCAACCTGTGAAGGGGTGTATTTGCTACATTTGCTGATGACACTACCATCATTGCAGAAGGTAACAACTTTGAAGAAGCAACTGAGAAACTACAATCTTACCACTGAAAAAGTTAATTCTTGGACTAAAAGATGGCAGATAAAACTAAAAGAAGGCAAGTAAGTGCATGTTAAATTTACCAACAGAAAAATGTGTTACCTGCCTGCCATGAAAACAAAGCTAGTACTTAGGCATGACATTAGATGCCAAGTTACACTGAAAGATACACATAAGAAAGAAAAGAACCGAGCTTGAGCAGAGAGTCAGAAAAATATACTGGCCTCTAGGGCAACATTCCAAGTTGTCAGTAACAATAAACTGTTGTGCTATTTAAACAAGTCCTTAAACTTGTCTGGACATGTGGTTACAAGTCTAGGGATGCATGAAAAAAGTAATAGAATAATCATCCGACATTTCAAAAAAAATGACTAAGATGTATTGTTAATGCACAATAGTACATCCATATGAAATGAGGACATCCACAGGGATTTGAAGATTGTTTCAGTTGAAGAAGTAGTTCAGCAATTTCCCAAAAAGCATGAGAAACATCTGCATAAACATTAGAATGTCAAGATGCTACAATTCTTGACAATATTTAACTTTTGTGAAGGCTAAACAGAATGAAGCCATTTGACTTAGTGTAATGGGACGTTTAGGCCCCTCTAAGAATATTTTTTGGGGAAACATAAAGAATAAATTATAATGGTAAATTTTATTTGGAATTATGACGCATGCCAGCCAGCTGACGAATTCGTGTCAAGGTCAACCGTGAAACAACAGGGAGGCAGCTATTTTTAGCCGAACGACATTTGACCTTTGTCAACAGTGAGCAAAACATATAAGTCATTCCCAGACATTAATCAACACTGGAATAGTTGAGCCAAAATAATGATCCCACCAAAATTGATGTTGAAACACCAATGGAACAATGAAACAGACCACGTGATCGTTTGCCAAATTAAGAATCGTCATCTTGACGAAAGGCCAGTTGACCATCTTCCTTCGTGCTGTACAGCCGCAAAAGTTACATAACGAATCCAGGCAGCCGCAAACCGTAAAATGTGAATTTTTACATATTAAACAATAAAAACCGTATTTTGATTAGCAAATTGAAACAAAATGACAGTTCAGCCGTAAAATCAGAAAGCGAAAACGAGAAGACATCTAGACAGTGTGTGCACGAGGAGACGTCCCATGGGCGCACCTCTACGAATCATGAAAGGGAAGTAAACCATACTATAATAAATAAATTCTGGCAATTTTACAAAATATATGAAATGAGCTCAAAAATGTACAGTATGAAAGTGTGTGTGTGTTGTGTGAACAAAGAATATAAATTTAAGAAGTGCTGGGTTTGCGGTCAAACATTGATGATTTAGTGTAATCGAACATTTTACTAGAGAGTAAAATGTTAATGGTAATCATTACTTGTAACTTGTTTTATCAACTGCGCCTCAGGGCAGAATTGATGTTTTCATGTTTTCAGAAAAATAAAATAATGTTAAATTTAACGTGATAAACACATACATTTTGTGTAATTGTATTTACATATTTTTCTCTGCCAAGCTGACATCCGAACAGGGACGAATTTAATATTTAAACACCAACACAGTTTCAGTTGGTGCCTGTTAACAGTGACATTGTAAATTAAATTTAAAAATTTACAACTTAGTCGAAAATGGCAGAGAAAAATACAAATACAAATTTATATGAGAATACATCTGTGGGATCCATGTTGGTTGCCACACAAGATGATGTAATAACCACAAATAACTTGACGCAAAATGAAAATGTCAATGAGTGTAGGCGAAATAGCAACAAATGTAATTGAGACGGTAGAAGCTGAGAGTAGTAAAAGTATTGATGTAATTATAGTTAATCAATTAACAATGATTATGGAAATGATGAATAATAAATTTGACCAACAGAATAATAAATTTGACCAAAAAAACAAGAATTTGGATGAATTTAAAACTGAAATAAAGTCAGAGAATATAAAAATGATGCGTGAGATGAATGCAAGTAACCATAGAGCTGAAAACTGAAATAAAAGCAGAGATAAATGAAATAAATAATAGATTTAACAAACAAGACGAGAAGTTAGGAGACATAAATAACGAATTTGTGAATATAAGAAGCAAATTAAAAATGAGTAATTTAAATATGAATAACCAATTTGAAAGTATAAGTAAGAGTTTTAATGGAGTGAGTGAGAAGTTTGTTGAAATAAATAATAAACTAGAGAAGACAGAAGTCGAATAAAAACAGGTAAGTGGTAATAATGTTGTTAATTATAATGGGGAGATAATTATGAATAATAATGAAGAAATAATTAACGAGATAAGTGATAATTATAAAAATGAATTAACGAGTAGTAGTGGTAAGATATTTGAAAACGAGGTATTTAAGGGTGATACAATGAAAATTAATAGTGACGATGAGAATATAGAGATAGTAAGAGAGAGTGAGAGAATAATGGGAGTAGCGGGTTGTGAAGGGATAGAAATCAGTGTTGATGAGTTAGAGAGAGAGTATGAAGAGAATTATTTTATGGATATGGGGCAGAGGGTAAATTTTCCCCGGGTTTATTGTGAACCAAAGTGTTCACAGGTGTTGAAAGGCAAGTGTCCCTTATTGGAAAACGATGTGTTTTCGAATTGTTCCCTGAGTTTTGTGGTGTTCCTGGAAAAGCCAGGAGGTGTTTTAATGTAGTAGCACCCTCTGCATGGAATGATAGAAAAAGAGTGAAAGGGTGTTATGATGAGAGGTATTTAGAGAGAGAGAGGAAGATAGAGTTATTTGAGGTTAGTAGAAGTTATAAAGAACTGAGAGAGAGAATGAAGAATGAGACAGTTGATGATTATATTGAATTCTTACCTGGCGATGTAGTTAGCGCAGCAAGAGGTGATAATAATGTTGATGACTTACCTATATATAAGCTGGGGTTACTCGTAGTAGGTGACTACTATACTAAAGAAATGATAAAAGAGTTAATCATAACAGTTTATACCAAGGGAGAATTGACCATATCGAATGTTGACAGGAATTTTGAATTAATAGTATACAATAATGCTTTTGAATACTATATTGATACGAGGGATAAAATAAATGATGATGGTTATTATAATCATAATAACAAAATGTATTTAATAAAAAATGAATTGTGTAGACGTAAGACCAGATTATTATTCGATGATGGTGGTGTTATTATTCGATTAAACATGTAGTGTTCATGAACATTTAATTATGTGAGTAGGGGGTTCTGAATTGGATTGGACTGTATTATGAAATGATTTGTGGTAAACAATAACGAATAATAATGTAGATTGTACATACTTGTATGTTAAATGTAATGATGTAGCAAGGTGAAGTATACTCAACTTTGTAAATTTTGTTAAAGTAATTAAATGTGTTTGACAAAATAGCTGAATTAGTTTGAAAGGAGTTAATAAGATGAATGTTGGCAATAAATTTTAAAATTTTGGAGAATTTCATGGTATAAGAATGATAAATAATTGATGGTTGATTAGTAAAAGGTACAATTGAAATTAAAGTGTAATGTTTATAAATTTTCTGCAAATTTAAAGTTGAGATGTGTATTTTAATGTAAGAATGTTAATGTTCATTTTGAGGGTATATTATGTTTTATTATGTTGTATTATGTATTATGTATTGTGTAAGTGTAAGTGTAGGAATCTTAAACATGTATTGTGTGTTTTAAATGCGATTCCACATTTTCGGGCGGTCACGGTTTCACCGAACCCTGACCGTGGATTTGGCTTAATATTCTAAATTGGTGAACTTAGAAATACAACTGGGGGTAAGATCAGGGGAATCTAAGATGATATAACTTTGGAACATGGCTATATACCTATGTATGGGTGATAGACCGATTAAGGGAGTGTGAATATTAACTTAGTAGGATTACTGGTATCCAGGATATCAGTAATGCCGAATTTTGTATAACGCCAAAGCAAGGATGGGGGAGAAAGAAAAGAAAAAAGTGTTCACCGCTTCCGCTTCAGTCCTTGTGGAGGCAACTGGGCGCTACAATCCGGGGGGGGGGTAATAGTGTGTGGAAGGAGGAATTTAAAATGAATTATGTGAATGATGTAGAAGGTGTAGTTGATTTTATGATGTAAATTAAATTTAATGATTTGATGTTGATTTAAGGAGTAATATGAAGATGCCTAATGATTGTTAAGTAAATAATTTGTTCTGATGTAGTTGATTTAATGTGTTTTACTCTATATAAGAAGTTTATTAATTTTGAAATGTGAATTATATAATGGAAGGTATTTGTATGTTGTAATGGGAAATGTTTATCTAAATTTTGATGGGAATCAGGGCAATAATTTTGAATTCTGGGATAAGAGTTAATGAGAGAAGGGTATACAGAATGTTGGTATGGAATTTTTACAATGTATCATGTTAGATTAAGTATTCATCCATGTGTATGTTAAAAAAAAAACAGTGCTTAACGCAAACCAGCACAGCTAAGGGGGCCAGATCAGTTAGGGATAGGGTATTATACAAGGCCACTATTTGATATTTTGATTTCATGTTTCAGTGTCTGGTGATGCTGTGGCGGTGGTCCTGTGCTGGCCGGCGCGTCAGAGCAGGGGCGTCAAGTGCCTGTCTGGCCTTGCAGTGTTGGGATCTCGAGAGAGAAGTCCAGTAAGGTCATTCAGGTGCGGTCACAGTCACTGGATCAAGGGTAAGTTAACCAAGATTTTAGTAAAACGTAAAGGGGGTTGTGGCGACATATCCATGCTGATCCCTTTAGGAAGTATGAGAGTGGCAATGAGAGTTTTTATTCTTCGGCATAAAACCTCTCATTGAGGGGTTATTGTAACGGGACGTTTAGGCCCCTCTAAGAATATTTTTTGGGAAAACATAAAGAATAAATTATAATGGTAAATTTTATTTGGAATTATAACGACGCATGCCAGCGGACGAATTCGTGTCAAAGTCAACCGTGAAACAACAGGGAGGCAGCTATTTTTAGCCGAACAACATTTGACCTTTGTCAACAGTGAGCAAAACATACAATGTCATAGCCGTTCCCAGACATTAATCAACACTGGAATAGTTGAGCCAAAATAATGATCCCGCCAAAATTGATGTTGAAACACCAATGGAACAATGAAACCAGACCACGTGATCGTTCGACAAATTAAGAATCGTCATCTTGACAAAAGGCCAGTTGACCATCTTCCTTTGTGCTGTACAGCCGCAAAAGTTATGTAACAAAATCACGGGCAGCCGCAAACCGTAAAATGTGAATTTTTACATATTAAACAATAAAAACCGTATTTTGATTAGCAAATTGAAACAAAATGACAGTTCAGCTGTAAAATCAGAAAGTGAAAACGAGAAGACATCGAGACAGTGTGTGCACGAGGAGACGTCCCATGGGCGCACCTCTACGAGTCATGAAAGGGAAGTAAACCATACTATAATAAATAAATTCTGGCAATTTTACAAAATATATAAAATGAGCTCAAAAATGTACAGTATGAAAGTGTGTGTGTGTTTGTGTGAACAAAGAATATAAATTTAAGAAGTGCTGGGTTTGCGGTAAAACACTGATGATTTAGTGTAATCGAACATTTTATGAGAGAGTAAAATGTTAATGGTAACCTTGGTTAACCTTAACATGTAAAGTCAATTATTATGTAATTTTAAATACAATACAGTTTCAGTTGGAGTCCGAACTAGGAACAAATTTAATATTTAAATACTGAACAGTTTCAACGTGTCAAGTGACAGGCATCACAAGAACAAAGTGATTAGTTTTTAGAGCAGTGTGCAATATGATGCTTATCCTACACCATGTGATTATTTATAAGATGTAAACTGATAAACAGGTTTAGTCCAGATTCAGTAAAAAAAATGTGATATGATGTCATGAGGGGTGAGATCTTTGTGTATACTGGTAAACACTAGTGTGTTTAGTGCAGTGCAGACATGAATTTAAAACACACCCAATAACTACATGTTTTCAAAAATCTGATTAATATCATGGAAAACAATGAGTATCAGTGAGTTATGCAGAATATTATGCACCTGTGGACTCACGGTGGTGTGAATTTGTGTGTGTACAAGGTGACAGAGTAATTAGTTGCTTATTGTGCCACTGAATTATAGAATAACAACAACAACAACAACAAATATTATCAAAAACTGTAAAATGTCGTAAATCAAAAACAAGTGTTCTATTTGATAGGAATGTTCCACAGGTGAAGAAAATCGCCAAGGTGAGCAAATATTTTTTATATTTACATAGTGATGCCAAGCCTGTTGTGACAATCCAAGAAAGGGTTGAAATGTTTAACCAAGCTTCTCCATCCATTCCTAATCACAGATGAACCCTTCATTTCCTGTAAACGTTTTCCACTTTTCTGTCCCAATCTCTTAATATATATGACATCTCTCTTGGCCTTTCTCTAGGACTCTGACCTTCAGACTTTACTTCCAGAAATTGTTTTATTTTATTTTCTTCCTTCATCTGCCCTACTTGCATACCATAGCTTTATTTACCTTACCTTCAGTATATTCATCACAGGAGATGATTACATCCAGTTCCCATCTGAGACTCATTAGTAAAATTACCTCTCCTCATTTTCCTCATGAGAAACTGCATCTTTGCTGAGATTTTCCTGCTTGCTCATTTATGAAATCTGGTCCAACTTTCTGTTCTGAATATTAATATTGGTAGACACACAGACTTTTGAAGTTTTGCTTTCCTACTTACCTCTCTTTTCCTTATACATTACAGAGGAAGTTATGTTGTTCATTGGATGTATAAACTTTGTATATAAAAATAATTTTCTTCAGATGATTTGATATTTCCTGATCAAAAATAATAAAAATTAAGTAAATAATAAATGCATCTGAGAAGTTATGTCAAACCATCAAATTGCCACCATCATCTATCATGAAGTATTAGGCCCATACTCTGTTGTGCGCTCTAGTAATGGTACAACTCATGACTCTCAACTTTCCTAAGTTTTTAAGAGTTAGGAATTTAAGGACAGGTTACAGCTTACAGTCATAGGTTACAGTAGATATATTTCATTTGTAAAATAATAAGTTAGTATGATTTTTTTGGTTGGATTGAGCTATATGTTTAGATTTCTCCAAAATTATGTGGTCTCTGTTCTCTGTGAACTGTGTTAATGTTCAGAGTGGTTTTTATTTTACATACTAAGACAGTTAAGCATGTGTAGGTCAACAATGCCAGAATTATTAACAAGGAAGGGAAAATGGTTCAAATGCAAATTCAAAGAAGCAGAATTTATAATTTCAAGTAATAATTGTGTACAACCAAATAATCTGTGTCATTAACTTGTGACATCTGGGTTCAAACTATTTATGATGAAGGATTACAGGTTTTTCTGAGTGCTGTGAACAGGTGGAGGGCTTGTATTCATTTCCATTCCTTATATTTTTGTAGTATGCATTTGTGTATTTTAGAAGGTGACATACTTAGCTATATAATACCAACTGTACTCAGGATAACTTTATAAACTGCTTTATAAACTGTATTTGATTTACTCAGCTAATGATTTTAAGTTTTACATTAGCATAGGCCACGAGTTTATTCACATATGATAAAGGAAATCATTCACTCTGAGGCAAAATCAAAGCTACAGTGTTTGTTTGGTCACGTTTATGACTACACAACTAAGACCCTGAAACTATTCCTTCACATTTTAGACTAAGGCAAGTAATCAGTTATATTGAATTTACTATAATAATGTTTTATTTTACCTGGAGTCCATGTTAACGTATAGTCATGGAACCCATCTTTCCAGTTACTATTTTGAGATGGTTCAACAGAATGTGATTTGACTGAAAAGAATGATGCACTCGCTATGGCTTCACAAGTCAGTGTATTTCCTACACTTCTTCCTTCACAGGTTAGCTCCTTATTTCCACGTACCATGGCTATTCTGATCCTCCCAGATCTATAACCTGGACCATATTCTAAGTATTTTGGTTCCAGCAGAAGTTCTGTTAAACAGTAAGTATGGATAACTTGTTAATAACTACCTATGTATATTTATGTATAAATAATTTTGTAACCTAAACAAACAATATTTAGTGAAAACTACCTGGAACAATCCAGTCACCCTTTGGAAATCTAGCTCGAATTTCTATTTTGCCATAACGAAAGCTGAAAGATCTGCTTGTAGAAATTTTAGCAGATGTCACAGGAGGTAGAATCAAGTAAGACCAAGCTTGACTGACACACTGTTTGGAGCCAACGTCACCAGTACATCTGTCAAAAATTTACAAAAACTTGGTAAATTTTAAAAATATTTGCCCAATTTCACCAGTTCTGTGAGTACTGCTGTAGACAAATAACAGTAATATTAAAATAATAACGTTATGACACTACAGAACACGCTACATGTTTCTCAACTATTCCAGTGGAATCCAGCTGTAATGTGTGTGTGCTCACATATTGCTGCTACTTTGAGATGAAGGACAATTACATGACACTTGTCACCCGTCCGAGACTGCTCCAGATTTCACCAGTCCGCATGCTTTGTGTGCAAGGCCACAATCAATTACGTTCTGGTGTTTTCTAGTAGCGTTCTTGACGCGTAGTTTGGAATATTCTGGTATCTCAACGGGGTATAAATACAAGACTTCAGCGACGGTTAGTTCAGTTATTGTAGATCTTACACAATGCAGTACGAAGTATTGTGGCGAAGTGTTATGTGTTTTATAATTGTGCAGGACAATTGTAATACAATTGTGTTTTATATTAGTTGACATTTTTATTGCATGTGAACAATCTTTATTAGATTTGTCTGTAAGAGACTATCTTGTTGATTAAAAACTGTTTAATTGTGATAATTAAAGCTGGTGATTAGTGACTTAATTGGTGTCTTGTATTTTGTTTTCCACTGTACCATACAACGATAAAGTAGACCATCGTAACAATATATTATTTACAAAAACCTTGATAATATATTTTGTCAGAATTTATTTCACTAATTTTCAAATTTCAGGGCAACATTTATTATTACTTTAACCATAATCATATTGATATCTCCTTCTTGTGTTTGACCAACTAGAATAACTCATGTGTTAATAATACTGCACAAAATGAAATCTTCAACAGTTCCCATAGCGTACCTAGGTGAATTTGTTACCCTTGGAAAGTGCAATGCTATTAGGATTTTATAATTTTTGGCTAAAGCTTTTCAATCATAATATTAATACATTTTTGATAATATTCTTAATTATATAAAGTCCAAATGAGACAGATTATTCTAAAGTTAATCCTCTTTTAGTTAAATTGTAACTCCTAAGTTTCTTGCAATTATAATATTTATAAAAATAATTATAGTAGAATGTTAATTAACCATAGTCAATTGACCAGGACATCAATTCTCTTGGACATTTCTCAAAGCAGTTAAAAGAAATTTGGAAATGGTATGAAATGAGTAATCTACAATCTATAATTAAATTATTAGTGAGGTCTTGTAGTTTCTTGTAAGATTTTGAATGTTCTCTGAAATCTAGAAGTTTTTTAGCATAAGTATTGAATTGGGTGTCAACCCAAACTGTGATTTTGTGACTCTAATATAATTAAACTAATACCGATTTAGATCATGTATATCTCTGATCGTCTTTAAGTGCTGTGAAAACTTTTAACATAACCTTTGTTAAATTTTTTTGAAATTAGCTTTAGGTTTATTTTCATAACAACTGAAGGTGGTCACAGATTTTTACATGTTTTATTGTTTCTTATGGCCATGGCTTCTTCTTACAGGATATGAGTAGATCTACTCTGAAAAAAGTAAAATCCTACTTGGGCAGTAGGATGGCCAATGAAATACTTGACAATGTTGCTACTGAGACAAACTTGCTAAAGAACTGACAAGGAACCAGCTGTCCAAGGATAGTGTGACTGACAACCAAGTAATGTGACAATCAAGCTACACAACATAAAATTTAAGATAAGATTTTCTGCCTAGCCATTCATTAACTACTAGGTTCACCACTGATGCTGAATTGATTGTTTTAGAAAACCAATATTTAAGTGAATTTTTTGTATTTACTGTATGATACACTTATCATAACAATTTTTTATGGACTAGACTAACCAATGTTGTTTCTTGTTTCATCCTGCATTGATAAAATTAGATATTTCTTCTGTTTGCTGACAACATCAAATTTTATCAATAATTGCTGACAACATCAAAATATGGTTCAATAAACAGTGTCTGGCTAATAATGTCATTCCAAAATATGCGCAAGTTAAAATTAAAAATAACGCGGTAGCTAAACAAGTAAAAGAACAAAGCAAGAAGTTGTGGATAAAATTAGAAATAAGGTCACTTTACGGTTTAATCAATAAATATAATAGGGAATTATATGACAGACATATAGAATTGTTAAGAATATACTCATATGTAGAGTTAAAAGAAATATTATATAATTTTGGTTTGGGGTACGTAGAAAAGAAATTGGAAAAGAAAAGCAAAAAAATGGTAGATAAGTTAAATAAATTAATAAGGAAGAATGAAATAAAAAAGGAACACCTCTCTAAGAATAACTATGAAAAAAGAGTAATAAACCTTACAGAGGTAACTTTCAATACAGAAGAAAAAGAAATGTTAGCAAAAGGCTTAAAATACGCGCCGCCACCAGAATTAAATCAAGAAAAACCCATTATTGAATGCGAAAGCATAATACAAAAACTAGGAAATGAAAAATGATAAAAAAAGAATAAGGTGGGAAGTAGGAAATGTAGTAGATAAAATATTTAAGAAAAATTTGTATAATTCAAAAAATGAACAAAAAATCAAATCAACTGTTACTAAACTAGAGAATAAAATAAAAAGAATGATATAGTTATGAAGGCAGACAAAGGAAATACAATGGTGCTACTGAAAAAGGATGAATACATAAAGAAAACGGAAGAATTTATAAGTCAAGTACCATATGAAGAAATAAAGTATGATTATACAAGTAAATACCAGTCAAGGATAAAACAAATGATGAAACACATATAACATTTATAGAAGAAAATAATAAAAAGTATTTATTGGAAAGTAATCCAACAGCACCAACTTTTAAAAGTCAGGTTAAGATAATAAAGAAGGAAAACCTATTAGACTGATTGTTTCTTTTATTAATGCACCTATTTATAAATTATCAAAGGAAGTTAGCAGAGTACTGAAAGAGAAATATGAATTTGGGACAAAATACAACATAGAGAATAATATAAAATTGATAGAAAAATTAGAAAATATTAGAATTAATATACAGAAAAAAGGATTACCTATGGGATCTTCATTATCCCCTATTCTTGCATAAATATTGTAACGCCACAGAAATGCGGTCCCCGACGTTACATAAAGAAAACTATTAAAAATAGAATAGGGAAGTAAATATTTATACCCACACTAATCAAAGGGTCAGATAAATAAATTCATCATTGTATAAAAGTAATAAGAATGCAAGGTAGTAATGATAATAAAACATAAGAATGTAATAAAGATAATAGTGATAAGTCTCAATGTTCAGTGAGAGGTAAATAAAAAAAAACAATAATAAAAACTTGTAATAAGAAAACTAATATTGACTATTTTAAGGTAATTGATGATATGAAAATAGATAAGAATGAGTCAATAATGTACGTAATAAGTTAATCTAAAGTACTTATTATGAATTGTATAATGTTATGTTGTTATCATAAATATGATGTTATAATTTGTGTTATCATATGAAAGCTTACTTGTTGATAGAATATCAAATAATGAAGTAATATGTATTATTTGTTTACTGTTGTAGAACTGTGATTGAACTCAGTTATTGAGTATTAATTAATTTCATTTTTCTTATGTGTGATCTATAGGTCAAGATAAAGTTATTGTTAGATATCATAAAGATAATTATTTGTGTACATGTACGTAGTTAAAAGTTGATAATGTTTGTTAGCTTGTATAAAAAGGCTATAGTTGTTAACAAGTTAAATTCAAAAATAGATCAAAGTATAATAACAGGCCTAACAGCCAATAACACTGTATAATAACTCAGATCAGAAAGGTTAGGTAAAGAATTTAATAACAAATACTAAATATATTTCAATGAGTTAGTAGAAACCAATAATAATTAATAATAAATAATAAACAAACTCAAACTAAACAAATTATGATAATGCCATGGTGCCGTAACGGGCCAAATTTTGGGTATTTTTATTTATTTACATTTTCGGGGAATTCTAAAAAATATGTGTAAATTTTATTTCAACGGTGACCAGAACACGTGGTGAATAGAACAGTGTTGTAACGAAGCGGCAACGCAATATCACGTTGTGAAATCGGTAGTGGAATTTACCAAGCCTCATTTCCAAGAACTTTGTTTGAGTGTGACAGCGCGCCCATACGCATTATACATCCAGGGACGTGGGGTGACGCTACTTGTGGAGCTCAAGATGGTGAAGAGCGCATTTTCTGTTTCGTCTCCTTGACTGAGGCGACGGATATGCAAATTAAGTCACGCCCATCTCGTGACGTTAGCCAGTGCCTAACCGATATCCGAATACAACTTACACCACACCAACAGCATGAGTTGAAAGGGATGAAGCTGCAGCGAACAATTATAAGGCTTTGGTTTCCTCAACAAACGACGTAATCGAGTTAGCCACGAACTCATAGCCGTTCTTGGCAGTTCGTCACCAACCGTACCTGCCGGTACAACCCGAAGGGGTTATCTCTTTCCAAAATTTTAAAAATGTACCAGTAAAAGTGAAGTAACAGTTTTAAAACCAGTGGCAGTGATGTGAATCCAAGGAAGGACACCAACTCTCATAATATTCGCGGGACGTAAATGAAGTTATCCATTAAATAAACCGAGGTTGTGGGGCCGGCTTGGGGTATATGGGTCAATTTGTAATAATGGGTATATAATTTAATAACGGGGGTTTTTTAAGAATGTGAGAGAGAATGAAAGGCAGACTGGGCAGTCTATCGTAACCGTAACCGTAAGTAGTTAGAACTAGAATATAATAATAATAGATGTATCACCATAGAGAGCGTATAGAAGAATGTATGAAAAGTTTAACGTAATTTGAAACCTTTATTGGAAAAAGGAATAGTACAACATGTTTTAATAATTGATCATTAAAAGGTGTTAATTCTCTTCAAAAAATGAGTAGCGTACATTATTACAAAAAATCCGTAACACATGTTTGCGTCTGACATTCGTGTGAATCGGATTTCTGGACCCAGGTAGGACCCTTACAGGTAGGTGAAAGTAATTTATGTGTTTTTATATATTTTAATAGTGTTAATAACATAACAAATGGCGCCTCGACAGGAACGAATTTAATAAATTAAATTCCACACCTACAAAGATGCAAACGTGTGTTATAGGGTTAGCGTAATAAAATAAAAGTGCATCATTTACGCAGAATTGGTTATACTGTATATTATGTATTGATTATACTATATTTACGCACAAATATCAATTATAAAGTGTAAGAAATGGCAGATAATAACGAGATTGTAGTTGAAATGAGCGAGTCGGCAGGTGTGGGGGAACCAGAGGTTCATTCAACCCCAGTAAATCGATCAAAAGAATTCAGCCTAACTGAATCAGCTATAGACGACTCGGACATGCTATCAACTCCAACCTCAAAGAAAAGTAATAGCCAATTCGATAACGATATAATGAGTATATTACGAACCATATCAATGGATATTCACGAACAGAAAAACGAAATCAAAGAAATTAAGAGTAGTTTCAATGAGAAATTAGACATACAGAATGATAAATTTGACAGACAAAGTAGGGAGTTTAATGAGAAATTCGATGCTCAAAAGAATAGTTTTGATGAATTAAAAAATGAGATCCAAGAAATGCATAAATGTTTTGAAAATAATAATGAAACAATAAGAACTAGTTTGAATAAATTAGAACATAGTGTTGAGCGAATGGGAGTAGCAGTGATGAATCCAAACAAGAACAATATGAATGAAAATTATAATGACAAAGAGTTAACAAATGATAATGATGATGTTGAAATTAATGAAAATAGTATTGAGAATAGTAATGTAATTGAAAATGTAGTATCTGAGATTGATATATTGAAAATAAATGAGGAGAGTACGGATGAAGTTGTAGAATGTGATAATGAAATGTTGATGTGTGTTTATGAGTTAGAGAGAGAGAGTGGAAAGAGAGTATAGTGGTAGAATGGGGACAGAGGGTAAATTTTCCCCTTTTTTGTAATGAACCAGAGTGTTCACAAGTGTTGTTTTTGAAGGGCAAGAGTCCCGTATTAGTAGAAGATTTGAGTTGTTTATTGTTGTTGTATAATTTTGTACCCTCTGTCTGGAGTAATATTGAGAGTGTGATGTGGTATTATGATGAGAGAGATTTAAATAGAATTGTATGTAGAGAGAGAAACAGAATTGTATGAATTAAATAGAGATTATGATGAGTGGAAAGCAAGGTTAGAAGTATATTTAAATAAGAATGATTTAATTGATAATACAAAAGTAACTAACCCGATATTGGAAATATTTACTGATGGAGATTTAACAGAAATACTTAACGTAGACTTGGTGAATGATTATTATGGTATAACGGATAAATTGAAATTGTTTGGTTATGACACACAAGACAACAATAGGTATGTCAATAAAATTGAACAGTGCTATATAAAACAAAGATTAATCTTTGACGATGGAGGGTAGACTATAAAACAATAAAGGACAATTATAAATATTTTGTTTTGTGGTTTTTGACCCTGCAACTTTGGACATTGAAGTGTGGTACAACTGAGTAATAATGCTGACGATTTGTAAATAATTGTAGTGAATTTATGTGTGTGTACTGTAGAATGTTGAATAAACAATGTGTATGCAGGTAATTGTGATAATAATAATATTAATATTTTGCAATAAATAAATAACAAAATTAATTTTGGAGATAGTAATTAGCGAAGGGTAATTGTTTTGATAGCTATGTAATTTGTATATTCAGTAATTAATGTAATTAAAACAATTTGATATGTTTTAAATATTTTGACTGATTTAAATGTTGTATAATTAACTTTTCTAAGGAATTTAAATTATTTTTACGAGATTTGTGAATTTGGTAATTAATGATAAATTAATTGATTTAAACTAACCATTTTGTCAAATGTTTCAGAGGTTACGTGAAAGTATGGTGTATATATTTTGTGTATGTCAATTTAAAGGGACTGTAAGTATAAAAATTTTATAATACCAGTCAGCTATAATCAAAAAGGTTTACAGGTGTAACTCAAATGAAAAGATTTTAATTCAATAAGGAGATGATTTGAAATAATTGTGTTAAATAAAAATGATAATTAAAAAATTTAATAATAACTGAAAGATGATATATAATAATTAATAATAATGAATTTGAAAATGGTGTTCAAAGTATTATTTTATTGTGTTAGAAGTAAGAATTGAAATAGGTGTTTTATATAATTTGTGTATTTTAAAACTAAGTAGATAACTAAACCAACTGGCAGGCGGTTTACATAGCACCAGAGTCAGAAAGAGGGGAAACAATGAGGGTAGATGTAAGGATTGATAAAAATATATTTCATGTAATTAGCACAATTTTTAAATGTGTTTACAATTAGCGAGGAATGTCAGCTGATCAGTAGTAAAATGTCACTGTTATATTGGTTGTAAATGTTCAAGATAATCAATGTTAAATGTAATGTTTCAATGTATTACAGATGCTATTTAAAATAATGAGAAAAGTAATTTGATAAAGTGAGAAATAAAGTAATGATTTGTGAAAGTCAATAAAAGAGAACTTGGGTGATTAAGTTTTTATTGGGACATATAGATCAGTCCATGTTAAAGTTAAAGTTAAAAGGGTAGTAGAGAGAAAAAATAATGTTGTCTTGAATTAATGTAATGTTGTTGTGAGTTAATGTTATAGAATTTGAGAAGTATTGATGTTGACACAGTAGTTATGAGGAATATATGTAGAGTATTGAGTGATATATTGATGTTTATAATTGATGATGTTATTTTGTTGTAGTTGAAGTGAGGTAATATGACTGAGATTTGGCGATGGTAATTTTGTAATAGGGGGTAGTGTAATGTGGGAGTCTGCAACAAAAGGGTTGGGACGGGAAGGGACAGATTTGGTGGGAAGGGGTTGCCTTAGGTAGAATCCAGGGACCAGATTAAGGAAATGAGCTTTTTAGGGGGGGGAAACACTTATCCTAGGTACAAAGGGTTAGAGAGTATTTTTTTATATATATTGAGAGAATGTGGCGATTTGAGTTTAATAGTAAGTTGGGGTTAGAGATTGTTTGATAGATATTTTGATAGAGATGGGTGTCATATGAGTTACAGTTGTTAGTTAAAGTTGCTGAGTATTAGAGTCAGAGGGGCAGAGATTATAAATGTAGGCCTAACCAATGGTAAATTAAATTGTTAGGAGTAATTAAATCACCCAAAGTAAAGGAAATTGAGAATAATAAAGAATGAGATTTATAATAAGATAAAAAATTTTTAATTGCTACCAGTGACAAGTTTGATAGAGTTTGAAAGTAATATAAAGCTAGAAAGTGTTTATTTTGAATAACTTAAATATCAATTTGATTATTTATAATAATATTTTGTTATTTTAAATGTTTTATTATGTTTTGTGTGTAAAGATAGAATTGTACAGAGGTATAATGTACTTTCAGACGTAACTTGTACATAACGTATGGAGGTCAAGGTTCTTGACTTGACCCAGTTTTGGTCAGCTGATGGGTGAGGTCACATACTAGGCATGTTTAGTATGGAAGTTAATTCATCTTTTGTTTTTTGATCAATTTAAACAAACTTTAAATAATTTCAATATGGAAAGAAATATTTTAATAAATTTAAATTTTTTGAATTTAGAATTTTTTTGTAGAAAAAAAAAAATTTTTTTTCTTTATTTTGTGCCTGCCAGCTAATGGATATTTGTAAACTTTGATTATTTTATTGTTTGTGTTCCAATCGTGTTTATTATTATTGAATTATTGTATTGAATTGTATTGTTAGACTCTAGGTGTAATCACATGTTAGGCTAAGGATATTCTTATTTTTAAGAAATGTTCAATTGATTTATTTTAAATAACAGAAAAAATTAATGGAGAGAATTATTCAATTTAGGTAACGGATTTGTAGTTTGATTTTAAAGGAGGCAATTGTTGATTTTAACTTAGAGCAATTTTGCAGAAATGTTTCAATGTTCATAATATGTAGTATAAGTGTGTGTGTGAGCCCAGTATCTGCTAAAGGCAGCCCAGTTTGCAGAAAAAGGGGAAACATATCGGTTGAGGATCTGGCATGATCTAAGCCAGGGATTGAGGATTTTTGGGGTAGCATGATAGAAGGTGAGGTGCGCTGTAGTGCGTGTCTGTCCGATTTTTCGGTGTTGGGATCTCTTACAGAGAAGTCCAGTGATCGCGTTCAGATGCGTCCATAGTCGCCGAGCCAGGGGGATCGTTTACCCATGCAGAGTAAGAACAAAAGGGGGTTGTTGGCACCAGTTCCTCACCGGTCATCTTAGGGGTTTTATCAATGAGACTTCTTCTGTTTTGACAGAAGACCTCTCATTGAGGGGGTATTGTAACGGGCCAAATTTTGGGTATTTTTATTTACTTACATTTTCGGGGAATTCTAAAAAATATGTGTAAATTTTATTTCAACGGTGACCAGAACACGTGGTGAATAGAACAGTGTTGTAACGAAGCGGCAGCGCAATATCACGTTGTGAAATCGGTAGTGGAATGTACCAAGCCTCATTTCCAAGAACTTTGTTTGAGTGTGACAGCGCGCCCATACGCATTATACATCCAGGGGCGCGGGGTGACGCTACTTGTGGAGCTCAAGATGGTGAAGAGCGCATTTTCTGTTTCGTCTCCTTGACTGAGGCGACGGATATGCAAATTAAGTCACGCCCATCTCGTGACGTTAGCCAGTGCCTAACCGATATCCGAATACAACTTACACCACACCAACAGCATGAGTTGAATGGGATGAAGCTGCGGCGAACAATTATAAGGCTTTGGTTTCCTCAACAAACGACGTAATCGAGTTAGCCACGAACTCATAGCCGTTCTTGGCAGTTCGTCACCAACCGTACCTGCCGGTACAACCTGAAGGGGTTATCTCTTTCCAAAATTTTAAAAATGTACCAGTAAAAGTGAAGTAACAGTTTTAAAACCAGTGGCAGTGATGTGCATCCAAGGAAGGACACCAACTCTCATAATATTCGCGGGACGTAAATGAAGCTATCCATTAAATAAACCGAGGTTGTGGGGCCGGCTTGGGGTATATGGGTCAATTTGTAATAATGGGTATATAATTTAATAACGGGGGTTTTTTAAGAATGTGAGAGAGAATGAAAGGCAGACTGGGCAGTCTATCGTAACCGTAACTGTAAGTAGTTAGAACTAGAATATAATAATAATTGATGTATCACCATAGAGAGCGTATAGAAGAATGTATGAAAAGTTTAACGTAATTTGAAACCTTTATTGGAAAAAGGAATAGTACAACATGTTTTAATAATTGATCATTAAAAGGTGTTAATTCTCTTCAAAAAATGAGTAGCGTACATTATTACAAAAAACCCGTAACACATGTTTGCGTCTGATGTTCGTGTGAATCGGATTTCTGGACCCAGGTAGGACCCTTACAGGTAGGTGAAAGTAATTTATTTGTATTTTATATATTTAAGAGTGTAACTAACATAACAATGCAATGATATCGATAGATAATGTTTGATATCGGAAAAATAATATTTATTAAAAGAAACAGGCTAAGAGAGAAAAACCAGCCGAATATATAGAAATTAGTAAACAAGCAATAAATAAGATTATATTCTGATATAATGGAAGTTTAGTAAGGAATTATTTTGATGAGTGGAAGAATAATATATGAAATTATTACTATGTAACAAAATATTGAATAAGAATAAAAAAAGTTGTTGCTAGGGACTACAAAATGAATATAATTTGATTTTGATTATTGAAATTTATGACATGAACGAGAAGAGGTTAACCACGAGAGATGGTCAATAAAATACTAAATTAATATAAATTATTAAATACATCAACATTCACAATAAATGAAGGACTAATTACCATAATTTGGGCCAAATAAACATTAACCAAATTGTCTAATTGGATAGTACAAAACGATAATAAGTAATTAATTTCAAAGGAATGACTTGGATTGACCAATATCAGATCATGAAACGAATGTTAATTTAATGAAGTAATAAAAACAGATAAAGAACTACCTGAGTAAGGATTTAATCCTCTAAACCAAACGAAAATAGAATAACCATCAAATCACATTGGACATCGCAGTTTACATCATACAATAGAAAAACGTATTTGGATCCAGAGTTTGTCGAAGCACGTAATCACAAGTTTGGCCATTGGTGAACAAAAGGAGCGGTATTTCTGCATCAACCCAGGACCAAGGATTCCACTTTATTACAACTTTGAAGACAAGACTGAAGAAAATCATCTCATCTGCGTTTGATACTGAACGACAACTAACAAGGTTAGATGCGAACAGCCTTCCCGAGTCGCATGTCCAGCGAACGGTAAACTTCAATTATTTAAATAATATTAAATTAAATAAACTTTAATCTTGTAATATCTTGCATTCCTATTTATGTATTTTTTAATCTTCCCAGCAGTTGAAAGAACCTTCACACTCTGTATCTAAAAATAATTATAAAAACAATCATAACTGAATTTAATATAAAACATTGTACCGATCGATAATAGATTAACTCAGACTTATAGCCTTTTCGTATCTCAAGTAAGAACAATCTTATTGGATGTTATATAATTGAACTAATAAAGAATCATTGCATAATTTCAAGATCTTATCATTTATGTATTTTTTAATGAAGTGTGAATAAGAAACAAACCGATAGAGAGTTTAACAACTAATCACCGTACGTGGTGGGTTAACCTCTAAATTTCCTTTGTCTGGGAACTGCAGCGCTAGTGGTGGACTTCTCCGGTATTAAAGAGAGGAGAATTCCAACGAAATTTCTCTTATTCTCTGCAAAGCAGAATAGGCTTGAGCGGAAATTTTGAATAATACCCAACATACATAAGTTTCATTCACACCAACACTTTTAGATTATATAGAGAGATAAGGTAGTCATAGTTAACTATCCCATGACCTTACTAAATTAAGATACTGAAGAAATTGACATATTAAATAATTAAAGAGAGGAAGGAGTTAAGTTATAAATTGGCTTCCATCGCGGGGCTCGAACGAGACACACGTACCCGATAAGTTATAAATTGACGAACCCAACAGTGGGGCTTAACCCGAAAACAAGACATAGATTATAAATTGACGCTATAATGTGGGAATTACTATAAACCGTACACAGAGGGATTATTATAAATTGGCGCTCAACTAGTGTAGGGCTTAAGTTAAGTAAAACTATAATAATATAAATAGTACTTAACTCGAGCAGGCAGCTGTTGGAGACAGAGAAATGCAATAAAGAGCTATGATACCAAAGGAAACGAAAATGCAAGGACAAGAGAGACGATTAAGTTACGCGGAATGGATGACGGTGTTATTTAAAAAATTCAGCAAGTATATTAAGAAGAACACCACCGATCACGAAAGAGCACAAATGAGTCGCGCGAATGCAATGGGAACACCAGACGACAAAATGACATTGAGAGAGATTTATGATGAAATGTGGGAGTTAGATGCCAGGTGTAATAAAGAAGAGACTATAGGGACAACCCATGAAAAAGACGATAACAATGTGGAAAGGATGACTGTAGAAGATTGGGAAAGATGGGACGATAATGAAGAACAAATGAAAACCGAAAGAACAGGAGTATACGCCCAGGTGACAGAACAATATACTCAGGAAGACTATGAACAATGGAAACGAGAAATAAGACCACCTGAAAACCCAATACGAACAGAAAACACAGAATTAAGGGAATGGATAAGGGTGATGTTTGAACTATCCCGAGAAGATATGTGTAACTGGAGGAAGAAACATAATCGAATAGAAGAATTTATAGAAATGCCAAATCATAAAAACTTAGAACAATCAAATAAGCAACAAGAAATAGAAATAGTCAAAGTGAAGCAACAGAAGAAAACGCCAGAACAACCAAAGAAGGTGACCCGTCAGGACATAATGGATTTTATGGTTGAACATTTCAGACGAATGGATGAAGGTTTCAAAAAGGTAGCGGAAACAATGGACAGTGGTTTCAAGAAAATGAATGAAAATTTTAGGAAAGAGAAGGAAACCTCAAAACTAATGAACGAAAGGCTCGATAGGAACAATGAAAGCTTAATCCAATTTAACGAAAGGTTTGACAGGAATGATGAGTGTTTAAGACAAATGAAGGAAAAAATCATACAAATGAACGAAGAGAATTTAAGGCGAATGGATGAGAGAATTGAAAAAATGAACGAAGCAAGTTTAAAGTGAATTGAGGGTAAGAGGGAGAAGTTCAATAAGGAGATAATGGAAACTTTCGAAGGGAAGTTTGAAAATGCTAACACACTTAGCCCAAAAGTAGATAAATACAAGGAGGAGACAAATAAAGAAATGGAGATGTGTCTAAAGAATATAAATTAAACACTAAACAGCACTTCCGAAGGTATTATAGTAAGTCCAAATACAGAAGAGAGCAGCAAGGAAACCGCAATTAGAGAAGACCAAAATGCATGGCTAACTGAAAATAAAAATAGAAGGAACAAAGAGAAGATCCAAACCATGGAAGAGAATATCAAGAAAATAAGGAAAATATGAGAAAGGAAATGGTCAATACAAAAGAAGAAATGGAGATGAGGAAAGGTGGATTAATTAGTGCATTTAACATCCCAATTAATGAACGAAGGGAGTTATGTAAAGGTAGGAATTATAGAAGAAACTTTATGAAAATGACCAAAATAAACCACCATAGAATAATAACAAAAAACTTAAATAAATTTAAATATCATTTAAATAAATCGACGATCAAATAGTATCTGACCACATCAATTATATCTTCAGTACGGAGGATACCAGCAGAACATTGTGTAAATAATACAGAGGTCAAAGAGAATGGAATGGTAGAATATATGAGTGATTACATTAAAATAGAGGAGATACAATACCTATTAATTAAAAAGGATCTAAATATGACCGAAAACCGTGACTTAAATGAAGACTTTGTATCAGCCGAGTTACAGTACCAGATACACGAGAGATATTTAACAAGTGTAAAAATTGGTATGAACACTGCAGTAATCCGGACGACGAGTGCAGACGAATTAATGGACCATGGTTAGAAGAAGTAGTCAACCAGAAAAATGGGACTGATTTTCTGAAAACCGACCAGGCTACCACTTGGAAAGAAGAAATAAATAAATAAAAATATGAAAATAAAGAAAAACCCTCTAAATCCAAAAAGGTAGGTAAGCACAACTTACTAAAAAAATTTGTGAACAATATTATTTAATAGAAAACACAACATTCAAAAGGAAGTAAGTACGTCTTACTATATGGTTATGAAGAAAGTATTAAGAAGAGTTAATAACACCCCCAAGATTACAGAAGGAATAAAGAAAATATTACTATATGTCTACAAAGAAATATTATAAATACTTAAGAATAAAACCCCAAGATAAAAAATTTTTTATATCAAGAAGGACCTATGCAAAATAATTAAAAAGAAAAAACACTATGATCTAAAATACATGCCGAATTGCCAAACGAAGTGAACAACAAAATAAATGATTGTTTATGATCAGTATAATGTCAAATGGAACAAGAAAAAATGTGTATCAACATAATTAATTGTAATGTGACCAGACAAAATGGTAAAATAAGAAGAAGAATGGATAATTTAATGATTATAATTACACTGAACTTAAGTAATGATAATAATTAAGGAAATTACGATTTAGAAATTCTTGGAAATAGAAGAACAAATAAAAAAATAATACTTAGAGTTACTGTCACAACAAAAAAGAAGACCAAGATTAATTACAAGTAATGAGTGTCAGAAATGTTATAAGAAAATAATTAAGGAAAATAAAATGGAATCATGAAATATGGAATATATGAATAATTAAATATAAACGCGACAATGTAAAGAATTCCCAAGATGTTTATTATTAATTAATTAAGAAGATTATTATGATATTATTATATTTTATAGCTGACTGTAGATGAATTCCAGCAGTACTATATTGAAGTGTAGTGTGGGCAGCAGAGTATGAAGCCAAACAGTGCCTCTCTGAACTGTACCAACTCACATATTAGGGATTGTTAGGGAAATTGAATATTTAAGGGATATTAGAATCGTTGCGAAGAATGACATCAAATTCCAAAAAAGTATGACGAAAGAAGACAGAAGGAAGATAGCTGACAGAAGAATAATGGAGAAATGCATTGATAGCAGTAACTAGCAATAGAAGAGAAGTCAACCTAAAGTTTCATTGAGTATTGTGACCAACCATCGACAAATACTGTTTAAAGAAAAAAAAAAAAGGAAGAGAGAACCCAAGAATGTTAATATGAGTAATAAAATGTCATTAAATAGAAAATTGTAAATACAAGTCTAAACAAGTTACATTGAGAATTCCATCGTTGACCATTGAAATTGATATGAAGGAAAAGCATGTAAAAGATATAAGTTTACTTGACCTAAATTACATTCAGGTAAATTAAACTTCTTTAGGAGGAGGAGCATATGTAACGCAACAGAAATGCGGTCCCCGACGTTACATAAAGAAAACTATTAAAAATAGAATAGGGAAGTAAATATTTATATCCCACACTAATCAAAGGGTCAGATAAATAAATTCATCATTGTATAAAAGTAATAAGAATGCAAGGTAGTAATGATAATAAAACATAAGAATGTAATAAAGATAATAGTGATAAGTCTCAATGTTCAGTGAGAGATAAATAAAAAAAAAAAAATAATAAAAAGTTGTAAAAAAGAAAACTAATATTGACTATTTTAAGGTAATTGATGATATGAAAATAGATAAGAATGAGTCAATAATATACGTAATAAGTTAATCTAAAGTACTTATTATGAATTGTATAATGTTATGTTGTTATCATAAATATGATGTTATAATTTGTGTTATCATATGAAAGCTTACTTGTTGATACAATATCAAATAATGAAGTAATATGTATTATTTGTTTACTGTTGTAGAACTGTGATTGAACTCAGTTATTGAGTATTAATTAATTTCATTTTTCTTATGTGTGATCTATAGGTCAAGATAAAGTTATTGTTAGATATCATAAAGATAATTATTTGTGTACATGTACGTAGTTAAAAGTTGATAATGTTTGTAAACTTGTATAAAAAGGCTATAGTTGTTAACAAGTTAAATTCAAAAATAGATCAAAGTATAATAACAGGCCTAACAGCCAATAACACTGTATAATAACTCAGATCAGAAAGGTTAGGTAAAGAATTTAATAACAAATACTAAATATATTTCAATGAGTTAGTAGAAACCAATAATAATTAATAATAAATAATAAACAAACTCAAACTAAACAAATTATGATAATGCCATGGTGCAATGATATCGATAGATAATGTTTGATATCGGAAAAATAATATTTATTAAAAGAAACAGGCTAAGAGAGAAAAATCAGCCGAATATATAGAAATTAGTATACAAGCAATAAATAAGATTATATTCTGATATAATGGAAGTTTAGTAAGGAATTATTTTGATGAGTGGAAGAATAATATATGAAATTATTACTATATAACAAAATATTGAATAAGAATAAAAAAAGTTATTGCTAGGGACTACAAAATGAATATAATTTGATTCTGATTATTGAAATTTATGACATGAACGAGAAGAGATTAACCACGAGAGATGGTCAATAAAATACTAAATTAATATAAATTATTAAATACATCAACATTCACAATAAATGAAGGACTAATTACCATAATTTGGGCCAAATAAACATTAACCAAATTGTCTAATTGGATAGTACAAAACGATAATAAGTAATTAATTTCAAAGGAATGACTTGGATTGACCAATATCAGATCATGAAACGAATGTTAATTTAATGAAGTAATAAAAACAGATAAAGAACTACCTGAGTAAGGATTTAATCCTCTAAACCAAACGAAAATAGAATAACCATCAAATCACATTGGACATCGCAGTTTACATCATACAATAGAAAAACGTATTTGGATCCAGAGTTTGTCGAAGCACGTAATCACAAGTTTGGCCATTGGTGAACAAAAGGAGCGGTATTTCTGCATCAACCCAGGACCAAGGATTCCACTTTATTACATCTTTGAAGACAAGACTGAAGAAAATCATCTCATCTGCGTTTGATACTGAACGACAACTAACAAGGTTAGATGCGAACAGCCTTCCCGAGTCGCATGTCCAGCGAACGGTAAACTTCAATTATTTAAATAATATTAAATTAAATAAACTTTAATCTTGTAATATCTTGCATTCCTATTTATGTATTTTTTAATCTTCCCAGCAGTTGAAAGAACCTTCACACCCTGTATCTAAAAATAATTATAAAAACAATCATAACTGAATTTAATATAAAACATTGTACCGATCGATAATCGATTAACTCAGACTTATAGCCTTTTCGTATCTCAAGTAAGAACAATCTTATTGGATGTTATATAATTGAACTAATAAAGAATCATTGCATAATTTCAAGATCTTATCATTTATGTATTTTTTAATGAAGTGTGAATAAGAAACAAACCGATAGAGAGTTTAACAACTAATCACCGTACGCGGTGGGTTAACCTCTAAATTTCCTTTGTCTTGGAACTACAGCACTAGTGGTTGACTTCTTCGGTATTAAAGAGAGGAGAATTACATACGAAATTTCTCTTATTCTCTGCAAAGAAGAATAGGCTTGAGCGGAAATTTTGAATAATACCCAACATACATAAGTTTCATTCACACCAACACTTTTAGATTATATAGAGAGATAAGGTAGTCATAGTTAACTATCCCACGACACTTACTAAATTAAGATACTGAAGAAATTGACATATTAAATAATTAAAGAGAGGAAGGAGTTAAGTTATAAATTGGCTTCCATCGCGGGGCTCGAACGAGACACATGTACCCGATAAGTTATAAATTGACGAACCCAACAGTGGGGCTTAACCCGAAAACAAAACATAGATTATAAATTGACGCTCATAATGTGGGAATTACTATAAACCGTACACAGAGGGATTACTACAATATACATGAATGGTTTTGAAAAGCAATTAATAAATTCCACTAAGTATAAAGACAATATAAAATTATGGACTAGATACGTTGACGATGTATTAGTAATTTGGGAAGGAAGCATAGAAGAAGTGCATGAGTTTATAAATGAGGTAAATAATAAGGATAAAAACTTACAATTTAAAGAAGAGATAGGAGGTAAGAAAATAAATTACTTAGATTTAAACATAGAAATTAAAGATAATGAGAAACTACAGTTTGGGATATTTAGGAAAGAATCGTATTCTGATATAATTATACCACGAGAGTCTTACCACCCTTATAGATATAAATTGGCGGCAATCAATTCATTTTGTTATAGAGCTCAGAAGTGTTTAAAAGAGACCGAATCAAAAGATTGGGAGTTAAAAACGATAAAGGGAATTGTAAGGAATAATAACGGGGTCAAGCTGATACCTCCCCGTGGTGACCCTGGATAGCAACACAGTTGTGAACCAAATCAGCAGTCGCTTCTTTTAGAAGTCCTCCGTCATATTTGTGTGATGCAAACAGACACATCCAAAAGTTCTTCTCAGAACTATTTTAGACAGCCTTCCCGTAGGAAGTGCAATCATCCTGATAGACTAAAAGTAAACATTTGGAATATTGATGATGAACACATTAAAAATGTGCGAAAATCTTATAGCATTGACAAGAACATTATTATGAGACATCAAGGAATAGGAAAACTTAAAAGGATAGAGTTGTGGTGCCACAACAGGAAAAGTGCATAAGAACTGTACACGCACATCAAAAGTATAAAATGTAATTTTGTAAAGAAGCAACACGTCTCTATAGGAACTACTTACAAAGATCGGAAAAGGAGGACCAAACAAGCAATCACTCCGATCATAGAAAAACGATTGACATTTATGCATTGGAAAGCGCGTTCTCTAATGAACAAAGTAGAGGAGTTGAAGCAAGTCATCGACGATACTCAAGTTAAAGTTATCTGTGTACAAGAAGCCTGTTTACCTCTGTATGAAAAGCGACACCCTCGCTTTAAGGATTTTAGAATTTTCAATTTCTCTTGACCAAATAAACGAGGAGGGGGTGTAGCCTCCATTATTCACAGATCGGTGGTGATGAGCAATCATAAGCAAATTATCACAAATAATATGGAAGTGCTAACCTGTGATATAAAATTAAGTCAGCATGTCGTGGTAAAGTTAATAAACGTTTACATTTTTAATTAAAACGCAACGCTGGACGAGTTATTAAAATTGGATTGCTCCACCAGGTACCTACTCATTATGGGGGATTTCAATGCCAAACATGCGGCATGGAATGAGGGAGCCGAGAATAGAAACGGCCCACTGGTGTACAACTGGATTCTCTCCTCTAATCTTATACTCCTAAACCAGAACAAAGAGCCGACGTATCAGTCACCCAGTTCAGGATCTCTCAGCACACTGGACCTGACCCTCATCTCACCAGATATGATCGATATAATCAAAGATTGGTGTATAGAAAGCGACCTCACTAGCGACCATTTTCCTATTTTTTTCAGCGTCGATTCGGGAAAGAATGATCAAGCACGAAACGCCATCACCACTAAGTTCAAAGTGAAAGAAGCAAACTGGACTCTCTTTAAGCTCCACACGAGCAACTGTAACACAAACAGTATTGATGAAATCAAAAATAGTATAATAACCGCTGCCTCAAGTGCATCTCAACTTCAAAACCAAACAGATGGCAAAAGCCTTCTAATATTTGGTGGAAAGGAAAGGAAAGGAAATATCGGCATTAAGAAAGGCAAGACAAAGGGCTAGGAAGCAGTGGAAGAAATTCCAGACACCCGCGTTCAGGAGTGAGTACAACAAAGCCTCTGCTAAATGTAAAAGACCGGTGAAAGCAGCAAAAAGAACATCTTGGCGTAACTTTGTTAATGGGATAAACTCAAACACTCCATGTTCGGCCATATGGAAGCGATTCAGAGCAATCCAAGGTAAACTGGACCAAAAAATATTTCAAATTCAAACAGCCACTGGTCTCACGGTCACCAGTGAGAGGGAAATTGCTGAAGTTTTTAACAAGATGTACATGGGAAAATCAGGTGACAAAGCGATTTGGCCTTCCCATCTTAAACCTCGGAAGCACAGATTCTCGGTGGAGTTGGACGCAGTAATATCACAAAAGGAAGACTGCGACCCACCGTTTACAAGCTCTGAAATGAGAGCTGCAATAGATCAACTCAAACCATCTACTCCCGGCGGGGACAATGTGCACAATTTAATGATTCAAAATTGCTCGGAAGACCTGTTGCACGAACTACTGCTCTGCCTAAACCATATCTGGGTGTCTGGGGAAATACCGCAGAAATGGAAACAGGCCATTATAATTTCTCTGTTAAAAACTGGGAAACCTCCGGAACTGGCTTCGTCTTACAGACCCATAGCCCTGACATCATGCCCTGGCAAACTTCTGGAGAGGTTGGTCAACAATCGTCTAACGTGGAGGCTTGAAAAACGCACTATTCTCAGCCCGCACCAATTTGGGTTCAGGCCGAAAAGAAGTACGTGCGATGCCCTTTTATATTTCTCCAAAAGTATCTATTCAGGGTTCTCAAACAATAAATGTATGACAGCAGTGTTGATTGACTTCGAAGCCGCATTCGACCGAGTTTCAAGGATATCGATCATCACACAATGCATGAAAATTGGGTTGAAAGGCAATATTTTACAATACATTGTCCATTTCCTCAGAGACAGGACTATCAAAACCAAAATAAATGAAACCATCTCCACTGAAGGAACTACTCTTAATGGAATACCGAAAGGTTCCGTCATCAGCCCAACATTTTTTAATATTGTTCTTCAAGACTTGGTAAATGTAATCCCAACAAACGTGTCTGTGGCGATTTTTGCAGATGATATTATGATCTGGTCAACGCATAAGGAACCGGAAATTGTGACAAGTAGAGTTCAAGAATCTCTCAATAAAATTTACCAATGGTCCGAAAAATGGGGTTTAGTCGTCTCCACGGCAAAAACAGAAGTGTGTTTTTTCTTTAGGCGCTACACCCACAAACATTATAAGCCGTTGCTGAAACTCAATAAAAAGGCCCTCCCCTATAACACAAACCCTATACTTTTAGGAATAAAGCTGGATCCCAAACTCCTATGGAGGGATCAGGTAAGCTACACTATTGAAAAGTGTATCAGCAGACTGAATGCTCTAAAAGTGATTGCTAGTAGAGAATGGGGTGCAGACACGTACATTTTAAGACAATTTTATCAGTCTTTTGTAAGATCCAAAATCCTATATTCGTGTGAAGTGTGAGGAGTAGCGGCTGAAACACACATCAAGAAATTGCAAACGTTCCAGAATGTTGCGCTTAGAATTTTTTTGGGCTGCCCAAAAACAACAAGTGTTCAAGTAATGGAAATCGAGCTGGCTATCGAACCACTGGATCTTTACATCCAAACCACAAAGTGGAGGAAGCACTTCCAATTGCAAGCTATCCAGCCAGTAAAAGGCTTTAACAAGGTTAACATCTGGCAATCTCTATTCAACCACCGAGATAGACCAGGCGGAATTTTAGAATTCATTCAGCCTGAGTTGATCCCGGCTGTTTTTGATATCCCGCCCTGGCTACGTGACCAACTAAAAGCATGTACAAAAATTCCTGGTTCATTGACCAAAGGACAAGACTTGCCAGCACTTCTAAGGGAAGTGTCAATCACATTGATTCAGGAAAAATATCATGGATTTGCCAAAATATATACTGACGGTTCTGTTGAGAAAGTCAACAATAAAGGAGGAGCTGCTTATTATTGCCCAGAAACAGGTGACCGTTTTAATTGCCCTGCGACGCGTCCTCAAGTATGAATGCTGAATTATTGGCCCTGAATGCTGCACTGGAGTTTTGCAAAGCCATCGATGCACGTGACATCTGCATTCTCACGGACTCCATGTCTTCTATACAGGCCTTACAAGCGCAGAACACCACAGATTATTACTTTCGAACATCTGAAATCCTGCAACAACTTAATAGTTTAAAAGGTAAGAATGTTGTTTTTCAATGGATTCCAAGTCACTGCGGGATTCATGGAAATGAAGTAGCAGATACTCTTTCCAGTAAAGCTTGCTGCATGGGCCCTGTACAGGCACAGCGTTATTCTCTGACACAGTGTAAAGAAGCAACCAGGAAGTTCTTCATTGACTCCTGGAAACAGAGATGAGAGAATTGTAGCACCGGACGCAAATACTTTGCCATCCAAAGCTCCCCAAACCGCCCAAAAATCTATAAAGGATGCCTCGATCTGTGGCGTCATTTGTGGCAAGAGCACAAATGGGTCACATCGTGACGAACAGGTACCTGCATAGGTTTCACCTAAAAGACAGTCCTCTTTGTGGAATGTGCAAGGAGCAGGACGAAACCCTAAATCACATTCTCTTGGATTGCCCGGCAATGCTACCAGTGAGAGAAAATCTTAAACGCAAAATGGCCGGAGAAAAAACTCTGGATAAAATACTATTCGAGAGTTGTTGGTGGCCGCTAGCAGCAGACACTTACAGGAGACATCGAGCCATTGAAGCAGCCAGCCTCGGATGCTCGTATTAAGAAGTAAGTAAGTAAGTACAGAATAATAAATATAACACCAACATAGTGGATAAAGTTATGAAAAGTGTTAACATACAAAAAGCTAAAATAGAACCAGAATGAAAGAATTATGCAGGGTCATTGACATACATAGGATCACATACTAGAAAAATTATAAAATGTTTGAATAAATATGGAGTAGATATAGCTATTAAAAAAATGCGAAATGGTATTTGATAAGATAAGGAATAAAAAATAGAAAAAATCCCAGTATTACAGAAAAGCGGAATTTATAAATTAAAATGTAAAGACTGCAACAAAGTGTACCTAGGTGAGACAGGGCTGAAATTTGTATGCAGGTTGTCTGACCACAAACGTGGAGAAGGTAATAGAACAACGAATTCGTTATATGCAAGACATTTCATAGAAGACAACCATAAGTTTGTTAATCCTTTGGAAGACTACGAAATTGTAAAAGTATTAAATAACACAGTTGAAAGGAAGCTTAGGGAGGAGTTAGAAATACTGAAAGAAAGAGAAAAAGGGTTAGACAATTTAATTAATACTAAAACTAAATTAGATAATGAAGAAATATTTTATAATATAATTAAAAAGTAAAAGACATATAGATAAGATTAAGAATTAAGTTGCATATAAATAATTGGATGATTTTTAAAATAAGGGTGTGTGACTGGCCCACAAGTGTGAATGAGAAAGGTGGTTAGGTTTAAAAGGAATGCGCACGCACGCGCGCACACACACACACACACACACACACACACTGAAACACAAGGAATGTGTTAGAAAAATATGTAACTGTCCAGATGGGGGTGACAGGGCCCAGTGGTTGGGAAGGGTCATTTGAATTATAGCTTGTTGTGTGTTAGCAGGGTGGGGTGGGGTGGGGTGAAGGGTTTGGTTTCACGTCTGTTTATTAATTTCTGATCTGATGATGAGCTGTGAAGCTTGAAAGCGCTAATCGGAATAATTTTTCTATAGTGGTGTGCAACAGTGATAATTCTGTTTGTGATTTTAACCACTAACATAACTTTCTTCATTAAACATCAAATTGTTATTATTTATCCTACAGTTGTAACTTTTTTTACTGCTATATGTTATTCTCATTTTATCAACTAGAATGACTTAATTTTACAGCTTCCTTTTCTGCACTGAGTTTTTGTAGAAGAATTGATTGAACTGTATACTACAGACTATTAGAGAATTAAAATGTCAAGTTTTTGAAAGTTTAGGTGTTTAAAAAATTTGTATAAACCATAATGGGAAACAATTTGTGAACCTATTAGGTATAAAAGATATACCAAAATTCTTACCTCCTATTATCAACACAATCAATCTGGGAAAGTCTAGAAGCCCAACATAAATATCTAATACTAATTGTTTCATACAGTAAGTCCTGATAGTCATGTCATGACAGATATAAAGGAGGCTAAATACCTTGCATGTGTGAGACAAGTTCAGTGTAAAATCTACATTGTCGGTCACAAATAACCAATAGACCTACCCTGATTAAGTGGCTCCATTGGTAGATATAACAGGAAATATGTTAAACATACAAATGCTAAGTCATTTCAGTAAAATTGAGTTCAATATATCATTTTATCTTTGTTTACTGCGTATCTATTCACAAATGTGTTGTGACAACTAATAATAATTCAATGATCTGCATAATTTTGTTCTTTTCAATCAGTCATTAATCTGTATTATACTTAACAGCCAATATTTATAGCTGTAACAATTATTGTTAGATTAAGACTGAGTTTAGAATTGCTAAATGTGTCTTACTTTGAACCAAAATCAATTTTTCCATGTCTCACTGTTCCATCAGATTGCAGAATGGGTTTTATTGTAAGTAGTCCATTATTCACATATATGTTTTCATGACTCGAATGGTACAGTACAAATTCATAGTCCTGAAACACAAAATTTTATGAGTAACTTTTCTTACAATGTTCACCATGTTTAAACATATACAATGGATAACTCTACATAATCTAGATAAAAGTATATTCTATTCCGTTCAGCAAGGAAAGTGTGAATAGGCAACCGACAATAAACTCAATTGATGATGCTCAGAATAAAAGTGGTCACTAATCTCGTCTAAGATACTTTTGTTATAAAAGAATGTGGTTTTGTGTTATTCATCAAGTATTTTGAGTTATATAATAATAAATTAATAAACTTAATGTTACATATTGATGGTTGTACCACTGCCCTGAACTTTAATTCAGACAGGTTTCTCATTTTATTAATATGAGACTCACAATGATTAGTAATTATTTTCTATGGATTATTTTGTTTTACTACTAAAGTGTAGTAGTGACATCAGTGACTAACAGTATGTTTCTGGGTTAGAATCACGAATGATGATGTCATATGTTTAACTATAATTGCCAGAAATATAAAGCTACTGGTCTTGATTGAATAAACTCAGAACTCCTGAAATATGGAGGGAAGGATTTGATGGCTCAACTTTTAACTTATCCTTATTTAAGAAGGGGCAACAGAACTACTGTAACAATTACTGAGGCATTAGCCTCTTTATAAACAAATGAATGTTATCTACGAGGGGGTACCCAAAAATAACCGGAATAGCGCTGCGATTGGCGGAGCTTACGTAGTACGTATTTCTCCCGCTAGGTGAGCGTAGCGCAACTCGTTTCGAGTTCAGTGCCGTCATTGTTGTCGCCTGGGAAGGTTGTGTCTGGTCACAGTAATTCGTTTTGTAAAAGCAGTTTCGCTTGCTTCTCGTTTTTTGTCATGGCGGATTTAAGTGAACAGCGCTGCTGTGAAATTTTGCTTCCTGCTTGTGAAAAACGCCACAGAAACTGTTGTGATGTTGAAAACAGCTTACAAGGATAGTGCTATGGGAAAAACTCAAGTGTACCAATGGTTTTCTCGTTTCAAAGAAGGTGAAATGTCAATTGGTGACAAACCTCGTTCTGGACGTCCGTCAACTTCCAGAATTGACGAAAATGTTGAAAAAGTTCATGCAATCGTGCTTGAAGACCAACGACGGACCATTGAAGATATTAGTAAGTTATCTGGAATAACTTGGAGCTCAGTTCAGCGAACTTTGTCAGAAGATTTGGGGATGAGAAGGGAACAGCAAAAAGAGAATCGAGTTGAAACATGCCATGCATTGAAAGACCAGCTCCGAACCGACCCAGATTTTTTTTTCCACTGGTGACGAGTCATGGTGCTATGGTTACCACCCCGAAACTAAACAACAGTCAACCCAGTGGAAAACTTCATTGTCGCCTCGTCCAAAAAAAGCTCGTCAAGTGAAATCAAACATCAAGACGATGCTCATTTGTTTTTTCGATGTGAGAGGGGTAGTGCATTCTGATTCATCCCACCAGGTCAGACTGTTAGTCAGGCTTTCTATTTGGAAGTTTTAAAAATATTGCATAACAATGTGCAACAAAAAAGGCCCGATTTGTGGCAGACGAGGGACTGGTTTTTCCACCATGACAATCCACCTGCTCACGCAGCCATTTCAGTGCGCCAGGTTTTATCAAAAAACAGCATGACTCCCTTTCCCCACGCCCCTTACTCACCTGACCTCGCTCCGTGCGATTTCTTCTTGTTTCTGCGAGTGAAGAGGGACATGAAAGGACAACGATGTGACGATGTGGAAGCGGTAAAGAAACAAACTAGGCAGGAGCTGTCGGCCATCACAACAGACGAGTTTGAAAAATGTTTCCAGGAATGGGATCGCAGATTGGACAAATGTATTAAGTGTAATGGAGAGTACTTTGAAGGCGATAAGGTTGCTTTGTAAAAAAAATTAAATACATAGCTTTAAAAAAAAAATTCCGGTTATTTTTGGGTACCCCCTCGTATGTATATATAAAACTCAAAGTCTGAGGATTTATTTGTACTGAATACAAATCCACACCGTTATACCGATTGAACCAAATTTTGCACAGGTAACCTTTGACACAAGACAAAAAACACTGTCTAACTTGGAAATTGATATTCAGCCCCGTTTGCATGATTTAGGCCCTTTTAATTAAGCCCTTTTGTTGATGTGTATAAAGATGTCAACACACCATGGAAGCCAGGATTAATTACCATAGTAACAAGTAAATAAACAAATGCTATTTAGCGGCATCAGAACTGTACCTTTATCCATTCCTGCAGTACATTTTTGATGTTTTTAATATGCAATTGTATCAATGTATTACGATGTGGAAAAGAAGAAGTGTTCTAATTGTAAATTGTCCTATTTCTTAATGGAAAGCGAAAATACATGGTGTTTTCATTTGTGAGGTTCGGTGATAATGGTTTTTTGTTTTTAGTTTACTGCTGAAATAAATAAAAGCCATGGTTGAGGGAAACATAACATTTAATGTGTATATTGTAACGCGACATAATGGGAGCCCTATCTTAAATAACAAAATAGCTTACTTAACCAGAGATCAGAATGTTTACACTCTCATATTCAACCAAATAAAATAAAATAAACCATGGTTAATTAACCATGTCATAAAATGTAAAAATAAAAGTACAATGCAAAAGTGCAATAAATACAATGTACTATAAATTATAAAATATAAACCTGTGAGAAGTGTGTTAGTGTGAGAAGAGCGGGCAACAAAGCTAATCATTAATTAAGCAGAAAAGACTGTAAAGATTAATGATCCATCCAATGACCCTAAGTGAAAACAAAACAAGCACTAGGCGAACAGAATGTCGGTGCAAAACAAGCAATTATATAAATACAATATTTGTCAGTGAAGTGTTAACTGTATTAGTTCATGTTATTTCTTTTTAAAGAGAAAACCGTAAACAGAGTTTACAGTAAGTTAGGGTAAAAGGTCTCATCTCAGAATGAGATATTAGTGAAGGCCTTGACAGTAGTTAATTGTATTCATTTTTTAATGTCAAAGACTATGTTTGTTATTGTTATTAAACCATGTTGTTAATTGTACTAAGCCTATAGGCAAAATAGGAAAATTGTGTTATCACAATACAATATTTATAAAGGGCCATATAAATGATAATCTAATAGTCAGCTAGTAATGCTTGATAGAACTGATGGAATGGGAGTATAGTACACTAAGTAGTTTGTGTTATTGTTTGTTAATCAATGAATGTAATCTTGGCCATGAAGGCTATACCTTAAGTTAATATATTAAGAGATTTTGTTGTAATTTATAAATAATGTTAGGATATATTCAGGGTCAAGGCTCATGTAATAAGTGGTAAACAAATAAGATCAGGAAAAAGGGTTCAAAAAAAAAATAGATAATAATCAATGTAAAATTAGAACATGTTACTGAAATGAAATTCATGGCCTAGGCCAAAAATTCAATATAAAGGAAGGAATGTCAGAAATGAGTAAGTTAGCAAGTCAATGTAAGAAAATAATGAGAAGGGACAAAATTCATGTGATAAAACTTAATTATTATAATGATAATAACACATATTAGATTAATTTAAGGAATTACAATATAGTATAATAAATGTAAAAGCAATGTAAGAGTCCATAATCAGAACTTTTGTAAAGGTGAAAAAACATCTTTTATAAAGGCACACTTATATCAAATTAGGTATTAAAATGCCTATCCTTTTATAAGGAATAACACAATGTAACTTAAATTTAACAAGATCAAAGTTAAAAAGGGAGTATTTTTTAACATAAAATGTAAGAATATTTTATTTTTGTAATACTAGTCATGTGACACAGAGTTCACTGGTACTAACCAATAGCAGGCCAGATATTCCTGGTCAAGACCGACCGTTGATGAGGCATAGAAAAATTATTAGTCCATTGTTAACTTCAAGAGAGGGCAGATGAGCTCTGTATAGTAAAAGCCAATTCAATATCAAGGAACCAAATTTGGATGAGTCGAATCAATTAAATAATCACAAAAAATGAAAATATAAAACCGTAAGGAAAAATAAAATATAAACAAATTATCATAAATAGATGGAAGACTAAAAATAAGAAGAAAATATGATTAAAAAGAGTGGAAGTAAAAACCAAATATCTCAATCTGGGTGAGATATTATAACCTAATATTAAACGCATAACTACAACTACACTACATCCAGAACAAATTCACAGACACTATTAACTCAAACAACAGTGAGAACTAAAGAAAAAACTAAACATAAACTCAGTGAACACGCCACAAATCATTTATTTCAAAAGAAATGAGTGAAGACATTTTTCATAGGAACTCAGCTGTTTAACTGGTGGCCATTTTGTGTTGGCGGCCATCTCACGGCTTGCGAAAGCGAAGCGAATTATTTGCCGTTACGTGGTAACCAAAACTTAATCCTTTATTGTGTTAGTAAATAAGATTTTTATTTCCAGATAACTGTAATGTATTGTACTTTGTTATTGCATTTCTGACTTCCCTAGCAGTTTAAAAGAACCCAAGACCTGAGAAAACAATAATTATAAAAAATATTTCCCAATCGAGTTTAGTAAGAGAGTCGACCCGGCCTTAGTACAGTTCGACATTCAAGTCGACTAACTGACCCTGGATAAACAAATGATAATAAATACAATTGATTGAAATAAAAGGAGTTGTTATTTGTAAAATAATATCAAATTAAGAAATTTTATAGGTAACAGTGAAGAGTGGGGATATACGGGTGAACAGGACTTTTTTAGCCAGCAAGTGAGGGAAGACTAACCTACAACAAGCTGATCGAGGTCAAAATCGATCATAAACATAAACAAACATTACAGACAATACTTGAAGAGAAGCACACTCTCTCCTCTCCTCTCCCTTTACGTTACGTTTCATATTGGCACTCCCATGCGAGACATAAACAACTTAACTCAAGATTATTAAAATAAATTATTTACAATAATAACTTCACAGAGGAGACAAATGCCCAGAGATAATTAATAAACTTACAAAATGCCCAGAGACAATAAAACACGTTACGTTTCATATTGGCCATCCCAATGCAGGGCATAACTCTCTCCTCTCCCCTCCCTTTACGTTACGTTTCATATTGGCGATCCCAATGCGGGGCATAACTCTCTCCTCTCCCCACCCTTTACGTTACGTTTCATATTGACGATACCAACGCGGGGCATAACTCTCTCCTCTACTCTCCCTTTACGTTACGTTTCAATATACAATGCTTATAACACAGTAACACTTAAAATAAAGAGCCTAACGTTTTTTAATTAACAGGTACTTTGTTGATATGATTTAAAAATTCAGATGTGTCTATATATTTTGTAATTGCCTTAGATAGTTATAAAATTTATGTTTATACATATTTCTGAAGATGCAATGAATAAGTAAGGTGTTAGGAAGAATGATGTTTTATGATCTTATTGCCAGGATGCTGAATAATGATGAGCGTGGACTGTATTTGATACATTTATTAATTTTTGATTACAATTTAATAGGCATAGTAAGGTTGGCTATGTCTGAAAGACATTTGAATTTTTAAAGAAAACCAAGTCGGTTAAAATGATGCATATTAGCAGTATTGAGGCGCGAGTACACGGCACTCCAAGCTACATGAAATGTTGTGATGAATTGAGGCGCGAGTACGCGGCACTCCAAACTACAGTAATGATTACTGTAGGGCCTAAGGCCTACATAAATTGTATCGACGACAAGAAAGAATGAATAAATGACAGAACAAGAAGCAAACGCGCTTACGTCCGCTGCCCGCCGATGCACGTTGAACTGTGTGTCAGCCTGAATGCGATAAACGTAATGTCAAGAGTACAGATTAGCCAACCTTTAAATATGAAAATTACCACATTACTGTCCATAACTGCCCGCAAAAAATCAAAAGATTTTTTAATACATTTTAATAATTTATTATACGAAAACACAATGTGTTCTTAGTAATAGATGTCAACCTCAATAAATTGTATTGAACCTTGAGATTGAGATGTTAGATAACAGTTATAACATTAACTGTTTAAAGATAAAAACCTGAATGATGATGATAAGAGTTGAGCAGGCCACAGTTGGCTTGCAAACTGATTTATACATGAGTATAAATGCAAGAATTAGCAATGTATTGCTAATATATATTGTATGTGTACAATATAAAACAATATAAAACATGAAAAATACATAGTTTGACAATGTTTGATGATGAATAATCGGTGACTCATCACATGATGGGCACGATACAAATTGCAAATATTTTATGCACGTCATGATGGTTAGCTTAAACCAGTCAAGGCCAGTTGACCTATACAATAGTATTGAGTGTAAAATGAATAGACAAAAATTATTACAAAATTATACATGTAAAAACATAGATTTAGCATAACGCTTTAATATAATAATTAAATGATGCATACTATACCTGACAGTTTCAGGAATGCACAATAAACTGACATGTGAAAACAGATTATACATTGTTGAATGATTGCAAGCAAAAGGTGTAATGACATGTATGTCATAATTAAAAGCATGGATAATAATTGTGCAATACGTGATCACAAAATACAATATAAATATAAAAATATATGCGTGGCGTATGGTTATAGACAGTAGATGCGGGTAAACCAATGTGTTTTACATAGATACAAAGTTATACATAATAAATACAATAGAAATCGGTTTAGATAATTGCAAATACATGAATACAAGGCACAATAGCATAAGTAACAAGTACAGCAAATGTGTTTATACAAAATGTAATGCATGTGTTGAACAATTGCAAGTAATATATACATTCATAGAGTAATAAAATATCACACATATTGACAAAAAGTGTGCAAGAAAATGCATACATGGTTTGTATAGCTACAGACCATGTGAATATTATATAACAAAATTATTATATAAGAACAATACTAAGCAAAGACATGAGGCATAAATCAAATGTTGTATACACGAAAATACAAAAAATAATTGAAGCTTTGCATATTAAATAAACTGACACTTGCTTGAGTAAAACAAACAGTTTCTGAATTAAAAATATACAAATTAAAGCTTATGCTAAAAACAAAGGTGCTTATAACTAACAAAATCTTCTTAGAACATTTGATTTATGTGTGTTTGACAAGTATATACATTTAATTTTAAAGGAAAATAAACTCTTTTTTACTGTTTGTCCCTCGCTGGCACCAAACATAACTTATGAATTGGTCAGCGATAGGTGCCAGTAGGCGTGCGAACGTCAACTACTCTAATTAAGTTGTCTGGGCCAGGAAATGTGGCAGTAATTACACCAAATTTCCATGCTGATGGAGGCAAGTTATCCACGATCAGCAAAACCAGGTCACCAATGGAAACGTTTTCCTTTGCGAATTTCCATTTGTGACGTTGTTGTAATTGATGTGAGTAGTCGCGAGACCAAGATTTCCAAATGACTTGGACAAACTTCTGGAGAAGTTGCCAACGTCCAAGACGAGAGGTGGGAAAGTGAGATAAGTCAGAATCAGGTATCGCCGTTAATGGTGCACAAATTAAAAAATGGCCAGGAGTAAGTGGCACTGGATCGTTTACATCCGATGAAACGGCAAATAATGGACATGAGTTTAGACATGCCTCTACCTGAGACAAAACTGTCGTAAACTCCTCGAAAGTGAGTATAGACTTGCCGACCACGCGGCGCAAATGATACTTTAAACTCTTTATACCACTCTCCCAAAGACCACCAAAATGAGGTGACGAGGGCGGAATAAATGACCATTTAATACCATGAGATGTCGTAAAGGATTGGATTGATCAGGTGGCATCTTTATTATGCCAAAGATTGTAAAGGTCATGCAAAACGTTGCGGGCCTTCCTAAAGTTCGTGCCATTATCAGAATGCGTTGGCCGTAAGGTCGGAAACCAATTCCAAATGAATGGCCCTGGTGGCTAAGCAAATGAACAAAGACACATAGGATTTTGACAGAATCCTAGATCTCTGCCCGCCATGACGAATCATGAAGGGACCACCATAATCAACTGCGCAGAATAGAAACGGCCGCGAAGGAGTGACCCTAGGAGATCGCAAAATACCAAGCCTTTGAACCTGATGTTTGGTACTGAACCTGAGACACTTGACGCATCTACGAATGATGGAACGAATGACTATCTTGGCGTTAAAGATCCACCAACGTTGACGAAGTGAATGATGGACAAGTTGAGCACCAACGTGGAGTAGACGAATATGCTCGCGCTCAATTATAAGGCGAGTGATGTGAGCCGATTGATGCAAGACAATAGGATGCTTATTGTCATAGGGTAGTTGCGACTGCTGTAAGCGTCCGCCGACGCGTATGACGCCAAACTCATCAAGAAACGGGTCCAGAGAAGACAACTTACTCCTGATAGAGACAGAAGACCCATTACGAAGGCAATTAAGCTCAGCAGCGAAGTAGATGGACTGGGATTGTTTTAAGAAGAAATTAAGAGTGGAATGAATTTCGACGGGGGTAAGAGCACCCGAGATTTTCTCAGCCCTGGAGAGTCTAATATTTTTGATGAATCGAAAGCAATAAGCATATGCGCGAGTCAGACGGTGCAATGAAGAAAAGTCCTTTGAAAGATCAATAGATAGGGTAGAAATTAGAGAAAGTTTGGGGGTTTGTTTCTCCTCCGCGGTGCATTCAGGAGACGACAGATTAGAAGGTAAAAAAGGTGAAAAAAGATTGGGCTCGGAAGATTGAGACAAACAAGCGGGACCATGCCACCCAAGCGAACTATCGTGCAAAACGTCGGGGTGACATCCCCTAGAAATAATGTCAGCAGGATTATGTTGTGAATTGATATGATGCCATGTGTAGTTTTCAGTGAGACGCTGAATCTCGGCAACACGATTAGCGACGTAGGGCTTCCACCTAGAAGACTGGGCATGAATTCAGTAAAGGGACACCATGGAGTCAGAATACAGGTGAACGCTATTGATAAAGGAATGAAGAGCAGGGGTGACCTTGAATAAGAGTCGCGATAACAACAAGCAAGAGCAGAGTTCAATGCGGGGTAATGACACCTGTCGTAGTGGGGCCACGTGAGATTTAGAACACAGAAGGTGACAAGAGGCCGATGAATGTCTCTAACGTAAACACAACACCCATAGCCCTTTTCAGAAGCATCCGCAAACCCATGTAATGCAACTATCCTTGCCTTGGACTTGCAGCGAATAGAACGTGGGACAATAATTTTACCGATTAGACATAACTTGTCGCATAATGAACGCCAATGCAAATATAATTGCCCGGAAATTGGCTCATCCCAACCAAGATTGCACAGCCATAGTTGCTGCATAAACTGTTTGTAAAGAAAAACAATGGGACCGACGAGTCCGAGTGGGTCGTAGATACCCGCGATAATTGACAGGATTTTCCTCATAGAGATGCTTGACTCAACTGGAAATGACTTGATGTCAAACAAAAATGAATCTGTAGAGTTATTCCAAAGAATGCCCAACGTACGCACATTACCTTGTTTGTTTAATGGGAGTGATAAATTATTATGATCTGTGACCACATTGGGTTCATTTGATGCCCATTTATGCAGAGTGAGGCCATATTGACTCAACAACGTACCTAAGTCAGATTTCAACTTGGTCAGATTAGAAATGGTGTCTGCACCAGTTAACAAATCATCGACATAGAAATCATTAATTATAGCTGAAGCAGCGTCAGGAAAAGAAGCTTCATGATCCTTACCAATCTGAATAAGGCAGCGAGTGGCCAAAAACGAGGCACTAGCAGTACCGTATGTTACAGTTCACAATACAAAATGTTTAAACTGTTCAAGGGGAGAATTACGCCACAGAATGCGTTGATAATGACAATCCTTATCAGACACTAGAATTTGTCGATACATCTTCTCGATGTCGGTGATCAGAACATAGTTGTGCATGCGAAATCGCAAGAGAATAGAAAAAAGGTCTTGTTGGACATTTGGGCCTACCAACAAAATATCATTGAGAGAAAAACCATTGGTAGTTTTGGCTGAGCCATCAAAAACGACGCGAAGCTTTGTCGTAGAACTAGAATGTTTAAAGACGGCATGGTGAGGCAAATAGTAGGTATTTGAAACCCCAGAATTGATAGAACAATCGTCGACAAGCGTCATGTGGCCAAGATCCTTATACTCCTGAATAAAGTTTGCGTATTCGCGCGCAAGCTCAGAATCACGCATGAACCGGCGTTCTAAACTCAAGAATCTCGCTTCAGCGTTAGCATAGGACTCACCCAACTGGGGATTGTCAGACTCAAATGGTAGCGAAACAACGAACCTACCCTCATCATTGCGATGAGTGGACTTAACAAAATGTTCCTCACAAGCTGAATCGTTACTAATGGGTGCATTATCAGGGACGGTTTCGGTCTCCCAAAATTTCTCAAGAGACGCCAAAATTTGACTGTCGTTCTTAGCCAAGAACGAAACAGCAGGACCCTTAGAACGGCAATGTTTGGGCAGATTGCCTGCCAGAATGTAGCCTAACTTTGTTTCTTGTATAATAGGAAAGTGAGGACCACGTATATATTTGTTAGCTAAAATCAAATCTAAATAAAATTGCACTCCTTTAAAGTATGTCGATATCAGCTGATATGTTGAAATGTGGGTCAGCGAGAAAAACGTTATCTGGGAAGCTAAAATGATTTATGTCGAAAGATTGTGCTGGCAGTTTATGAGTCAATGCAGATAAGACTGCACATGTAGCTTCAAAGCTGAACCTTTGATAGCGAGAAATAATGCGAATAGAGGCCAAATTAGTGGTACAACATGCGGCATTATTAATACCTGTAATCGGTATGTTAGATTTAGTCAAGTTAAGCTGTAATTTCTTAGCAAATGATTCCGTACAAAAATTCACTTGTGACCCAGCATCTAATAACACTCTTGCAAGCTGTCTGTTACCAGCCCGGTCAATGACGAACACAAGTGTTGTCGATAGAAGAACATTGTTTGTAGACTGTAGCTTAAGTGAACAATAATTGCTACTGCTGGCAGAACCTTGTTTTGACACATTATTTATGTGCAGCAATGTATGGTGTCGTTTTGAACAGATCTTACATGATTGTTTGACCTTACAATTAGATGCAAAATGATCTGGTCTTAAACAATTGGTACAGCGTTTTTGATTTAATATAAATTGCCCTCGTTCTGATATGCTTAATTCACGAAATTTGTCACACATGTAAATTGGATGACTAGCTTTGCAGCATGGGCATAAATAATTATTTGAAGTTGAGTGATAACTCTTAGATGCAGTGCTGCCAGCAGAGTTTCGTAATTTACGTTTGTCAAATTTATTATTAAACCTTAAGGTCAGCTTGTTCAGCTGCTGTCCGGCATCCATCGGTAATGTATTTTCCAGCAATTGTCTACGTGCGTTTAAAAACTGGGTAAAGCTTTGAAAGTTAGGAAGATTATCGGGATCTATAGACTCCTTCCATAATTTAAACGTGGAATGGTCCAGTTTTGCTGATAATAGTTGTACAGTAATAAGCACAAATGAATCCACTGACAACTGCATGGCTGCCAGCGAATTAACTGAAGACATTTGTGACCCCTCTTTCCTATTTATGCTTTATAAATAAAAATAATCCTTCCAGCAAGCAAGTCAGAACCTAAGTTACAATAATCAGTAGCTTCAGTATGATTTTACAATATCAAAATTACTAGTATATGCCCACAGAATAAAAACTAAATTTTTATTGTCAGACATCTGTGTATAAATAATTTTAAAACAACAGCCTGTTGTATCCTGGCAGCTGTGGAAGTGTGCCAGCATGTGCCAGACCATGTGCCTAACTTGTGCCAAGAGGAAAAAAAACCCATGTGAATTTTACCCCTGAAAACAGCCTGAAAATCGAAACCCCCAGCCCTTAAATGTTAAACAAAAATAAGAATAGTATATGAACCCCGTCCTGAACCAGCCGGAATAGAACCAATAAACACATGACTTAAATTTAGATTGAAAGTATAATGCCTCTAAGGCCCTTGTATATAAAAAAAACTATATATAGGAGTAAAAAAAAACTCTGGCACGCTCCCCCAGTGCAGCACACAATTACATTCATAGTACGGTAGAGTTATGGAGTAATTTTATAATAGTTCAAATAATGTTCATAATGAATGTCCTGTTGACACACCCCTGATCGGACTGTCTAGCAGCCTAAGCATATGGTCAAAAAAAAACTGTAGCACGGATGAACGGCGGGCCAGGCCAACGAAAAATAAAAAGTTTATATCACCTTAATTGCATGAGTATAGTTGCCTCTTTCAGTTGGTCAGCAAGCTCCCTCCTCAGAACAGGTAAGTGTTAGATGGTTCATAACTGGTGAAAGCGTCAGTACACCAGCTGAGACCAAATCTCCGTCTGGGAGCGAGAACCCTGAGAATTCACAAGAATTAGAAATACTGTTCACTAAAATATGCACCCTAGTCAAGGTAATAACCTCAGAACGGGGCTCCCGACCAACTCAAGATAAATGCATAAAACTTCTTGGTTTTGTTTTTTTTTTTTTGAAAATTATCTGAGGAGTAATTAAGTCTACAAGGTGATAATGAACTCACTAAAAAAATAATATTAAAATGTGTATAGTAAAGAGTCACTCGCACTAGATCTAACAAGTGCCGACATAATCAAACAGGTTGGCCTCACCACGTGGCAACACAAATATCGTAATTTGTCAGAAAATGACCACACTAAAAGCACTTATAGTTACACACAATTAAAAGATTTATAGTGTTTCACCTAAGGGTGGTCTCACAATTTATTTTCAACTGCCATAATTTGTTAAAAAAAACTCTTCCGGCCCAGTGCGTGTACATACATAACCCACACGATTCAACTCTGTCTATACGTACTGGCTTTAGTTATAAATTGTATACAGCAATTTAACAAATGATTACAGTGACTATTGTACAATAATTAAAAGAAATACTGGCTGTACATACTAAAACATCAATTAATTTCTCAACATCCACACACACACACACGTCTGATCGCAACCCGAGCATTCTACTCTCGCATTCGACTGAATTTATTTGAGTTTAATTATTCTCTTATTATTGAAGCATTCTATAACATACTGTAAATCACTCACCGGGAAGTCTCGTAAAGTTAGCCTGCCATCAGTACGAGATGAAAAATTACCCAATTACTGTCCAAGGTCGGGAGCCTGTTGATTCCTTCAAGGTCTGCGTCGAACTGCCCGTTACATAAGTAACATAACGGATAGCTAACCGCGCCGCGAGATGGCGCGGGCTGTCTAACAGAGCCGTCCAAATATCGGCGCTCTAATCGAGCTTAATACCCGATATTATTACTGGAAAACGAAATTTTTATACCTTTGATTGCCGGGTTATGCAAACACCGGCACACCCCCACCCCGAAAGGGCAACCTGGTTGCCCCACACTTGAACTCGGGAGGGTACCCTGCAGTGTACCCCCTTCCAAGGTGATCCTAGTGGACTTGGCGATCACGGCGACCCAGCGGTACTTGCTCTCAGGAGAACAGAGGCTCAGAAGGAAAACGAAAGAGAAGAAAGAAGAAATGTAGTGTGTAAGTGTGCGGGTGCTGCGCGCTGACCTGATCAGGGCCAGCCCACAGCAAGAAGGGACAGAGAAGAAAAGACGAAAGAAAAGTTCGGGAGCTCCCTGAGTTCTGATCACCTGAGGCTTGTCCACTCAAGCCCGAAACACGAATGCCACCTTAACAGGGCCACATGCCGTATATTCATACGGGAGGGATTCCCCAATAACGAAACCCATTTTCAACAATACCGTCAACTCACAGGGCAAGGGGAAAGGGAAATGATGGTCTCCATGATGCAATGTTCCAAACTCTCGACCGCCCGCAAGGCCAGGCGACCTACCAATATGCCATCTACCTAATATACAGCTAAGTTTTACATGTGTGCTCCAAGGGCATGCCCAAAACTTATCGCGTGGACGAAGTGCACCACCGACCTCATCCACGCGACACGTTTCGCTCCACTCTGTAACTCCTTTTTTTTTGTTAATTTTTTCCTTTTCTAATTTTTTTGAAATTTTTTTTATATTTTTTTTGTTTTTTAAGGGGAAGGTTAGGAAATCGAGAAGACGGAGAGGGCAAGGATGATTGGAAGGTCATGGGCTGGGACTAAAGGTAAGGACATGGCTCCCTCCGGAAATAAGGACGAATGGAGAAAGCCAAGGCTCGCGCAGGCAGGGGCGCATCCCTGAAGTAGACGAACACCACTGGGACTGTGGGGAACATCTACCCGCTACCCTAGCGTTCTCGACAACACCCCCGGAGCACACCTTTTCAAAATGACAAAATCCCTACTCACCCAGAGACCACCAATTATTCTCCCCCCCTGTCAGCGCGTTTACCCCTTTCTACATAACTTCAATTTAGAGATATGCGTGGTAATCTCCTTCGAATTACCACCCGGCTCTTCCAACCGAGCCGTCACCGGTAACGCGAACCCCAGGATACGATATGGCCCCGACCAACGATAGCATAACTTAGCGGCTCTTTTGTCCACAGCTGAGCTGATCGGATGGCTTTGACAGTAGACCCAGTCTCCGGTCTGAAAGGGGTTAGGAATTCGCCCCTGATTGTATCGTCGACGGACCCACTCGTGCGCTCGCAGCAAATTCTTCCGAGCCTCCCTCCACCTCTCTGCAGTTCCATTATCTGGCTCCCGTGGTAGAAGATCATCAATATTCCATAAGTTAGTCAACGGTAGTACGGGCGAGAATCCAAACATGATCTCAAAGGGAACGGCCTTATGACTGTCATGCAGGGCCGTATTAAAGGCTAGCTGTAACCACTTCAGATTCTGGTCCCAGGTGGTCTGTTGCTCAGCGTGATAAGCAATGAGTGCGGACCTGAGATTCCTATTGAACCTCTCCGCATGGGACGGCTGTGGGTAATACGGAGAAGTGGTTACATGTCTGATTCCGCTGGCGAAACACATCCGCCGGAACTCACCCGAAATGAACTGGGGGCCATTGTCGGAAGACCGAAATGCTGAAAGATGTGGTTCTGGAGCGCGCTTATGGTCAAACGAGCTGTTGCCTGCCGTAAGGGCAGTAGCCAGGCAAACTTCGAAAAAGCATCCACACAAACAAGTAGGTAAGAATTACCTGACTTGCTACGCGGGAAGGGTCCCACGTAGTCGATGAATAACTTCTCCATCGGTCCGAGAACAACATTCTCGCCACGTCCGATGACAACAACCCTAACTTAGTGTGCTGGGCAGGTTTACTCAAGCCACATAGATGACAGCTCTTAACCCTCGTAGCGATGTCCTTATCCATGCCCTTCCAGATGAAATGACTTCTAATGCTGGAAATGGTCTTCGAAATTCCCTTGTGGCCTCCTACTGGGGAATTATGATAATAACTGAAGACCATGGGCACTAACTTGCTAGGCAGCACGATCTTAGGGGCACGTCCCTTTCTTTCTCTACAACACAGGACGCCCTTGGACAAGAAGTAAGGGGCCTGTACGTTACCCTCCTTTATATTCTGGATGATAGGACCCAGCTCTTTATCGTTCAACTGATGGGGTAACACATCAGTGAAGGCTAACGGAAAGTCTAGTAGAACAGAACAGGGTTGCTCAGATTGGACTTCACTGGGCTGGGAAAACATTCGTGACAAAGCATCTGCAACCACATTTTGAGTTCCCCTAATGTGTTGCACCTTGAACTTAAAGGAGGAGATCTTGACCACCCATCTACCAATTTTACCCAGTTGCCGGGGATGAGCAAGAAGCCAAGAGAGAGCCTGATTGTCGGTCTCGAGCAGGAACTCAGCGTGTTCCAGAAAACGCCTGAACTTATCTAGAGCGTACACAACAGCTAAACACTCTAGCTCATACACGGAAGACTTTCTTTCCTGCTGGGTCAATGTTCGGGAAATAAAGGCCACAGGCTGCCTAGCACCATCAACGACTTGGGACAGAACCGCCCCGAGCGCCACCGAACTCGCGTCCGTCTGCAGGATGAACGGCTGAGAAAAATCCGGCATCCGTAGCACCGGTGGGGAGATGATAGCTTCCTTCAAAGTTTCGAAGGCCTTCTGCTGACTCTCACCCCACACAAATTTAGCTCCCTTCTTTCTCAATTCGTTTAAGGGTGCAGCTATCTCTGCCGCGTTAGGAATAAATCTTCTGTAAAAATTTACCATGCCCACGAACCTAGCGATGCCCTTGGCATCCCTAGGCGGGGGAAAATCCCGGATACCCTGTGTCCTTTCAGGGTCCACGGTAACACCTCGGTGCGAGACCAGATGCCCCAGAAATGATATACTCTCTTGTGCAAATCGCACTTTCTCCGGATTAACCGTGAGGCCCGCGTTTCTCAACCTGCACATCACCTCCCTTAGATGGCATAGATGTTCATCATACGTTTTGCTGTATACTAGCAAATCGTCTAAATAATTGAAAATAAATTTGAATTTCACATCCTGAAATACCAGGTCAAGCAGACGCGTGAGGGTTTGGGCGCCCACTGCCAGACCCATTTGAACCCGCGTATACTGGTATAAATTCCACGGGACGCAAAACGCAGTGTAAGGCCTGCTTTCCTTGGATAAAGGGATTTGGTGATATGCGGCATTGAGATCAATTACGGTGAAGTACTTGGCCTCACTAAACCAGTCAAAAGCCGAGTGGAGATCCGGAAGGGGAACCGAATCCACCTCAATGTTAGCGTTCAATTTTCGGTAATCAATCACCATGCGGTGCTTACCCCCAGGCTTGGGTACCAGGAACGCTGGACTGGCATAACTGGAATTGGGAGGTTCAATGACCCCTTGCTCTAACAGCTCTTGAACCTTCTCCCTTAGAACGGCCATTTTCGGAGGGGCGAATTTATACGGATGTGACCTCACTATCTTGGAATCAGTTAGACGAATTTTGTATTCCAATAAATGTGTGAGTCCCAAAGTAAGAGTTAACAATGAGGGAAATTCCTCACACAGTTGGTCTAAGGACTTCTGCTGGGCGGGAGTGAGATGGTCTCGTGCAGAATCGGGACAAGCTACCTCTTGGATACCTCCCTTAGCTCCCTGGTATCCAAGGAAAGGAATAACAACTCCCCGATTAAATTTGAAATAACATTGGTGCCCATTGATGTCCAACACGAGACCGCTTTTAGCGATGAAATCGGCACCAACGATACAATCAACTCCCAGAGCCGGAGAAACTAGAAAAGGCCACACCCAAGAAAAACCATCGATCTTGAATTTGAAGGAAATCACCCGGGAGATGGGCAGGATTTCCCGTGACGCAGTCCAGCATACTACGGACGACCGATCCGACCCTTTTATTAAGCCCTGCTTTTCAAGGTCCGCACATACTCGAGATGAGATGATAGATCGGGCTGAACCGGAGTCAACTAACGCTCTGAGTTGACCCTTTTTTACCTCGAGCGACAGGAAGGGGCATACAGAAGCCTTTTGCGGGACAGTAGCAAGGACCTTGATATCAGAAAGTCAAGACCTATCCTTGGCCTGGAGGCACTTGAACACCGAAAAGTTTTAGGACGAGGGGAAGACAACCTCCGACTTGTCTTCCCCTGGCAACTTAGTTTTTTGACGACCGGACCCTCGGGGGAAGCGTTGGACGCAGACCAACCTCCGGACAATCGCGGGCAACATGCCCCTGTCTTCGACAACGAAAACAAACCACGCCTCTCAACGGTCCACCTCGATCGCCGTTGGTTCTTTCCGGTCGGGGTTGGGACTGAACGACACGTCGTTCCACCACTCGAAACTCGCCCGGACTAGCCCTTACGGGCCCGCGGGACTCATCAATTGCTTGTATGGCCCGGGATAACACACACATCTTATTGAGGTCTTCATAGCTGCGTGGTCGCTCGGCAAAAATCAAACGCGACCTCTCCTGGGGAGTGACCCCCTCGACAATCATCTGTACCACCTCGACCTCGGGCAGTCCCAACCCTAGAATTCGTACAGCTTCACGGATACTAAGCGCAAACTCAGCAAAACTCTCCCCGTGGGCTTGCACCCGATAACAATGCTTATGCTGCAGCTGCTCCCGCAATCGGCCAGGCACGCATGCGTCCAACACCCCCCGATGGAAAGACGTCACACTGCCACCACATCTTATAGTTTGCGCAACCCGCTCAGCCATGGACCCCCGACAGTAGGGATACACGAGCTCGAGGAGGGTGCCGTCCGACATCCCCGGGAAGTCGGACATCTGGAACAAAATCTTGAAAAATACCATCAGCTTATCCACATCCAGACCATCAACGACCGGAAGCTCCTGGATAATGGAGGAAAGGGGATTAGGTAACTTGTTATACGAAACGCTCGACCCGCCCGAGAACGCCAGCAATTGAGCCGGCGGACTCGGCGTCTGCCCCATGTCCAACTCAGGAGGCTGGGGAGAGTTCACGGGAGGGTGAGATTTCCCCGGCTCGAAATTCCGCAACGCTTTCGCCACCTGTTCCGAGATCAACTTTAGTGTGGCGCTGACTTCAGCGATCGTAGTCTGGGTGGACAAGTTCTCCAGTCGGTGTTGCAGGTGCTCTGCTCGTTGACGCATTCTCTGCCTCGCCCTGAGGCTGGACGGGGCCGACTCCAAATCTTCCATCACCTCCCGCAACTCTCCCCACTTCTCCTGGCACAGCTCGAGCTCCGCTGTCACATCGGTAATTTTCACAATCGACGTCGCCCCTCCGGAGGAGAGGGCGTCCCTTAACTGCTTCCTCAAGGAAGCGACATCCCCTTGGGGCCTCCTACCCCGGGACTTAATTTCAAACTCTAGCTCGTGTTTAAGAAACAGGTCGGGATTCATCCCACTCATGCCGCCAACCGCTCTAATTATCACGCACGACACACACAACAATAAATAACATGAGAACACCAAATACTGAACTGGAAAACCTTGAGTACTATCCTTCCATCAAGAGGACCCCCGGGTTCTCTAGCGCTGCGGAGACCTGGCCTACTTCTGAACCACCTACTAACACCACAGAAGGAAACACGCAACAACCAACAAATCCTAACATACATAACATCAAACATCAATCCGACACACACGTCTCACCAACACATAACTAACAGACAAACTTGTAATCAGAAATCCTAAACTTCGCAACACAGGAATTAAGTCGGTGACGGTACCGACTTCCGATCGGGCCATACCGCATCCCGCTAATGCCACACGCTATACTCCGACCCCGAATCACTAATATTCTATCACCCAGGCCACGCTCGAGACCCCCCGGCAGTTCAACATCTCAAATTTTCCAACCACGAATACCCGCCCCGTGGTGCGATCAGACTCACAAGTTAAGCAACCTAACATAGCCTTCATGGGCATACACGTAAAGAACAATAGCATGACAATAGTATAGTATTTCCGAGTTTGCAAGCCCCGTCACACCAAGGACCCAAGGGTTCAACCCTAGAATCAACCACGCTCTGCTACCATTTGTGACCCCTCTTTCCTTTTTATGCTTTATAAAAAAAATAATCCTTTTTTTTTTTTTTAAAAAAGAGAGGCCATTAGTTATTTAAAAATTTAAAACTAGGCAAGAGCCTAGAGAAGCCAAAAATGCGCTGGGTCCAGTATGATGGGACTTGCAATTAAACTCGGTTCTTAATCAACAATAACAATTTTTATTCTTGTCCCATAATTCATTACATGCATGTGTAAATTACAATTCCCCTGAGTGACAAGTATAACAATAATCTTGATAAATATGTAGTGTCAACATGTTAATTAATCAGTTTCCATAAGCCCATATTAATTCATCCCCTATATGCATATATCAATGTGGCTCCTTAAATTATCTAAATAACAACATATATCGGGCAACATCCTATAAATTATATAAATTCCCCCCCCTAAATAACACTTAACACTAACATCACATATTGAAACACAGAGACCCATATACATATAATATCATCACACTAAATAATGTTCGACCTGGCAGACAGCCTGTATATTCTATAAAGCCCCAAAAAACTCCAATCATAAAATTTTAACTTCCAGCCACAGTTGGAATTTAATCATTTCAAACTACAACCCATTTACTCCATTAAAATGAAACCCAAAAAAAAATATTTTTAAAAACCGAAAGGATAATAATGACTAATAACTGCAAGAAGATAGTGGCCTGGCAGCCCATATGAATTTATAACATCTAGGAAATTGGACATTATAAGTATATGAAAATCTTTAAGTTTCCTGGAACTGTAAACAAGTGGCAAAAAAACCCTTATCACCTAAGTTTAAACAATGGCCATAATTTTACAAAATGTTAATTCTTGAGTTACAAATATAGATGTATCCCTGTATCAGGAATTCGTTCTTTAATGATAATGATTTAATTCAACAGACAGGTCCAGCAAGCAAGTCAGAACCTAAGTTACAATAATCAGTAGCATCAGTATGATTTTACAATATCAAAATTACTAGTATATGCCCACAGAATAAAAACTAAATTTTTAATGTCAGACATCTGTGTATAAATAATTTTAAAACAACAGCCTGTTGTATTCTGGCAGCTGTGGAAGTGTGCCAGCATGTGCCAGACAAGGTCAGACAGGTATCCGGCCTGCATAAAACTGTATCAACATGTGCCTAACTTGTGCCAAGAGGAAAAAAACCCATGTGAATTTTACCCCTGAAAACAGCCTGAAAAACGAAACCCCCAGCCCTTAAATGTTAAACAAAAATAAGAATAGTATATGAACCCCGTCCTGAACCAGCCGGAATAGAACCAATAAACACATGACTTAAATTTAGATTGAAAGTATAATGCCTCTAAGGCCCTTGTATATAAAAAAAACTATATAAAGGAGTAAAAAAAAACTCTGGCATGCTCCCCCAGTGCAGCACACAATTACATTCATAGTACGTTAGAGTTATGGAGTAATTTTATAATAGTTCAAATAATGTTCATAATGAATGTCCTGTTGACACACCCCTGATCGGACTGTCTAGCAGCCTAAGCACATGGTCAAAAAAAAAAAACTGTAGCACGGATGAACGGCGGGCCAGGCCAACGAAAAATAAAAAGTTTATATCACCTTAATTGCATGAGTATAGTTGCCTCTTTCAGTTGGTCAGCAAGCTCCCTCCTCAGAACAGGTAAGTGTTAGATGGTTCATAACTGGTGAAGGCGTCAGTACACCAGCTGAGACCAAATCTCCGTCTGGGAGCGAGAACCCTGAGAATTCACAAGAATTAGAAATACTGTTCACTAAAATATGCACCCTAGTCAAGGTAATAACCTCAGAACGGGGCTCCCGACCAACTCAAGATAAATGCATAAAACTTCTTGGTTTTGTTTTTTTTTTTTTGGAAAATTACCTGAGGAGCAACTAAGTCTACAAGGTGATAATGAACACACTAAAAAAATAATATTAAAATGTGTATAGTAAAGAGTTACTCGCACTAGATCTAACAAGTGCCGACATAATCAAACAGGTTGGCCTCACCACGTGGCAACACAAATATCGTAATTTGTCAGAAAATGACCACACTAAAAGCACTTACAGTTACACACAATTAAAAGATTTATAGTGTTTCACCTAAGGGTGGTCTCACAATTTATTTTCAACTGCCATAATTTGTTAAAAAAAACTCTTCCGGCCCAGTGCGTGTACATACATAACCCACACGATTCAACTCTGTCTATACGTACTGGCTTTAGTTATAAATTGTATACAGCAATTTAACAAATGATTACAGTGACTATTGTACAATAATTAAAAGAAATACTGGCTGTACATACTAAAACATCAATTAATTTCTCAACATCCACACACACACACACGTCTGATCGCAACCCGAGCATTCTACTCTCGCATTCGACTGAATTTATTTGAGTTTAATTATTCTCTTATTATTGAAGCATTCTATAACATACTGTAAATCACTCACCGGGAAGTCTCGTAAAGTTAGCCTGCCATCAGTACGAGATGAAAAATTACCCAATTACTGTCCAAGGTCGGGAGCCTGTTGATTCCTTCAAGGTCTGCGTCGAACTGCCCGTTACATCAGTAACATAACGGACAGCTAACCGCGCCGCGAGATGGCGCGGGCTGTCTAACAGTGCCGTCCAAATATCGGCGCTCTAATCGAGCTTAATACCCGATATTATTACTGAAAAACGAAATTTTTATACCTTCGATTGCCGGGTTATGCAAACACCGGCACACGTTATTGTATTTCTGAATTCGGCCAAACTTTGGACAGAGTCTTTGATTGTCGACTTTACTTCTAGCAAATTTTGAATATAATATTTTGCTAATATGAATTTGTTATCATATCTAGCGGACAGCAAACTCAACGCTATGGAATAGTTCTCATTACAAATAGGTAAGACCTTAATTAGATCTAATGGCTCATTTTTAAGAGATGAATACAATAAATAATGTAATTTTTGCACTAAAGTTGATCAGATCTGGCATGTTGTGATGGTACAATTCTGGTACAATCATACTTTTATAAAAATATGGTCCTAAAAACCATAATTATTGTATTTTATTCCCTAACTATTTATTTTGTAATATTTCATAATCCCTATAAAGTTTTGGTGAATAAACTCTGGAATATATAAACAACGCATATTGGAATTAACTGGATTTCGATCGAATTCGTTGAAAAGCTACAAATGTCGCAAAAAACTGTGTCACAGATAGCGGTAAACAAGCCTAACCCGTGATGTCGTGCGACGTTCAATAAAAAACGGAAGCTAAGTATCGGCTGTCCAATATTTATATCATTCAGTAAATTCATTAATGACCAAAATTATTCATTAAATAACCAAAATGAGCTCATAAAAACAACTAAAAAATTGTACCAGAGAATGTGTGAGAGAGAGAGAGAGAGAGAGAGAGAGAGAGAGAGAGAGAGAGAGAGAGAGCGTGAACAAATAATATTAACAAGTGCTGGGTTGTGAATAATTTTTCAATAAAATTATGCATATATAGATATGTATAACATTGTTATGTATGTAAACATTTTCATATTATGTATTTCTAAAATACAATAATAATTTTTAACTTGTATAGAGGAACTGCGTTTCATGGCGCAATATAGTAGCGTGGGCATTTCGCACTATAGAATCACTTGTTGTGTACTTAAAGAGGTAAATAAAGGGTAAACATTGGTAAACATTTCAAGTAATAGTAATTATTTCAGATAACACTTTCCGCTGTCATATCGTTCGCTTAACCGAATTCTGGCCTAAGGTAAGTTTAAAGGTATATCACAAGATGGCGCCCGAGATTTAAAAAATTATTCAGTAATTATTAAGTAAGTTTTATCAGCAGTAAAAGTAGTATAACATTTGTCGCTTTCCGACTAGGGACATAGTATAACAATTGTCGCCCGTAATAACAGGGACTCGACATAAACTTTTGTTTATGTGGGTAAGCCTACGAAGAGAGCGGAAAAGTTATCTGAGGTAATAAACACAATTTAAAATACGTAAACATAACCCAACTTCCACGAGGTTATGTTATAAGGTTGTATGCATGCGGGTAATATTAAAATAAGTAAAATGAATACCAATAAAGGTGATAAACCAGATGAGACAGTTGCTTTAATGCGGTTATTATTAGCAAAATTTGATAATTTTAACAAAAAGCTGGATGAACAAAAAAGTGATTCTGATGTTAAATTCAATGAAATTAAAACTCAAAATGTTCAAATTAAAAGTGATTTCAATGAGAAGTTTGATGAAATAAAAAACGAAATTAAAAGACGTAATGAAAATCTAGATAAACAATGTGACAAAGTAATTAAAAAGTTGGATGAGAAGTTAATCCAAATAGAGAATCAGAAGGTGAGTAACAGTGATAATATGAATAATGAGTTTACAGGTAGTAAGAATGATATGATATTAGAAAATGATAATGAGAATATTGGGAGTGATAATGAGGTGTTTGAGTGTGTTGAGTCAGACAGAAAGTGTAGAGAAAGTACATTTGTAAAAGGGGTGCAGGGGTTAGAATTTTCCTTTCATGTTGTGGTAGGGGGTGAAGTCAAATCTTCACGTAATTTTAATAAGGACGAGAGTTCCTTAAATTTATATTTGGGAGACGAAAGGTCTACAAATAGAGTTCCTTGGTGTTTTTGTGTACCTCATAGGTGGTGCAGTAATTATGAGTTAGTGACCCCTGCATATTTGGAGAGAGAGAGTGTAGCTTGGTGTTATGGTGAGAAATATATTGAGAAAGAGAATAAGAGAGTAATAGAAATTTTTAAAGTAAATAGAAAGTATAGAGAACTTGTAGAAAGGTTAGGAGTAGAGATGGTGGATGAAAATAATGAATACTTACCTTGTAGTAAAAGTGAAATTAAAATAATAATAGATGATGATAATAATGTTATCAAGCACTTACCTTGGGAAGTAACAGGTGTAGTGGTAGAAAATTATGATGATAATTATGACTATATGACTAACAAGATTATAACATATCATACTGAGGGAGACAGAACTATACCCGATCGTGACATGGCATATGATAAATTCATAGGGAGTACATCTATTAATGTAAACGAAATTGTGAATGAATATAAAATGTTTGATAATTATTATAATGATTATAATAATAAAAGTTATTTACTAAACAATAAGATAAATATACCTAAGATTAGAATGTTATTCAATGATGGAGGATAGATTGTTTTATTGTGTATTAATGAACATTTAATATATGTGAACAGTGGTTTTGAATTGGACTGCATATGGACTGATTTTGATTAATGACGAAATAATGAGTTTGGATTGTATATTTTTCATTGTGTTTATGTGTTAATATCAATGTATTTATGTATTTTGATGTTGTGTATTACAGGTAAATTTTATGTACACCATGTATTATGTATTGTTTTAATAATAAACATGTTTTTATTTTGCTAAACAAGTGAAAGTAATAGTGAAAATTTTAAATAATTGAATAATAATTAATGAGTAATTACTGAATTAATGTGGTACAAAAGAAAGTTGTACTAAATTTATAATATTTATAATTGCAGTATTAATATGAATTATTAATTATTAATTTGTAATGAAGAAAGTTTCTAATGAATAAATGAAATGATTAAGTAAGAATATATATATTTGAAAATTGAGATGTATTGTTATGAGTAGGTGAGAGATAAATTTTATAATGCAATTGTCAATGATTACAGTAAGGTAGAATGTTGAAAAAAGGAATAGCGCCTGGGTGTAAATAAAGGCATGTGAGTTATTTAATTGAAGTTAATGGGAGTTAGATAGTTAAGAGTTTTAAAGAAAATAATACAAAGAGAGTATTAGATATTTAGCGACACAGTAGTTAGTGATTATTTGTAGAGGTGAGTAAAGTAAAGGTTAAACATATATTGTTGCTGATGATATTTTGTAGTGGGGGTGAGGTGATAAGGAGTGACCAACATATAGCATTGTGGCAGGTAATAGCGTAGTTTAAGGGAGTGTTTGCCGATATTTTAGAAGGGCAAAATATTATGAATGTATATAGCCAGGTAGGGAACACCCATCTCTGTACAAAGACGCGCGGTGCTATAGGATTTATCGTCGGAATGGAATTAGTGAAGTTGTTTATAATTGACAAATTGGTGTCATGATAGGTAAATTTGGTTATTAATTAGAAGAAAGGTGAGTAAGAGTATAAGAATAATAAGTCAAAGCATAGTGAATACAGGAGTCACCCAGACTAAACAATGATTAGAATGTGAAAGGTTAGGTAAAATATTCAGAGTAGAGAGGTAATAATGAATGATGAATATTCATAATAAATTTCAAATTGTGAAGAAGTAAATGACAAGTAAATAATAAATAACTGATGGCTAATTAATGAAAGTCTAGATTAATTAATTAATTAATTGAAATTGTAACTTTTATAATTTAAATGCAAACTTAAAGATGTAGAATGTATAAATTCTGATCAAGATTAAATATGAATTGACTATTTCAATGTATTAACGGTATTAATGTATCAATGTTGATTAGTATATATCATGTATTATGTATTATGTTTTATGTATTAACATAGAAATTTTAACATGATGTATAAGAAATAGAGTGTGTGGAGGAGAAAGAGGGGTAGATAGTATTAACAGCGCCAGTTATTAACTGTTAATAATAACAATAAATATTAAATAATAATAAGATTTTATTTTTTTTTTCTATAAAATGTTTTTCTCCCTGTTTGAGTAATTAATTTAAAGGGAGATTATATCCATAAATTTGGGATTTATATATAATTATTATATCCATGTATTTCATTTAGATATTTGTTTCTTTTATAATTACATTAATTATGAAACAGAAAGAGTTAATTATTATCAATGGGAATCGAAACGATTTTTAAAATTAAAGGATAGTCCATGAAGAGAATGGCACTTCTATATAATTCTTGTATTTTATATTTTTTGTATTTGTATTTCTTGTATTTCAAGCAAACCCAGTGCATCTTAACGCAAACCAGCACATAGCTAAGGGGAAACAGATCAGTTAGGGATATAGCATATACCAAGCCACTATTTTGATATTTTGATTTATTGTTTCAGTGTTTGGTGATGTTGTGACGGCGGGCCTGAGCTGGCCAGCGCATCAGAGCAGGAATGTTACGCGCCTGATTGGCCTTATGGTGTTGGGATCTCGAAGGAGAAGTCCAGTAAGGTCATGCAGGTACAGTCATCATCATCGGACCACGGGTGAGTTATTGTATTTCTTTTATATAAATTGTAAGGGGGTTGTGGTGACATATCCTGGCTGATCCCTTTAGGAAGTACGAATGTGTCAATGAAAGTTTTTATGCTTCGGCACAAAATCTTTCATTGAGGGGGTTTTGTGATGGTACAATTCTGGTACAATCATACTTTTATAAAAATATGGTCCTAAAAACCATAATTATTGTATTTTATTCCCTAACTATTTATTTTGTAATAAATTTTGTAATATTTCATAATCCCTATAAAGTTTTGGTGAATAAACTCTAGAATATTTAAACAACGCATATTGGAATTAACTGGATTTCGATCGAATTCGTTGAAAAGCTACAAATGTTGCAAAAAACTATGTGTCACAGATAGCGGTAAACAAGCCTAGCCCGTGATGACGTCAACCAAAGGAATGCATACTTTTGTAAACAAACGAGGCTTGGCCGTACAAACAAAAGACTGGCGACGTAGTTTTGCCCCACCTACGCAATGTTTAACAAAGACTCTTGGTCATTTTCATCTGGACTGTGAATAGGGCCGGTCGGCAGTTCACGCGGCCAGCATATTCACTGAGTGTGAATATTTAAATTTTACACCACCTCTGTGGTTTAAATAACAGTGGTCCGATTAGTACAAATCGGCAAAAGTGATCGACGATGTGAGCGTCCAGAATCGACGAACTCACGGTGTGCGACGTTCAATAAAAAACAGAAGCTAAGTATCAGCTGTCCAATATTTATATCATTCAGTAAATTCATTAATGACCAAAATTATTCATTAAATAACCAAAATGAGCTCATAAAAACAACTAAAAAATTGTACCAGAGAATGTGAGAGAGAGAGAGAGAGAGAGAGAGAGAGAGAGAGAGAGAGAGAGAGAGAGAGAGAGAGAGAGAGAGCGTGAACAAAATAATATTAACAAGTGCTGGGTTGTGAATAATTTTTCAATAAAATTATGCATATATAGATATGTATAACATTGTTATGTATGTAAACATTTTCATATTATGTATTTCTAAAATACAATAATAATTTTTAACTTGTATAGAGGAACTGCGTTTCATGGCGCAATATAGTAGTGTGCGCATTTCGCACTATAGAATCACTTGTTGTGTACTTAAAGAGGTAAATAAAGGGTAAATATTGGTAAACATTTCAAGAAATAGTAATTATTTCAGATAACACTTTCCGCTATCATATCGTTCGCTTAACCGAATTCTGGCCTAAGGTAAGTTTAAAGGTATAGCACAAGATGGCGCCCGATATTTAAAAATTATTCAGTAATTATTAAGTAAGTTTTATCAGCAGTAGAAGTAGTATAACATTTGTCGCTTTCCGACTAGGGACGTAGTATAACAATGTACCAAGTCCAGAAATATTGAATAAAAGTGCTGCCATTCTAAAATATTGCCTGTGAAGCAGGGCAAACTTATAGGTTTTAATTGCACATTGCTAGATAATACTTGAGATCCAGTCTGAACGTTTAAATTTTCTATTAATTGTAAGATATTGGCTTCTGTTGAATATAATAGCTCTTCAACCTCAATTCTGTCTTCTTGAGCAGCGTTTATGTCCTTAGAAATGAGTTCAATTTCAGACTGTACCTCATCGTATTTTGTTGCTAAAGTTTTTAGACTTTCGAGTCTAACCGTTAAAAAATGTTTAGTATTATTGTTTTTATCAAAGTTAGTTATAGCAGAATTGATTCGCACTATGGCAGACTTTAAGCCGCCTCTCTTTCTGACCAACACTTTGAGGCCTTCTTCAGCCATTGTACGCACCTGTTAATGATGTCGTTGACGTCGTACCTTGTGTGTGATGTCCTGGAGCGTTAAGGCCGTGGAATAGATGGCAGATACACACAGACTGGATAGATGACTGCTCAATCTGGTGTGTAGACGTTAGCACATGGATGGTCTTACAGTGGTGTCGTCACGAGGCTCAATGGTGACGAAAGAAATGCTAAGTTCCGACACGGTCGGATCAGCGAACATGCTGAATCGCCCGTGATGGCCAGAAACTGTGGTAGAAAAAATGATGAAAACCGCTCTGATATAAGTTGCAGAAAAGTAAAATGACGAATCCAGGCACGGAGCGACCAAAAAAATGTTAGAATTCGTCCCGTAGGACCCAAAAATGTTAGGAAGAATGATGTTTTATGATGTTATTGCCAGGATGCTGAATAATGATGAGCGTTGACTGTATTTGATACATTTATTAATTTTTGATTACAATTTAATCGGCATATGAGAAAGGACACCAACGACAGACTCTGACATGCAGAGTATTGTCGAAACATGATTTTACCGCCCTAGGGTATAAATACACGAGACATGCTAACTTAATTCTCTTTTCTCGCTAAACCATAGTAGCAGCTGGAGGCTCAGCTCGGCAACTACAACTCTTTCTTGTATAACTACCGTAGCAGCCGGAGGTTCTGCCCAGAGACAACAACTTTATCAACTACAGCAGCAGCCGGAGGTTATTCACAAACTACTCATCACTTTTGTGAGAACACCTGCAACCTGAAGCCATGATGGGAGACGAGGGAGCAGCCAAGTACATGTAATAGAATCCAGTGAGGGATGAGGATCAAGGACTCCAGGACTACACATCTACAAAGGAGCATCCAGTATCGCGGACCTAGGATCAAAGAGGACACGCTGCCGATTTACTATGACAATAAGGTGAAAAACAACCAAGTATTTGTAAAACAGAGACTCACAGAAATACAATATAATTAACGATGTAAAAAGAGAGACAATCCAATTCAAAGATGAATTAATAAATTTTGCAAATGTAAATATTTCTTGTATAGTAATTAGAGTAATGTTTTAAAAAAGGTTTTAAACTATAATTTTGAATCAATAACTTAGTCATTGATATTTAAATTGATATAAAAGTAATTAGTAAATTTTATTAGAAAACAAAGCAATGCATATGCAGTATATTCAAAAGAAATTAGATCATTAGAAAGAAATTAGATAATTTAATAATTATCAGACTAATGAGCAAGGCGAGAGCAATATTAGATAATTATAAATGTGTATTATAGTATAAGATTGTATATTATGTCTATGTGCAATACGAGATTATCATTAATATGTAATAATTAGATGTGTGCTATGACTACACACACAAGCAAATAATAATGATATTTTAAATCACAACCAAATGAGAAATTTTTGATTAATAAATTGTTAAATGATTTTAAACTAATTACTTTGTGTTATTATTATTACGATTACACCCATCATATACACACATGAATTTAATGTGTTGTATTGTTGTATTAAATGGCTCCCGAGGACGTGGGGCTCACACATTAAATAATTAAAGTGTTGTTGTAATAGATCTATATCAGAAGCTGAAAGAGCAGCAGTGGAACCCAAGTATACAACATTTCAAGATTTATTTACAGCCATATAGGTGAAGTTAAATTAAATAAGCTATGACCTCTATGCTAATTTCTTCTTTTTATTGGAGAACTTCACATAATATTAAAGCACATTAATTAAGAAAGTAGAAAAGTTATACAAACTTGAAAAAAAAGACAAATAGCAAATATTGAAGATACCAAGGGGTACTTATACTACTTACAAAGTGATTCTTTTGTAAGTTCAATTACCAAGAATGCATTTAACGTCATGAAAATTTTATGTATTAAAGCGTATAGTGAAGCCAAGGTTACATTAAGTTTGAAGATTTAAATGCAACCTGTAATGATTGCACGCATATTTCCATTATTGTCATATGTATCTCAGACACGGCTCTCTACAGAATAGATCAAAGTAAGGTGACCACTTGTCTGAGAATATGGAACAATGGAAATGAGAATATGGAACTTGTCTAAATAAGAATAAGAATCAGGATAATCCTATAAGTTTGTAAAAACTTATCTTCAACTATAACTATTGCAATTTCATAGCCATGTTGTACTTCTGAATGTCTTAGTTTGCATATTGGCATTACACTATGATAGAAAAGAAGACACAAGAACAGGATCCACTATTATTAGCAAGAAGGCAAAATGGTACTGGGTTGGTAGAAGACAATCAGTGAGTGCTTAGACTGCATATTCAAACATGTAGGTGAAGAATATAAAAGAAACAATGGAGACATGATGTTATTAATTTCTTTAGAATAATGTTGGAGCTGTGACACTTGATGATGGTGTTTAAGTGGCGGTGTTGCTGTTAGATTGTTGCTGGTAGAGTTCAATTGGGTTTGTAAAACACAATGTACTGCATTTAAAAATTACTTTTAAATCCCCAGAATAGCTAAGTCACTCAGATTTGAAAATGGGGAAAGGCTGGTGATCCTAAAATCACTCAGATTACCCAATGCTAGGATTTTTTGGCCAAAAAGAACTTACTTATCACATAAGATTATCGTGGTGCACATCAAAATCAGTGCTTGTGTTTATATTTATTTTAAAATCTTGACAAATTAACAGTGTTGATTATTTATGTGTGAAATTTTAATGTTTAACAAGCTCTGATGAGAGAACCCATTTGAAGATGGTACAAATGTTCCTAAATGTGCTATGGGCTTGTTACAAAAGGAGTTACAAGTTGAATAAAATTAATTATAACTTTTGTCTAAAGCTTGCACGCCTGGTGTCAATATATTCAAAATCATATCTAAAAACTTTGCTGTTAGGCCATGGTCAGTTGCTGTGGAACGACATCTTGTCGGCAATGTTCTGATTCATCCTCAGGAATCTTCCTCGTGCAGCCAAAAAGCGACAGAGCATATCAAAAACAATAGCATCAGATATTCGCTGAACAGTACCCGATTTTTTTTGGCAGCCTGAAGGGGAATTGAAATTTATTGTACATTTTTTGATTGGTGTCTCCAACATTGTCAAGACCATACTGACCACTTGGATATTAACAAAGATTGGTAACAAACTATATCTGACTGAGTATAAATATTTATATCCTTCAATTCTATATTTTTAATTTGATGGATTAATTATTGAATATATAAAACAGCCCTTACCATCACCATATTGAATTATCATCTGAGTAGTCAACCATGTCATAGTCAACACCTGTGAGAATTGACAAAAAATGCATAGTTCAGCAATGAATGTGTAAATATTTTAACACATATCATAACCAAGATTTTACCAAATAACTGATAATAATGACGTAATTTTGGTTTGTTTTAGATGTATAATTAAAATTAAATAATATTCTTGGATTTCGTTGTCCATGACGTGTCCATTACTTAACTAAATTTCACTATTGTAATAACGACTCGGAACACTAAGTTTTTTATAAGTAAAATCGTAAAGATTTACCTTACAGCCTAAAGTCTTTTCAAGGTGAAAGCCGGTTTAGGCTGTAAGGTAAATCTTTATGATTTTACTTATAAAAAACTTAGTGTTCTGAGTCATTATTACAATAGTGAAATTTAGTTAAATAAAATTGTATTTGAATTAAAATATATTTAAGTGTTACTGTATTTATATCTCTGAATTCAATTACTTTGCAGTGGTGATAGGTACTGGCACTACAATGAAACAACAAAGACAATGGACAAAGACTACCCAAAAAGTATAGCAATGTTTCGTAGTGTGTCTACCAACTTGGATGCTGCTATGACATGGGAAGATGGTAATTTAAAAAAAAAACGCTTTTCAGTAAAAATGCAGTTAAAAAAGTATTTTGTGACAGAAATATGTTTTATAATAAACTTAATAAATGTTTTATAATACATTTTTTAAATACTTCTAATTTTATTAACAGATTCACTTTTTTAAAATTATTTATTTACAAGTGAAATTATTTCAATTGGTCAATGCTGAAACAATACCAGCAAAAGTTTGTTTTAGCCAGGCATTCTTGTTGTTGTTTATTCTTTTAAAAAATAATGTAGCATTGGTGGAATTCTTCTGAATTTCCATAGAATCTTTAATCATTGTTAAATTTGTTTACAGTAATAGGGTTGAAGATAATAAAAAATATGAATTCACAAAATTACGAATTAATCCAAATTTGTAAAAAGAGATTACTAAATTATCCTTTTTTTTAGTATAGAAGATATCAGAAATTGTAGGTCTGACTGCACTACTTTAATTACAGTACACTTATTTAGTATCAGAAAGAGGTTAAGCAACAACTTGTAATGTCAAGAGATAGCAGTGCCGGCAAGATGTCATTCCAAAGCAACCAACCACGGCCTAACAGCCCGGTTTTTAGATATAATTTTGAATAAAATTAATTATTTCTTCAATTTGTTAGATGGTAAACAAATAGAGCATCTTTTTTAGGCACTGTAAGTATTTTATGTCTTATGTTACATGGTGTTACAATATAATTTTGAATGCATTTCAACTTGACTATGTAAGACTACTTATGAAATGTCATTAATTAACAAAAACTTACAGGAGCATCTGCCATTTGGTTTAAATACTTCCAGACATTTGTTTGAAGTGGATTATCAAATAGTTCATTGAAGACCAGTTTCCCTTTACACGCTGATCTACCATTAACAGAAGTCACTGATGATTCACAGTTACCTGTATTTGCAATAATAACTGGACTAATTGTAACTGCTGGAGCACCAACTACAGGCTCCTCATTAGATGGCCCCTTGAAGTAATCTTCTAAGGGATCAACATCTTCTGCAAACACAATTAATTATTATTTAATAATGACATTAAAATTATAATTAATAATTAATAAAATTAATAATTAAACATAATTAAATTAAAACTTGTCTGATTTCCCCATTAAAACTAGCATGGTATTTACCCATTTCTTTTTCTCTCACACCGTCATACACTATGAATGTCTGTTTACCAACTTGTCGTACCAGTGTATATGGTCCATCATACAACCTGAAAAATGTTTTTAGCTGTATTGTCAACTCTTTTTCCCACTGGATTAGACTGTAATAATATCTCTTCTCCAATTGCAAACTGTTGTAGCTTATGCGTTCTGTTGAAATGTTCTACTACTCTCTTTTTACCTTTTTCTCTTATTCTTCTCTTCGCATTCTCTATTTTAACACTGATTGGAATTTGTATGTTTTGATTGGCAGGTTTTTGTATATATTTTCTCAAAAATCTCTTGGGTTTACGATCTTCTTCTATTTTAATTGGCATGTAACTTGTTGCTTCACTGTAGTTCTCGTTCATAGACTTTTTGAAGAATGGTTAATATTCTGCCCATCTGTTATGTTGGTTATGGCAGTAAATCCATAGATATTTACCTAACTCCTTGTTTACCCTTCTGCTAGATTTCCTTGTGGATGTCTAATAGCTGTTAGGATGGTTTTAATTCCATTTTCTCTTAATGTTTGGTAACAAACTTCGCTCTGGAATTGTACGCCTTGGTCACTCAAGACCTTTTCCATCTTGCCAAATGCTGGAATATATTTATTGAGTAGTATCTTCAGTACAGCTTTTGTTGTAGGTCGCACAACTGGATACAGATGAACTGCTTTGGAAAACACATCTATACAGACAAGTATGTGCTTAACTCCCCAACTTGATCTCGGTAGAGGTCCCAGAAAGTCCACTGCAACTAACTCTCCTCTAGCTTCCTTCTGAATACTCTGCATCTCAACATATGTGTGAAGATTTGGCTGTTTTGCGGTCTGACACTCATAACACTTTTTCAACTCCTTTTTAATTTTCCTAAACATATTATTAATGGTAAAATCCTCTCGTAGACATAAATAACATTTCAAAGCTGAAGCATGTGCTAGGCATTCATGTACAGGCTTTATTAATTTATGCAACATTTCATTTGATAATACTACCTTCCAATCCTGGTTTACTAATTTGAAGAGAGTATTGTTGTGTATTTCATACTGAACGGGTAGTTGCTCTTGGCTCTTTTTATTTCTTATGATAATATCCTGCTCCTGTTCCTCCGCTAAATTCTGCAACATTCTTCTTAGTTCCTGACTAGCTTCCCATCTGATGGATAAAAGTCGTACTTCTCTGTTTTCGTCCTCGTAGATCTCCTCACATTCTTCCGTGATGTATCTGCTTAATGTATCTGCCACACTGTTATCTCTCCCTTTGCAATATTTGATTGTAAATGAGTATTCCCCGATGGCTAGAATCCATCATAATAAACATGAATTCGTTACTTTGCATTTCAGCAAAAATGATAATGCTTGATGATCCGTATGTATTTCGAAGTGAGTACCATAAATATAATACCTAAATTGTTTGAGAGCGTAGACTATGGCAAGAATCTCTTTCTCCGTTGTTGAGTAATGCTTTTCTGCTCCTTTGAAAACTCTGCTTGCATAGGCGATAACTCTGTGTTCTCCTTGAGAATCCTGTTGATATAGAACACTTCCCACGGCGTAATCACTGGCATCAGAATAAATCACAAACTTGCCTCTCTTTTGAGGGTGATGTAGCATGATGTTCTCAACAAATAATGTTTTCACTTGGTCGAAGGCTTCTTGATGTTTCTTCTCCTATCGCCATTTTTGTCCTTTCTTTGTTAATTCTAACAAAGGTTGCGTTCTCTCAGCATACAACGGTGAACATCTTGTGTAGTATCCTGTTAGTCTTAAGAATGCTCGTAACCCTTTAAGGTTTCTAGGTGAGGGAAAATTTGTTATACTGGATGTTTTGGTGGGCTCGGGTTGTATAACTGAGGATGAGATAATGTGTCCTAGGAAATGAATGGAAGTTTTTAGGAATTCACATTTGGTTAGGTTAAGGGACATGTTGGCTTGCCTAAACTTATGGAATATTATACTTAGATTATTTCTGTGTTCTTCAAACATTTTTGATATTACAAGAATGTCGTCTACGAATATCATTGTATACGGTTCTATTTCTGGTCCTAGTGTTCTCTCTAGACACTTCACAATAGCTGCCAAACTCGTGCTTAATCCAAATGGAACGACTTTATGCTGGTAACATTTGTTTTTGTACAGGAAGGCCGTAAATTTTCTATCTTCTTTCCTTGTCGGAATTTGCCAGAAGCTTGAGCATAGATCCAGCTTTGTTAAGTAACTTGCTCCTTCATATTTTGTAAACAACTTGTCCGCATTAGGCGTGCAGTCATACTCTTTCATAATGATGTTGTTCACCTCCCTCATGCCTAGGCATATGCGAATATTCCCACTTTTCTTCTTCACTACCACTAGAGGATTTAAGAAGTTGCTGTTGGATCGTTCTATTACGTTATTTTCCAACATGCGACAAATTTCTGTTTCTACCTCTTCCTCATAGCGCATTGGGATTGGATATGTCCTCCTGACGAATTTAGTTGGGTCTGATACAGTTATAGAGTGTTTGTATACTGCCGTCTGCGTTGGTGCTTCGTTGAATATATCTTCATATTCTTCAATTAAGTTGTGAAGCTGCTCTTCTTCCTGTACTGATATTTTGTCATTTGTCGTATTCACATTTTGAGTTGGTACATATTGTATCGGTGGTTTAGACAAAACAATAGGTGTTTCACTTACCTTAGATTGCTCATTATCTTCATTCATATTTATCTCATACTGAATGCCTTTATAATTACACTCTATCTTATTCTTCTTAATATTTATCCTAGCATCTAGTACATTCAACAAATCAATTCCTAAAATACCATCGTATATTAATTTATTCATAATAATCATGGGGTATGTTATTTCTAACTTTTTATATGTCATAGTTACATACGCCTGTTGCCTAACTCTTTCTCTTTTATTTGTGGCTGTAGTGATGTTCATATTATTTACAGGTAACAGCCATATTTTTAAAATATTTCTTATTTCGCTGTACCCATGCTGAATTTAAAACTGACAGCTGACTCCCCGTGTCTACTAACATTTTTATATCACAATTATTAATTCGAACGTTGACAATGGGACATTGTGTTTGTTTCTCATCTTGCTTTACATCCTGGTCAGTGCTTAGTAGCTCGTCACGTATATCACTAGGGTAAATATTGTTTATTGTAAAGCGCTGTTTCCATCCGCTACGTCATTGTGTAGACGTTGACGGCTTATTGTTCGTTTCCATTGTTCCTCAGTGCGTTGAATTGTTGCCGCTTCCCTTTACTGCACTTACGACTTTGTCGTATGGTTTTGGAAAATATTCATGTGACGCAGGCCCACTATGCCCTCTCTCGTAGATATTACACTCTCGTCGTTCAGTTCCTCTCCGCTTCTCTTGAGTTCTCTCACCAGTTTTTGTTACAGTCACCTGGCTTATATTATCATTAGAGCGGTTGTGAGTGTTGTGCAGCTGTGGTTTATAATTAGCATTATAATTATTATTGTTATAATTAACATGTGGTTGAACATAGTGCTTTGTACTACTACCTTGCGTGATATTTTCTGCTTGTGTAACTAGTATTAAAAATTCTTCAAATGTTTTAATACCTTGAGTATATACAGCTAATTGGATATCTCTCGGAAAATGGTAAGACAACTTGGAGATTATTTCGTATTCTGAAAATTTAGGTTTAAGGTGTTTCACTTTTTCTATTTGAGCTATTGTATATTGTTCAATGCTTGTATGACCATGCATATTGAATTTACCATATCAAGTTGATTGCGTACTTGATGTTGTATATGTATGTTCCAGTATCTGTTTTCAAAAGCATCGCGGAATTGTCGATACGTAGTAATGTTATTTCGAATTATAAAATACCATTGGCTGGCAGAATCTTTTTTATTTGTCAAGTAATGAAGTCGATCTTTTCATTATCGTCTATCGCACTACCTATCTTCTTCATCTCTTTCTCAACATTCGCCAAAAATTCCATGCTGTTTTCCCACTTTTTACCTGCAAATGTTATCTTACTCCTTTCTTCTATTGGTGCCAAAAACATCATCGTCTGCGTCGGCCGTCTGCAAAGTTCTTCCTTAAGTTGCTTCATTTCATTCCGGACTTCGTCCTTCATATGGGATACCTCTCCAGAACAGCCTTTTGCAGTCTTGGATGTCTCGTCTATTTTGTCTTCTATAATTGTGGTACGGGTTTCTATTTCAATTTTTTACTAGTGGTTGCTTGTAATATTTCATTAACCTTCTGTATCTTATTATCTTGTTTGTGCTTTATTACCATTAATTTTTCATCTAAATTATCATTTATTTGTTTCTGAACATCTTTCAAATCTTTTCTCCATTCAAGACATAATTCTATTTGTTTATTTTCTAATCTAATGGCTTGTTCGTGAAGGGCTCTCCTAAACTTCTCATCTAATTCACTTATGCACGTATCTGTGTCGTTAATTTTATCAGTTAACTGCATTGTACTATTGGTGATTTCCCGTTTTAATTCGCTCAGTGTATTATTTAAATCTTCTTTTAAATTATCTGTTTGCTTATTTATATTTTTATTTAATTCATCCTTCAGCTGGACATTGTCTTGTCTTAGCTCATTTAAATTTTCTGTTAGATTTTCTGTTTGCTTATTTAGTTTATCATTTATTTTTTTTATTTGTTTGACATTCTCCTCTTCCAACTCTTCTTTAAATTTTTTGGCTTGTTTTATGACTAATTTGTCCATCATGGCCAGTATTGAATTTTTAAATGCTTCTAGATTCAACCCTCCTGGTTCCGCCATGTTGAATATTTTGTATTTATTTATTATGTTTTAGAATATTATTCTTATGGAACCGAATTACTAATTTTATTTATTTATTTAATATTATTATTAGTTTTCTTATTAAAATTACACCTTTACAATGATATTACTTCATTGAGCACCATTTGTGTCTTAATACACAACAACTAACATAACATACAATTAATGTTTAATATAAATAATTATTATCACATATAATATATTTTTCATTTAACACACATTACTTTTAGAGCAACCATTTAGCTACCAAAAAAAATTAAAATTGTCAAATGGTTGGCATCGTGCCACACGTTCTTGGCGACAATTTATATAACAACACAAACGTTGATATATAATTTAATTTGTGCAGCCCCACATTCAGGGCCAATTTATATAACATAACAAATTATATAATGTATTGAATTCATGGGTGTAATTGTAATAAGAAGATGATACGTTATTTAAGTTTGAAATTGTTCCATTATTTATTTATTTTTATTAAACAAAAATTTTCATGTCGCATATAGAAATACTACTCATTATTATATCGTTTGTACGACTCCTTCATACACAACTTATAGCTAACAATTTACATACACAGGTTATACATAAATCTTATTATCTAATTTTAATTAATTAAATACTTATTTTGCTCACGGCTTACTCATTGTGTGACCATCTTTTTGCAATTTCTGATTAATTTACTTTAATAATGAAGTTACTTGTATTCCAATTTCTCTAATATTAATTAGTTTTAAAACTTTCTAATGTATATGCATTCTCCTTTATCAACAAAGACTTTATTAATTATGTTAACTCCAAAAAAATCAAATATTTCTCTTACCATTTATGTTACTCTCAATTACTAAATTTTATACAAGAGATATTATTCTAAATTTTACTTTGCTTTTACATTTATGTAAAATTAGTTATTTTAATACAGGTCGAATGTCTTTCATTCTAACTTTAATTAGTGTCTTTCAAATGTCTGGAATTACAATGGTTTTTCATCACCTCGCTTGACATGGTTAATCATCTGTGCATCCTCCTTTGGTCCTCAGTCTGTGTCCTCCATGTCCTCTTGGTCCTCTGGTCGGATTCTACTGCATGTACGGTTTACTAGTCGTCACGCCTCACATTATATGCTGCGGGTGTGTCCATAGACCTCCTCGTATGTGCTCTGCTGCTCTGGTTGGACTTCAGTTTGTCCTGTGCCTCTTAGTGTAAATTTAAAATAGCGTCGTCGACTGACATAGCCTTCTATGGCAACGGTTGAATCGAGAAGAAGAAACTTTATTAGAGTGACCTGGTATTTATAGTCAGGTCGTGCAAAAACTCATGCCTGAACAATTTTTAACTTGTCAGATTTTGTCGAAGCGTCACTTCCCCCACTCTGGTTCAATTCACTATTTTCACCTATCTTCGCGAATTATGAAGCTTGTTTCACATCACTCGATGCTCAATCGATCACTAATTTTTATATGTTTACTATACGTAAATTACACTTCTTTATTGTAATTACAAAAAAAATATTCACTTTTTACGTATAGTAATTGCACTTTTCGTCATTTCGGCACGGTCTTTTAACCCTTTGTTCATCTTTAATTTCTATGCACTTTGGTGTCTTTTGTTTTACCCTATCGCACATATTTTTCTTATAATTAAAATAAAACAAAACTATTCTACTTGAAAAGGGTTGGTTACATTTCAGGAACGGACAGGTTTCACACACACAAACAAAATACGCGTGTACACAAGGCTAGCGACATGTGTCGGGAATGCGTGTCCATGCATGAATTCTGTGCTCCCTATTTTTAACTACGATACAGCTTATGCAATCTGAATCATGTTTATTAATTCATATTTATTTATTTTTATTATTTATTTCATTTATTTTGGCAATGCACAGTACCGTTAATGGTTGTATCGTTGCAATATATTGCAATGAAACAAATATAAGGCATAGTAAATTACAACAAAATAATATTAGAGTCTTTTATCTGAGTTAGGTATTTATTTTAAAACAAATTTAATATGGTCTATGATATGAACATAAATTATTTATTCTTAAATTTTAATAGAGTCTGTAAAATGGTTTGACTATTTTTCTCTCTTATAGTCTATTTTACTTGTTTGATGAAATCCCTTGATGAACCGTTGAACTGCTCCACTGCCACTCGCCGCCTGCTGAATCCACTGCAATGATGACACGTAGAACTCTCACAACACACGCACGTACGCCGTTTCAGCGATAGGGTTTATCTCATTTTATCTCAGGGCTTGATAATGGGTTTAACTATTTAATTCGATTTCGGTGTGTTTTACGTACACCTTCGGGTCTCTTGACATGTCCTCATGTTCATCCAGGTGTATTTCGGCAAATACACCTGATTCCTATGCGGAAAATTCTTGATTATCGCAAGATAGCACTGTATAATTTATAATTAAATTATTTTGAGTTCTAATACTCAATTGATCTAGCAAATGGGCAACTCGTTGCTAAGACTCCGTACTCGTAACCCGTATGTAGAATGTATACTGATATGACAAACTCACACAGAGACGTCTGTTAAGGCCGAGCTGCTAGGTTGAACTGCCCGAAGCTTCTTACACGAGGGACCAATCTGAATGAAAACTGGAGCCTCCGATTGGTTAAAACCCATAGCACATGATTGATGAGCTAGATAGATAGACATATGTCCTGATCAATTTTGCTGAAGACTGAAAAAGCATGTATAGATTTTATCGTTTTATGACTTTCAGAAGATAAGGATTCTTTAGAAAAGTGAATTATGTTAAAAAATACATATTTAAATAATATGTTTTGAGTCTTTGACATATGAAAAATGTAGCGCAAATTTAGAAGTATGAGCTGTCCAAGTTTCAATTAGATATGTTAATTTACACCAGAGTTATTCATGTAAATACGAATAAGACACGCACTCGCGCACTAAATTTGCACTTGACATGACAGAAAATTAATTTATGGGCATTCTGACATACAACAGTTAATTACCAATTTCTTATTTCAAAACTTAATAGCTATTTTACAAAATTTAAACAAAATCAATTTTCAACATGTCTATAACGTCATAAATTGTATAAAAGCATGTAGTCATAGCTACAAAGACCCTTTCTGCGATGTTCCATTGCAATATATATAGATAAACTCTCAAATAAAATATTTACTTTAGTTGACACTGCAACCTTAATTTGAATAAAAATTGAATTAATTAATCAGTGCATTTTTTATTACAAGTTGATTTAATCATCGAGGGAAAAGAATAAAATGTTGATACAATTTGAATGTCTAATAATTTTGTTATGGAAATTAGTAATGAAATAAATAAAAATAGAATGTAGGAAATGAATGGAGGAAAGAGTGGATTGAATAAAAAAATTTAATACTAATAGAAGAGGAAGCAGTTAGAACTAGTTAGTAGTTAGGAGTAGTTAGTTAGCCATTATTAAATCATTATTGGCATGTATTTATAAATCACCTGAATCACCAGTTCTGTAGACTCTGATAGCCTGGTAAGCTCCACATTTTTGTTCTTCATCGCCTGGGCATTCAAGATCACAATCAGAATCAGCTAATGGACTACCAAGAGGACGAGATACACCACAGAAGCACTCATTCCTATACAGTTTTCAGTAGTTAATTGCTTTTTGTAATAACACAAATTAAAATTTAATATAAAAATGTGTAAAAATATTATTGATAATAATTTTATTCTTCCCTCTCTTGGTGTGTGCTGAAACTCTGTTACACTATTAATATGTTTGGCAGGATCCACTGAGTATACAAATAATATTTAATAATCAGTTGTACATGAAGTAGTTATAGTGTGATTTTGACATTTTTGGAGGTCATGGTCTAACAGAATACTAATAATCATTCATAATGTTGCCATAGCAGTGTGATGTCAATCTGTTGTATACAATACTGCCGCAGTTGATATGGCCATAAAGCAATAGTGTCAGTAATGTTGATATGAAGAAATTTTAGCCATTCCGCAGAAGTAGTTCATAGTATGCAAAAAATGAATATTATGTGCAGGTATTGAGCATGGAGGAAGTGATTTTTGTTGTCAACCATCTGTGTTCATAAATAAACTGAGTTTAATAGTGAATGCATTAACAGGGTTTCAATTTATTAGCTGACAAAGAATTTTATTACATCATTATTTCATGAGAGAAAGAGAAAGAGGGAAAGAGAGAGAAAAAGAAAGAGGGTGAGATAGAGAAGATGATAAACACCAACAATGTGTTTGTAAATGTGTGTTTGGCAATAGAGCAATGTGGACTTACGCCCACATAATAATACAGTGGCATTAACAAAGTATATTTTTTAAATAATACAATACTTAACTTTGGTAGACAAGAAACAGAGCTAAGGGTTTAGTGATAGACAAGAAAAATACATGATGAATTATGGAGTCAGTTTATAGGGAGCATTGAACATAATGTACACAGATGACAACTTGTAGCCTATAAAATGCTAAAAGGCATAAACGAAATAATAATGAAAATGATACAGCAAATTTAAACATCATTCCCGAACATAAATGGGTAGATCATTATAAGGCTCTCTGGTATAATGATGATGTGAAATGGAAATAAATAGATATTTGAATCTGCCATTGTTTGCTTACGACTTGCATGTAATTCAAAATACAGGATCTACTTTACAAATACTGTATCTGTTTTTAAACTTCATCAGATTTGCAAACAATACAATAAGAAAATCTCCACTACAAAACAAAGGTAATGAATGGCTTTCAAGGCAAAGGACCTATAAGAACAAAAATAACAATTAATGGTCAAATTGTAGAACAGGTGGCCCATTTAAATTATTTGGGAAATGATATTGGCTATGATCAGAATTATGAAATCGATGTTTGGTTATGTAAGTTCCAGATGATCTGTGGGACAATCAACCGTATTTTTGGAAACAAGGTACATTGAGATATAAAATTACAGTCTTACAATGTTATGGCAGTCCCTGTACTATGGGTGTGAATTACGGACGACGTCCAAGAAAAAAGAAAGTAAAATACAGGGCTTGGAAAAGTGAGGTCTTAAGAGGAGATAAAAGGTGTTCTAAACATGACTGTATAAAGAATGAGGCCATAAGAGAAGAATTACAAGTTTTCAGTGGCGGTTTCTTAATTGGTGCACATAAGCATGTGAACCCTCTACATAAATATAAATAAATTAATTTTAACAAACACTAAATAAACTCAAAATAATCTGGTTTAGTTTTATAGTGCAATAACAAAATTCTCGTTCTGGTAAGACAGTTGTGCAGTCGGCGCGGCACATGGTGGGCGCACAGCTCCATGCATGCGAGGTTGGGGCTAATGAGTGCGGTGACGTGACCGGGTTTTGGCGCGGTAGTGGGGGCAAACCTCTCCCATATATAGAGACAGTGGCACATTCGTGTTGTGAGCCAGTTCTGTCCTAGTCGTTCAAGGGGTCACGTCACTCCCTCTCCCGGTGTCGGTTGCGCCCAGTGTAGTTAGGATTGGTGTTGGTGATTGATTAGCAATGGCTACCCCTGTGTCTGTGTTAAAATAAATTGTTTTTTCAAGTATTTCTTTAGAAAAGCAACTCGAAATAAAACAACATGGTCGTTCAACCCCAAAGCTTAATATTGTACAAGTTACAAAAAAAGGTAAAGATAGGGAGGGATTTTAAAAGGGAATTTAAAGAAACTTTACATGAAAAGACTTCTTAGCTCTGCGGTTGTGAAGCTACAAATAAACTGTATTATTTTCCTTGTCTGTTATTTGCAAAACAAAGCTCTGAAAACTTAAACTGGATTAAGTACGGTGTGAATGATTTAAGTCACCGAATAATGAAAATTAAAAAACATGAATGTTCTCAAGCTCTTTTGAACTCCTTACTAGAGTTTAACTTGCTTGGTAAAATCGACATACGTTAGCAGTTGGGCAGCGCTTTTCGGAGGAATGTAAAAGAACATAATGAAAAAGTAGAGAAAAATCGGTATGTATTGTCAAAAATAATTGACTGCATTATATTTTGCAGCGCTTTTGAACTGGCACTTCGGGGACACAGGGAAGGAGATGATTCTTCAAATCCTGGGATTTTTTTAGGCTTAGTGGATTTTACTGCTCAGCTTGATGCCGCACTAAGAGAACACTTACGTGATGCAACCGTTTTTAAAGAACATCAACAGAAATTCAACACTAGCTGCTCGATTGTATGCTGTTTGTTTGCCAGGAAAAGATTAAGAAGGAAATAAAATTTGCAGATTTTTTCTTTGTTATCGCCGACGAGACAACAGATGTTAGTTTTCAATTAACTATTGTTTTTCACTTCGTATTACCTAACGGAGAACCAGTAGAAATATTCTGGCGGTTTATACATCCCCCTGGACACAACTCAGACTTGATCGCCGGATGCATTCATGACACCTTAAAAAATGTTGTTGATAAGCCCGAAAAGTTAATCTCTCAGAGTTATGACGGAGCAAATGTGATGAGCGGACACCTAACTGGTGTACAAACAATTATTCAACGACATTATGAGTATGCTTTTTATATCCATTGCTATTCTCATCAATTAAATTTAGTGATTGCTCAAGCTGCTAGACAAAATCAGCAAGTGCGGATATTTTTCTAACGAATTTGAGTGATATAACGAACTTTTTCAGCAACTCACCTCAAAGAGTAGAAATTTTGGATAATGCTGTCAGGAAAAGAATCCCTCGTGCTTCAAGCACTAGATGGAATTTTAAAACCAGAATTGTAAATACAGTATTCGAACAATCGACCTTATTATCTGTATGGAGGAACTAGAATCAACCTCTAAACAAGAATCTTCTATTACCAAAGCTGGAGCAATCCGGCGAATGCTGGAACACCCAATTTTTCGCTTACAGTTTTCCATATTATAATGCCACACGTCGATGTTTTATACAGACAAATTCAGCTTACCTATAGAGATGCTGTGCTAACAGAAAAGAACGTGGAAACCTTTCTGAGGGAAATAAATAAAGAAAGATAAAAAATGAGCTCCGTGAAAAGTGCTGTAGACCAGATACCTCTACATCCCAAAAGAGCAAGTCACGAAGAAGATGGTCATGTTAATAGGACGATCACGGCTAAAGAAGTGTCTGATATAATTTCAACGCAAATAAAAGAGCGGTTTTCATTTACATCACACCATTCAGCCGTATCCCTTATTGATCCTCAAAAATGTAGTGAGTACATAAATAATTTCCTCAAGCTGCATTAGATGAAAGAACAGAAAAATACCCCTTTTTGGACAAAGCAAAGCTAAAAACCAAACTGGGAGTGTTTTACCAACATGATGCCATAAGATATCCCAAGCTATGCAAGGGGACAGCAAGTTCAACGCAACATATGGTCCGCCAGGGCCGGATTTAATTTTGACCTCAAGGTGCGTAAAAAACTTACGAGCAGTTCGGAGTTACGGACTTTAAGTGTCGTAAGGGAGTTAGTGCATGCTCGTTTTTGGATATTAGTGCATCATAGCTGTATGCGTCCGAGTATTATTTGGGCATTGAAACTGTTATGTGTAAGTTCCACAATATCATTTAACTTGTAAAAAACTTTTAAATAATAACTTGTCTTCTGGACAATCTATTACAAGCAGCACAGACAGAATTGGACAGGTACGACACATCTACGCAGAGGCAGACAGACGCGTCTTATCTCACCGCATTGCAGAAATCCGACGTCACGAGCCTGCTGCTATCAAGAGATAACAACCTGTTCTGCTCAACGGCAACTATGTCATCCTGGTTAACTCTTATCCACCATCAGCTGATAATCTCTACAACTGTATGTAACTTATTATCTCGAATCAGTGGAAATTCAAGTAAGACATTTTTGCCATGGTATGTTTTGAACTATTATGTACCCATTATGTTATGTTGTATTATTTGTTTGCAATTATTCTATTTAACTATTAATACTTAGTTATATTGCCGAGAACTGAGTTGCCTGTTCTACTTTCGTTCCATGTCTTAATACGCTCAATATGGCCGAAAGCAAACAGCTCATAAGGGCCATTATCAAGTCCTCAATAACAAGAATCAATATTTTCACAGATGCTTTTGACATAACAAAAAATGATGTCCACGCGTTGCATGTTAAATTGAGGTCACTGGCGGAGCTCCAGCGCAAATATGACACAATTCAATCCGGACTCGAGTTGTCCGAGGATGGTTTTTTGATGCGGATAGAGATCGAATCCAGGTCGAAGATGATTTATGTATAATTGAGTGGAAACTGCACAATCTTATAGAAAAATTCTCGACTAATCTTACTGAGAATTCTAATACGACTGCTAATGACAGTAGAGCGGAAAGATTCGCTCATGTCACACAACTGGAGCCCATTAAAATCCCGGAGTTTTGCGGAAATGTTATGGAGTGGCAACACTACATACACATATTCAAAGACTTGGTAGATTCTCGCTTGGATCTTACCAACATACAAAAGTTTCATTACTTACAAAATTCATTAAAGGATGAAGCGCTCCAAGTTGTACAATCGCTGCCTATAACTGGTGAGAATTATGGCGTAGCCCTAGGGTTACTCAAGACTAGATTTGACAATAAGCTAATTATTGCCATCCACCATGTCGAAGATATACTGAAAATCAATTCTGTCGATAGGCAGTCGGTGGGTAGCATATCTAACTTTCTTAATAAAATAAGCGCAACCATAAATGCGCTCAAGGTTATGGCGTTACCCTTAAATATTTATAAGCTTATTGTCACTCAGCTATTAGCGTCGAAATTGGACCCGAATATTTCCAAACGTTGGAAGGAGTCACTCTCTAACGTCAACTAACTTTTCTGATTTTGAAGGGTTGATTGAGTTTTTAAACAATAGAAGATTGGTGCTGGAAAACGTGGCGGCAGATTCCGAGAGTGGTCGGGCAGGCAACTTAGCAAGGCCTAAACAACTGATAAAATATGTAAACAATTCAAAATAAGGCAAGGTGGTCAGCTATCATGCTAATTCTAAAAACATTCAATGTGCAATGCTAACCACCACTTATATACATGTAAACAATTTGAGGGGGTAACCGTTAACAAACGTAAGGAGTTTTTAATTACAAATAAATGCTGCTTTAACTGCTTGCAGGTGGGCCATTCTGTAAATGAATGTAAAAATAAGCACACTTGTAAACTTGCTCTAAGAAGCGTCACTCCTTAATACATACAGCACAGGGCACCTGCTGTACCCTCAAACTAAAAACTAATAGGAACATACTATTGTCTACTGTGCTATGCAAAACCTTAGACAATTCTGGTAAAACCCCGCCTTTGCTGGATTTTACTGGACTCTGGTAGCCAGGCGAATTTCATTACACAGGCCTTTGGCAAAAAAATTAAATTGAACCTTGTAAAAAATGAGCTGCCAATTACAGGCATCAACAATGCGTCCTGTTGGTCCCACCACAGCACCACTATTACCTTACAATCGATGTACGAAAAATTCAATTTTAGCGTACACTGCTCAATCCTGCCCAATCTTACTGACAATCTCCCCACAGAATCTTTTGGTCCTGCGGAGTTGGGATTGCCAGAGGGTATATTCCTAGTGGACCCAAACTTCAGCATGTCCTCGAGCATTGACGTTCTACTGGGCGGCCAATTCTTCTTAAGTTTGATTAAGCCTGGCAAATTTGTCAGGGATGGGAACTTCCCCATTCTTCAGGAACACACTGGGTTACTTTGTGTCCAGAAATCTTCCTTTCAAATTCAAATCTCCTTATCGTGCTTCGTCATTTATTGCGAGAAATGACAATAAAGGGCTCACTTCTATGGTTGATAAACTCTGGCAGGTTAAGGAGTATCCTGTTGATTTGCCCTCAGCTGCCAACGAATCATGTGAGGGATACTTTGTGCATAACACACTGAGAAATAGTGATGGTAGATTTGTTGTTAGGTTGTCCCGTAGGACTGGTGATGTGGCTCTGGGCGATTCGATGGCCCATGGTAAACAGCGTTTTCAGACTCTTGAGTGTAAACTCATGAGGAATCCTGGGTTGAGGCATGACTATTCCAAGTTCGTCAAGGAGCACCAACTGCTGGGGCACATGTCACCACTCAGTCCCAGCGACAATTTGGTTCATCGCTCCAAGGTGTACTACTTACCCTATCACGCAGTTTTCAAGAACTCAAGTCTGACTACAAAGCTCCACGCGGTATTTGATGCGTCCGCAAAATCCACTAATGGCCGTTCACTTAATGATACGCTACTGGTAGGGCCGACAATACAGCAGGACATTTTTTCTGTTATACTCAGATTTAGGACCCACGTCTATGGTTTATCGTCTGACATCGAGAAGATGTATAGACAAATTTTGGTCGATTCAAGCGATTGCAACCTCCAAGGAATACTTTGGTGGGATTCCCCCGACTTGGAGTTAACATTTCGTGCTCAGGACTGTGACTTATGGCATAGCCAGCGCTTCATTTCTTGCTACCAGGTGTCTATTCCAGGTTGCGAATGACAACCTCAATCAGTTTCCCTTGGCATGCCGAGTTATTGCTAACGACTTCTACGTCAATGATTTAATTACCAGCTGTAATGATATAGATGAGCTCAAACAGTTGACATCGGATGTAAGCGAATTACTTCGACAATATGGGTTTCCCCTGCACAAATGGTCTTCCAACAGCCAAGAAATCATAAACCAAGGCAGCACTGTCATACCCCTAAACAAGGGTGAAAATGTGAGCACTTTAGGACTACTACGGAACAACGGTTCCGATATGTTTGTTTATAAGACAACGCTCAAACCTTGCCATGAGGATTTACCAAAAGAACTGTTCTTTCAGTAATTGCGGGCGTTTATGACCCGTTGGGTCTACTTGGTCCCGTAGTTTTTCTATACAAATGTTTCATGCAGCAGCTTTGGCAAGCAAAAACGAATTGGGAAGAGGTCTTATCAGATTCTCTTCTCCCCAAATGGAGGGAATTGTATAGTAAATTGAATCTAGTCAATAAGATTAATGTGAACCGTTGCATAAAGTCTAACCCATACATGAGATCGTTTCAAAATCACGGGTGTGTGGATGCTTCCTGTGAGGGTTATGGTTGTTGCATATACGCAAGAATTGTATATGATAATAGGCATGTTTCATCTAACTTACTGTCTTCAAAATCCAGGGTAACCCCCCTAAAACAAATTACACTGCCCAGACTTGAGCTATGCAGTTGTCTTCTGCTTGTCCGTTTGCTTCAAAAGGTTATTCGTGCATTGAACATACATACATCTGTACTCTGACTCCATGGTCGCCCTCCAGTGGATACAAGGTGAGTCCTCCAGTTGGAAGACCTTCGTCGCCAATCGTGTGGCTGAAATCCAGCAGGGTTCCAATAACGCTGACTGGCATCATGTGAAGTCCCAGCAGTGGCATGCGGTGGGTAAAAATTTTGGGTTATATCCTTAGGCCTAATTAAGTTTCAAAAAGATAGCGGAAGCCCAATTTATAATTAAAATTAACCTAGTGGCTTACCTACTAATCTGTCTTCCTGTTAGTAGGTGGCACACATGATTATGATTCAATTTTAGTTATAAGATCCATTATTAAGTCTAATATCTTAATCTTTTATAGCATGATAAAATATGTTCAACGCAGAATGCATAGAACATGTATACCCCCCGGTTCGAAATTTCTAACACCGAATTACTAACGTTTTAAAAAACACTGGCACAATACAGACTTTAACTTTAGGTGCAAATTCTTCTTAAAACACACGTGTCTGAGAATATAAATACTGTAATTTGCATTGGTAATAAACACCACATTTGCAGTGGTAAAATATCAACTTTTTTCGAATAAACACACTAATATATTGTTGAATCATACTAATAACTCTCCTGGACGTAAACACATTTTCCTTAAATATACAAACATTTAACGTATTAGAGTTTAATAGCTTTAAAGCTTTAAAAGATCAGATATACTTTTCCCTTCAAACTCTTCACTACTGTACAACACAATAATTTCGTTTTATAAACGCACACTGTCAAAGAATTTGCCAAATGTTTCCAAAAGGCTTTAAAAAGGATAATTTTCAAACTGTGTATACAAGTGATTGTCAATGTTATCAAGCAGTCACAATAAATACACTTGTAGTTCACATTCCTTCTCTGTGATGGCTCCCCTCCTACAGATAGAGTTTGCTGAAAAACGCCTTCAGTCATCATACTATACTTTGTCTAGTTTCTGCAATTTTCTTTTGGCAATACAAAATGTTACTGGCTTGAGTCTGTCATCTGTATATGAAAATATTTTATCGAAAGTATTTTGCCTCTAACACAGACAAAAATTCACTAATGGGAGCTAAAATATCAGACTCAATCTCTTCAAGGTGATCTAACATGGCATTGAATAAGTCACACAATTGACGGCTGTTCTGTACATGGTATTTACAAGTCTAGAGGAATAATTTCACCTCATTGGGCACAGATCGGGTCATAGCTGCACAAACTCATACAAACATTAAGTCCGTTTCGGAGATCTCGAAAAATGGCTACAATACCACTAAGTATGTTACAAAATATTTTGCACTCGAGTATTTGCCTAACACTTTGAGACACAAAAAGGTTTAAAACATGAGCATATCAATGGACAAAGAGAGCTTGCATATTAGTTCTTTTAATTATGGTCTCTACTCCAATTAAAATTTCCCCATTGTTGCCGCCCCATCGTAGACTTGAACAACTAGTTTTTCACTGCATTCAAATTCAGTCAGGAAACTGATGAATGAGCGTTGCAATAGCCTTGGTCATGTCGATCACAACTTATGTCATTGGATCCTAAAAATCTCTCTTTTACTTCTCCATTATACGAATAATGCAAAACTATTAGAGCACTATGGTTTACTTGAAATATCTCTGGTTTCATCGACTAGATTTAACCAGAGCGGATATCTCTGATTTAAGTTGGTCATCTAACGCAGTTTCTATTCTACTCTGACCAGAAGCAGCAATACACAATGATGAAGGAAGATGATTCAAAGTAATTTTATGGCCGGCAATAAATTCAACTAGGTTTCCTAAATGTTTAAATCCAGTCTTGGTCCACCTAGTGTTCCTGTCCTTTCCAAACAACAAACAATACCAGCAAAATAGTGCATTTAGTTCACCACTACCAGCCAACCACTCACATTTGCTGTACATACTAGACTGGAAATGCTTAGTAAATTTTCCAGATAGCTGGGTTAAGTTTAAAATAATCAGGGCCGGCTTACCAATTTTTATCATTTCAGTTTTTTCGTTGAATGACCGGGAAGAAAAAGGTTTTGCTAAAACCTTTTTTTATTATACAAACCGACACTGCAGAAAATATATTAAACCAACATTGAAACTATTCTAAAATATATAACTATAATTTCAAATATAATGTGTATCGTTTAAATACAACATAAATAAAATGTAAGACGCACTATTTAATAAGGTATAAGGTGCTCCGGGGTTTCTGGCCCCAGGGGGTAACTGGGCCAGGGGTTATTCATACCCATATTTGCGGGAATTATAATGTTATTTGGTTGGCACACCTTCATCTTGTTTGTTTCTCTCTAGAACAACAGGCATTACTTCATTTGGAGCCATTTTGTAGTTGTGAGAGGTTCAATAATTTTTCAGATGAAATTTTCTCAAACAATGTCGTGTTTTCGAATGTTTAATGGGCTTCCACCATTTCTTGGTAAGTACCTGTTTCTTTATTACTAGTTAGGCATAAACATAATGAATGATTTTATCTATAAATATGCTAATTACCACTCTTAGGCTTGTTGTTGTTTGTCTGGCAGGGGTGGTCCAGTTACCCGAAAAATTTTCAAAAAAGGGGTAACTGGGTCCAGAGGGACCCAGTTACCCTGAGAAGGGTCCAGTTACCCCAATAATATATAACAAGTAAAAATAGACTACCATGTAGCCTAATGTTTTTTTTTTTTGCTTTGGTAAAACCTAATTACATTAAGTCTTGTCATGTACTCAAGACTTCTTGTTCCATACAAGATATTTCTTCAAGTCTAATAAATTTAAAAAAATATTACAATTAAGCACGCCCCCTCAAATACTAAAATTAACTTAAGTTAATTTAACTTAAACTTATACAGTTTTAAGTTAACCTAATTTTTTTTGTTCTGTTGCAGAATATGGTGTGGAAATACAAGAGAAAAACTGAGAAGGGTACTGGGGCAGTCTACTCATCTGAGGACCTCGAAAAAGCTCTAAATGATGTGAAAAATGGAAACAAAACAACTCGAGGAGCAGCCGCTTATTACAACATTCCACGGAGTACATTAAAACATTACGTTCTTGGAACTCGTGGGAAGGGAAATGTCTCTCAAGGTCTGAATAAAGGTGGCGGGGGTGTAAAATCTTATCTCTCTGCTGCCGATGAAGAAGAACTTGCCAATGGGATTAGAATTATGGAGAAAAATGGTTTTGGTCTCACTTGTGAAGAGGTTTTAGATATAGTACAATGTTACATTGTCCAAAACAAGTTGAAAACCCGATTCGAAAATCAGCGGCCTGGCGAAGACTGGTTTCAATCATTTCGAAAGAGGAATCGCCTATCAATTAAGTTGCCACAAAGCACTGAACATTCTCGCTGTGACCAAACCAATCCTTGGATAATATATGATTTTTTTGATAAATTAACACAGGTTGTTAAGGAACTTGGACTGAATGGGAAACCTGGGCAAATATACAACTGCGACGAAACCTCTTTTTGCCATGACCCCTATAAAACCCGAGTTGTAGGAGCTATTAATGAGAAGAGCCAACGTAAAACAAGTGCTTCTGGAAGAGAAAATACCACGGCATTGTTGTGCGTATTGCTGATGGTAAGCTGAGGCCTTTGCTTTGCGTTTTCAAGGGCAAATTCGTCATGGAGAACTGGGTAGACCAACAAGTGCCCACACAAACAGCAGTACCTGCTAGTGAAAGAGGGTGGATGGAGACAACATTATTTTTTCATTGGTTCAGAGATGTATTTTTAACTAACATAGGCACAGAGAGACCAGTGCTCCTCCTTTATGATGGGCATTCAACCCACATTTCTACACAGCTCATACGTTTAGCACAAAAGAACAATGTGACGATTATGAAACTGCCACCGCATACAACACATGTTTTGCAGCCCTTAGATGTGGCAGTATTCAGGGGCCTAAAGCAGAAGTGGGACAAAGAACTTTGCAAATGGCAAAGGCAGAACCCAAGGAAGAAGATCCCTAAGCCAGACTTTATAGGTCTTCTTAGTAAAACTGCCCAGGAGGTTTCTTCGTCTACTACTATTAATGGGTTTAGGGCAACTGGTATCTATGACCCTGACCCAAAAATTCAAGGACCCAACCGAAAAGCGATTCCGGAGTCAATATTTTCTCCAAGAGACCTTGAAAAATACAAGAAACGTCTTCTCACAATTTGTGATGGTACCAAGAAAACAACAGAGGCAAGACCTTCAACAGCCGAGCCTGAGGATCCTATAACAGTGGAGCCCGAGCAGCATCTGACAGCTGAACCTGAGCAGCCATCATCATCTGAGCTTCAGCAGTCCATGCAAGTCGATCCTGAGCAGCCATCAACATCTGAGCCCAAGCTGTCATCAACATTAAAAAGAAAGACTTTTGAAGAATTGCTACTGGACCTTGTAAGAAATGACAAAAACCCGGACAAACCAAAGAAAAGGAAAAAATTGGTTAACAACTGTGAAATAATAACTACTGCAAAATACCTTGAAATGAAAGAAAAAGAAGAAGAGGAGAAAGAAAAAGCTTTGATTGAAAAAGAAGAAAAACGTAAAAAAAGAGAGGAAAATGCAAAAGCAAGAAAAGAGAAAAGTTCTGAGGAAAAAGCAAAGAAAGGAAAAGGAAAATCAAAATCACAAGAAGTTCATTACGACTCTTCTAGTGACGAAAATGATTGTGATGCTTATTCTATCCAAGAAAGTGAAGAAGACTACCTTGAAAGCTTCTCAGAGTATGAGGATGAAGATAGAATTACACTTGAACCTGGTGAGTTTTGCATCGCTAAAGTTTTTGGCAAAACAGAGAATAGCTTCAGATTATACGTAGCAAAGGTTTTACAAAAAGAGGATGAAGGCTACATGGTTCTTTTTTACAAAAGACATTCTCAGACAATGAAATTCAAAGAAACCGATGAAGAATCCTACATTAGAGAGTTTGACATCGTACGGAAACTTCCACAACCGGTAACAAGTAGTTCTGCTCGATTTAATAATATGATTGGTTTTGCAGCAGACCTGAGTGATCTAACATCCACTAAGTTTTCCTTAATGTATAAGGACTCAAATAGTAATAGTTTAAACTCCAATTTTTTTAAATTAATTACTTAATTTGTAATTAATTTTTTCCTTTTTCCTTTTTTTGTCATTTTTTGAAATTTCATGGTAAGAAATGATTGTAATTTCTTTGAATTTTTTGTAATTTCTTGGTAAGAAACAGGTTTCTTTAAATAAATGTATAAATATATTACTTTTTATTATTATTTGGATTTTTTCTTTGCCCTTTTTTTCAAATGCCCTTATTAGGGTCCCGATACAACGTCCGGAATGTGTAATTAAATCAAACAATTGATCATACCAATATTTTTTCTGAATCAATTGAATGTACAACAATAGGTCTATTTACCCCAGACATTTGCTGCAGTGCTCTTATAGAATATAGCCTGGGGTGGTCCAGTCACCCAAAATTCACGGGACAACTGGGCCAATAGGACAAAAAAAATTATATATATATATATATATATATAATGTTAAAAACATACCTTATATGGTATGTAATATGTTGGTCTGTTTATTGCTAAATAATCATGCAATATTTTGCAGTCAAAAATTGCTTGTTACTTGTCCTAAATTACAGTTTTATGAAGGTAACTGGAGGTCATGTTGTAAAATCATGACCCAGTTACTCCGGAGCACCTTAATTGTAACTTCAAATGTTGAAAACGGAAACGCATATGGTTTAAATGCAGTAAGTACTAAATAATGTACACGCACAGCGATACCAACAAACTTAACACCATGCAGTTCAACTCAACCCAAGCTAGCTTCAGTTATACCAACCACTGCAGATGCGTTTTTCTATCTCGCTCTACGTGCGTACGCATCTCTTTACACCAGGCTAACCCAAGCTGTGACGAACCTGCTTCACCTACCACTGCAGAGTCAGCGTGTGAAATCAGTCTACTTAAACAATTTTTGAAACAGTTATGTAGAAAATTCCAGTGAATTTTTATTTTATTTACTTAAAATTAGATTAAATTAAATTATAACATTTACTTTAAATAACTGCAGTTAGTATGTTGCCAATCATTACTGAAGCAGTGCTTCACTTGCTTCCCTTCACCATACGCCACTGAGTCCCAGTATAACCCCGCCGATATTCTATCTCGTGGTTGTCATCCAGACAAATTGTGGAACTTCCAATTGTGGTGGCATGGTACGGCATGGCTTTTGCAAGATCCAATTCGCCACCCCAAATTCAGCACAAATGATTCGGCCACCATACGGGAGTGCCGATCTGAACAAAAACAATAGGCAATTCTTGAATGTATGACTAACGTCGTTGCTACTGATATAAGTGAGGACTTTTCGACTCTTCAGAGATTGATATGCGTTATCAGCTATTGCTTCAGATTTATCTATAATCTGAGATCGAATTCCCCTGGTTCGGGACATGACCTGCGACTGTCTAGGGAGGAATTAAACAACACTTTAAATTTCTTTATACGCCAATCTCAATTGATGTACTTTCACAAAGAAATCATTGAGATAAAGAATGGCAATCTATCCAAATCTGGCAAAATTATCTCTCTTGATCCATTCATTGATGATTCGGGGTTACTTCGGGTTGGAGGTCGTCTTCAACATTCCGATTTGCATTACGATACTAAGCATCAGGTTATTCTGCACCCAAAGGCCTACCTCACTAGATTAATAATAGAGGCTGAGCAGTTGAAGCTGGTTCACGCGGGCGTTCAGTTAACCCATAGTTCTGTTCGTCAAAGGTATTGGATCGTCAACGGCAAGATTGTTGTCAGTTCTGTCATCTGTAAGCGCATCAAATGCTTTTGCTTCAGAACCCACAAGCAGATGCAGCAACTTGGTCAGTTGCCTTCGTCAAGAATGGTATTGACCAAGGCCTTTTCTTCGTCTGCTGTAGATTACGGCAGCCCTATCATGATCTGTCATGGCGGGCAGCGATCCAAGACTACCTCAAAGGCATACATATTCTTGTTTGTCTGTCTCGCTACGAAGGCGATTAATTTGGAATTGGTGTCTGACTTGACTGCTGAGGCATTTATTGCCACCTTTAAATGATTCATTGCCCGCTGTGGCATTCCCGGGGAATGGTGTCTGACAACGGCACTAATTTTAAGGCCGCGAGTTATACAAATAATTCACCTCTGAGGAATTTAAAACGAATATTCACTCATTCACAGTTGCCAAAGGTTTCAAGTGGTCGTTCATTCTACCCTCCTAACCGCACTTCGGCGGCCTTTGGGGGAGTGGTGTAAAAAGCGTCAACCATCATCTGTGCCACACCACTGGTGCTACCATTCTTAACTTTGAGGAATTATACATGATCCTTACTCAAATTGAGGCATGTTTGAACTCCCGTCCTCTTTCCGCCATCTCATCAAATGCTAGGGATCCGCAGCCCCTTACACCCGAACACTTCTTAATTGGCTCGGCCTTGACAGCCCTCCCCGACGCTGAACTTGTAGCCGTTCCTTGCAACCAACTGCGACGCTGGCAATTGCTGCAGAAATTTGTACAATCTATCTGGAGCAGGTGGTACAAGGACTACCTGCACCAGCTTCAACAATGTAATAAATGGCAGACACCCAAGGGAACCTCGCAGAGGGTGATGTGGTCATAATTATAGAGGATAACGCCCCTCCATTACACTGGAGTTTGGGTGTAGTCACTAAGGTTTTCATGGGTGACGACCAGATGGTGCGCGTCGTTGACGTCCGCACTTCCCTTGGTATATTGCGTCGACCTATTCATAAGCTGTGTCTTTACCTGTGTCCAACAAATAAGGATTGTCGTCACTCGTATGGGTTTCACTCTATCCGAAGGGGTGTTATTGTTCTGGTCTTCAGTAATGTTGCCTTGTGCAGAGGATTTTTTTCAATTTATGCAATTCATGTATTTTATTCAATCTATGTATTCTATTTAATTTATATATTGCGTTCAATTTATGCATTGCAGTCAGTTCATGTATTTGATTCAATCTATGTATTCTATTCAATTTATGTATTGCATTAAATTTATGTGATTTATGCAATTCATGTATTTTATTCAATCTATGTATTCCATTCAATTTATGTGATTTATGCGATTCATGTATTCTATTCAATTTATGTGATTTATGCGATTCATGTATTCTATTCAATTTATGTAGTCACTGTTGGCATCATGGGTGAGTAAACTGCTCACTGCATCAAGCTCGGGGAAAATCGAAATTTTTGAGTTTTGACGGGCATTATGTTCAGATTTAAAATGTGTTCAAACCATGATTCACTTGTGACCTGTGACGTCGGCTGCATATCACGTTATAGCCGGACGAGCTAAGGTCGGTCCACCCCCCTTTCCAATCTAGCAGTCGACTCACGGAGCTCCAGTTTGCAACAGCCTGTTCTGCACGTGTGTTACGCAGAATTCAATTTACGGCCATCAATAAGTGAACGATTCAATTAATTCAATATTAATTAGCTTAAATTATTAGATATGCAGTCGTACGGGCACGCGCTTATTCGCAGAGTCGCATGAATATGATTTAATCTGTTTTTTATAATAAACCGTTTATACAGTCCACTTTTATCGTTTTATATTTTGTTTAAACCCAGCCTATGGTTTAAAGTGTGAACAGACGTTAATTCCAAGCTACGCAAGGGGACAGCAAGTCCAACGCAACAGTAGTTGTCATCAATTTTTTGCCACTCACTAAAAAAGCTACAACTATTTTTTAGTGAAGAAAGAAGAGAGTTTTCCTTTAATACCTACAGCCATCTACTTTAAAAGTTGAAGTAGAAAATTTTTTAATTATGTGAGAGGTCATCTGAGCTCTTCAAGACTTTTATGTCAGTCACTTAGTTTATTGTTACTCAATAAATTAGTTTATTGTCAATTATGGTTTTTGTATTTCATTTTTAATAAACTGTGATAAGTTTAATTACTTTTAAGGATACTTGAACTCCTCTTAATGGATATAATATAACCAGTTAGTTTTATTGGAACACTAATAATTCAGAGCTTCGTTTGTTGAAGAATGTTTGTTAAGAACATTATAAGAGCAAGGAAAAAGTTGAGTGCTTGGTAAAAAAAAAATGTTGGTATTCTCAACATGATGTTGCAAAAAATTTTAAATTTTACAAAAACTAGTCAGCCTTGTTAGTGTATCACTCGTATGTTGCAAAGCTCTAGTTTTAAAATGAAAACTACATGTAAGCTATCAAATAGGGTGAAAATATGACCATATGACCAAGTCAAACAGAAGAGTAACAAGCAAGACATTTCTAACAATAAGAAAGGGCCTCATACAATTTCTAACTTTGTACCAATGGCCTCATACAGGCTACATGAAAAGTCCAAATGCTAATGGCTAAAATGGCTAAAGAAAGACTGACTTAGGCCAATAAAATTCAAAAGAAATTTGGAAATTACTGAAGCAAGGAAAGCTACAATAATTGTTCAATCAGACTATAAATAATTATTAATAACACTGTTTTTCAGTTTAGCATACATCAATTTATACCTCTTAAAACTGAATGTTTTTCCCATACTACAAAGATCCATCCTCAGTGGCTCAACAGAGACACTGGGATGTCTCCTTGTTATATAGGTGAAATGTTTGGTTTCAAGAGAAATAAAGTGACATGTGTTAAACCAAAAAAAATTGTGTTGTTGTTAACAAAAACCATGAAAGTTTATGAGCAAGATAATAAATAATTAAGTTAGCAGGGTTACGTTAGCCTTTTTACTTAGCCTCTGTGTGTATGTGTGTGAATAGAAGCAGGAAATATCTCTTTCCAATCCCTTTTTTTCTAATCTCTCCTTCACAGCTTATGTCTAAATTAGATCAATGTCTCAGTCTTGTAATGGGAATAGATAGTAAAATATGTGATCTTTAAAGAGGAAACATATATAGTATCTCAAATCTTAACACCACACCAAACCTTTGACTATCCTTGAGATAAAATTGTTTTCATGAACGACCTAATGATGATATGATTTTTAATTCAACTTAAATTTAAATTCACAATGCATGTAAGACTTCTGAAAGCGGAACAGGTGTCTACACCTACTCAAGATGGAAGAAGAAGAAGAAGAAGAAGAAGAAGAAGAAGAAGAAGAAGAAGAAGAAGAAGAAGAAGAAGAAGAAGACCTAGATCTAAATTGGGTTCAAACTAAATAGTATTTTAGGTCAGAAACAAACTGGAGAAAGTAATACTAAGTCAAAATGACTAAGAGTCTTTCCAGCTAGGTACTATTAGACATGGCATTCTTTCAGGGATAATTACCACACACAGATAGTTACCAGTGATATCTTTATACCCTTAAACAGTTATGCTATATGTTAACCACTGTCTACAAAGTGGCCAGTAGAAGAGTCATGACTACTACCTCTAGTTATGAAGTAGTTAAGGAAACTGACTTCATTACCAGAGGCACAGTAACTTCTTGTTTCATATTCACATATAATCAGCACATTATGTTTGAGCATTGAAATGTGAACCAGTTTACCCATTTTCAACTCCTGAATACCCATAACCCAGTTTGGTACATATGTTGAGACATCTACGGGGTGAATTAGTTTTCTCCAGAACAACGCGGTGTCGGTTTAGTAGCTTTCTACGACCCGTGTCTCTGAAACACCCGATGTATTTTCCAGTTTCTGGTTTGTCTGTAAACAGAACAGCAATCTAGAGTATTATTAACAAGGAAGAAGTACATTCTTTGGAAAATAGATTTAAACATATCAGTACAATATATTATAAATATTAATATACTTTAGATTCATTTTATTTCAAGAATAGAGTTCTGAAAGTACATAATTAGTGACTCTAGGCTGTACATAGAGACAAGAATAACTTGATCTTACTCTAAAAAAAAGTAACATCTGCTTCATAAACTGTAAAATTAATCTGAGGATTTTATAATCCTAAATTATTACTGGCTCTGTAGAGAAGGAAAATGCCACAGCCATGCCTCGACTAAGGCATTAAAATTTTATTTTTAGATTTGTGTTAATAACATACACGATATATATGGATTATAAACTAAAAAATGTTTTGAGATATATGTCTCATTCTCAGGTATTGCCACTGAGTACAATTCATCAGAATGTTAAAGAATAAGACAATATGAAAAACAGTTTAAATGTAGCATACACCTCAGAATTGAAACAACATAAATTTTGGATATATTGTGCCGCGTTTTGGAAAACGCGGCGATGTTCCTATATCTATATTGTGCATTATTAAAATTACGTATTTGTCGACGCGAGGGAATTGTCCTTTGATACGCTCAATCGGACTTTGTCATTGGGATCTACCCCTCCGCCGGGCGACTCGCGCGCGCCCCATCTCTGTTACTACAGTTTTTTCAAGAGCCAGTTTGTTCAGTTCAACCTTGGGTCTCGGCGCTTCACATTCTGGTCCCCGGCTGACAGAGTAGATTGAACAGTTTTTCGTCTTCCAACTACTTCTATGGATAGGTAGAAGCCTACGTGACCTCCGGTAAGTCTATTAAAATATGTATATTAGTTATTTATAAAAACAAATTGCTTTTAATTGATATTAAAGTGGATGCGTTACGATATATATTGCAGCGAGTCTTTAGCACGTGGCGATTATCAGGTTATAATTTGTTTTATGTATGCTTAATCTCAACCCTGGTTAATTGATTGTAACAGTAATGACATAATTATGTTCTATATTAATCTAGTAATGATTCTACTAAATTAACTAAACCAAGATGGGGCGTAAGTCAGTAATTTTCTGAAATCCGTGTATATCACGGACTTGTTAAAAGTTGCTAATTCCTGTAAGTGCGTCATGAAAACTTTTGCATAACTGTTATTTAAAATTATCATTATTATAGAGTGACTATATTTGGACATATTATATATTAAAATATTTAATGGAGTTAATTTTGAGGTGATTTACTACAATTCAAGGGGTTCTTTACTTAGTCAATTTTTGGAGTTTATAAACTGGACAGGCCATGCAATGTCAGCGGGTAAATGTGGTAGTGTGTTTTATGAACTTATGAGTAATCCCAGGTATAATTGTGCAGGGTTTCTGATGTAGTCGGGAATCTGCCCCGCTCCGGAAGGACGGCCGAACAACTGCCTCAGATGCTGTGATTTCAAACACTTTCATCAGCTGTGTCAGCCGGAAGCATGGACTAGACGCACCCCAACGGAACCCTCAACTCCACACTAATAACCAGGTGAAATTTAACCATATTAACCTAAATCTTGTGGCCAATAAACTCTGTGAGACTTTCACGTAGACGCTCCAGTTTGGACAGTTATTTCCGGACAATGGGCAGCATATATTATTTTTTAATTTGTAAGGCTTACGCCTCCTCTATTACTGTTATGTCTATCTCGTTCTGAGAGTGTAAACTCGGCCAGGGTCACGCACCGCCCGGGTCGAGGGGAGTTCGGTAGATAGAGTTGAATCTAAATCTGTTTCTGTTTTAAGCATGTTGGGATGGTTATGTTAATGGATCTTTTGGTTCAGGTGGGCATGTATTTTATTATTCATTCATGATCTGGGAGATGTTTTAACCCGTGGTCGACTCCCGTAGGAGACGTCCACTGCAGGTCTGTATGTGTCAGATCTTGCTAGATCTCGCCCGATGGCTGACCCTGCCGGTAGTTAAGTTTTTTTGGAACACTGTGAGCTGGTTTTAATACCTTCATGACTTAGATTCCGTTTTACAAAATTCTGTTCCACTGTTTAGCTAATTTGTACACTATAAATTTACCATTGTCACAGTTTGTATTTTACCATAGTAAACTTTGTAACGATAATTTTATTGCTCACTATAACAATTAATTAGCCATTAAAAAATACAAGATTAATCAGTATCAGTTATCAATATTCATGGTGGTTACGTTCCACTATTTTTTACAAATTCTGTTTTGAAAATAAAAGGAAATATAAAATGCAGTTAGGCAACCGGAAATCCATGTTAACCTTGTGATGCTACTCTTCATTATTGTTATTGATGGGATTTAAATTGATAATTAGACATCGGCATGGGATTTGTGCGCTGGCCGCTGGGCTTACATAAAACATTCAGTTACTACTTATCTTATTAAAACTTGGGGCATGTCTGCTCCACTCCTTGGGACATTTTAATTGAGGTTTTGGGGGTTTTAGTCACCTATTAATTGAACATAAAAGAGAGCCGGATACTTGGTCAGAATACGGGGGTTAAGGGTGTTGAACAAGATACTTATATACGCTGATAACCGGGGTGAACATGTGATGGGTTATTTAGCTGTAAATGTTTGTTGATGTTAATTATATGTGTGTGTTTGTTTTACATGGTTGTTACATTGTCATATTGATTATGCATGTGTATATTTCTGTATATTTATGTCTTGTTAGAAAATGTGATTACTTGCAGGTCGAGATTGTGTGCCATTTTATAATTATATTATTGTCATTTATGTAACTTGGCAAGATTTACTAGTCAATGATTATTCAGATATTAATACTCATTCAATACTTAGTGCTGTTAATAGTTATTATTCCTTGTTCAACTTTTGGCAAGGCCCATATTAATGAAATTATATTTAACAATCAAAAGACTTAGTTATCTTGCCTTTAGGGGCTCATATGTCGTACTAGCCGAGAACAATAAATTGTTGTTGTTATCTCAAGATCAGTGTTTCATTTGCAAGTCCCATCATACTGGACCCAGCACAATTTTAGCTTCTCTAGGCTCTTGCCTAGTTTTAAATAACTTGTGGCTTCTCTTTCAAAAAAAAAAAATAAATAAGGAAATATGGAATTAAATATAAATAAAAAGCATAAAAGGAAAGAGGGGTTACAATATGTCAAATACAAAAGTATTGTTGGTGCATAATCACATTAATAACAAACATTGCAGGAGATGTTGTACGCATGTAATTCATATGCGTGAAACTAGTATAAATAAAACAGATTTAAATTAATGACTGAGGTAATGTTGAGACTGTCCTCTATAGAAAACAATGTATAAATAAAATGGATTTGAATTATTGTTTGAATTAATGGAGATATTGCAAAATCAACACGTTCACTGGTGTTTTTTTTGTTTTTCAGATTTTTAAAATTTCTATTACCTCTGACAGATTTACAACTTTATCTTTACGACTTTCATATACACTTATTAAATTTTAATAAGTAGGAAAAGTGTACAAATAATACTAAAGACTTAGTAAGGAGGATCATTATTTCACCAGTTTCCAAATCAGATGTGGAGAATGATATGCAGACAAAGAGAACTTGTTTATTCAGGAACTAATAAACAATTAAAGACATCACTAGCCTCATGAGAGATTACTTCGCTCTCACTCAGTTATACAAAGTAGATAATGAAACAACAGCTAACAACAAACAGAAGGAACTGAGATAGAAGTTCAAGAAGTTAAGCAAGTTATACACATATTAAAAAAAAAAAAACAGTCTCACAGGGTGGATAATACAAGTAATGAATTGTTATAATATGGCGGCCAGTATCTCATGCAACAACTAAATATGGTAGTACATGAAATTTGAATTGTGAAACTATTAGTATGTTAGTAGAATGTGAAACTATATCTAGGAAATGGTGTACTAGTCATTTTAAAAAAGGGATGTATTTCTTTTTATTTTTTTGAAAGGAGAAAAACATGTCTACATTGTAGAAAAGGTATAAATCTGCTGAATACCACTTTGAAAGTAGCAACAAAAATTATCCACAATAAATTAATTAAATTACCACCACTAGAAAATATAAACAGGCCTTCTGCAGTGAACATTTTGTATAGATACAATTTTTGGTATTGGGAAAATTCATAAAAATAGCAATCAAATTTGAGAGTCCATAATCACTTATCATTAAGCAACAAGGTATACTGAAATACTGATATTTTTGCAGAAAGGAATTAAGCTATATGACTCCTTAAGCCCCCTTGTTGTTTAATTTAATAATCAACAAAATAATCAAGAAAGTCAAGATCAAACCAGACTACTTCAAGGCAAATAAAGACTTGGATTTCGTTGTCCATGACGTGTCCATTAATTAACTAATTGTAAGTATAACACTACTGACTTGGAACCTTTGTGTTCCAAGTTGGTAGTGTTATAATTAGCAAATAAAGAAATAAAAATTCTTGGTTATGTTTTTGACATGATATTGTTTGTTGAGAATGATGGTGGCTTACAGTGCCCACTTTACTAGTTTAACATGTTTGCAAGAGAATTGAACGTGGTTGTATCTCATATAAAGCAAAATCTATGAGTATCTCATAAAATTTTAAAGTTAGACATTAATTGTGGAACATTTTTTTGTACTTCACAATTGAAACAGGACATCAGGTAAATTAATGGTTATTGTAAGGGTACATGATATTTCATGTCTGGGTATGGGTGCTCTCTCTCTCTCTCTCTCTCTCTCTCTCTCTCTCTCTCTCTCTCTCTCTCTCTCTCTCTCTCTCTCTCTCTCACACACACACACACACACACACACACACACACACACACAAGTGAGCTGATGAGTACCTGGTATTTCAGTTTTATAAATAGCTATCCTGTTGTTGCCGCCACACTCTTTTGTATCATCTCCAGAACATTTGCCTTTACAGTCATCTGGTGATAGGTGGTAATGACTTGGCTTCTCATCTCCACAGTAACATTCCGTACTACAAAAATATTAAACAATTATTAATGATGTTAATATTGTCAGTAGTTACTGTGTAATTAATAAATACAGGATACAATATTTACTACATTAGCCTTTTATTGAATATTCACTTACATGTGTGTGTGTGTGTGTGTGTTTTAAAAATTCTTTTTGATAATAGTTTACAAATTATAAATGGCATAAAAACTTATATACAAGGGCGTGTTATAAGACATGATTTGATAAGACTTGGTAAAATATAATTTATAGTCTGAAGCATAAAAAACCATGATGTCATCAAAACTGACAATACTACTTTTCAGCGTGACCCTTTTTTTAAGGGAAAACTTGTGTGCTCCACTCACAAAAAGTCTGCTAGGTTGTGCATATACTATTTACAGTCTGTTTTTATCACTCTAAACACTTCTTTCCTCCGTAGAACAACTTGGCAAGAACAAGTGGAAATCAGGTGGGGCAAGGTCCATGGACTATACTGAGGATAGGGAAAGACACTGTTTTAGGTTTTAGTTTAACCATCATTATGGCAACATGTGGATATTATCAGTAATAAGCAATATCAAAGAACCTGTGAGTCTACTGAAACCACTAAATATGGTAAAACTGAGTCAGTTAAGTTCCAAAACGTTATGTCTCATGCTGTGTGTGCCAAGCCTTTATCATCATGTCACAAAAATTCTAGCAGTTTGAGAAGTTGATAGGCCCAATAAAATACAAAATAATATTAGTGACAACTTGGAAATTCCTAACTGACAGTTCACAAATTAACAAACAACATACGGCCACAACACACTGACCCCCATGCTCGAACCCTCCCACGGCAAAAATCACAAGCGATTTTGTGTCATGCTCAGCATACACACAATTATTGTCACTATACAAATAACATTACATAAATATTCATAAATATAATACTCAAGATATAAATTGACATGTATAATGTCACCGGACAAAAGACTTGCCGCATGACAAATGGCGCCAATCGTACACTCTAGTGTTTTTGGTGGCCCTGAAAAGGACCTGTGGCGAGAAGGCTGATGTCGTGCCGCGCTGAGATGTTCGGCGGCTGCGCCCGCTGTTCGGGGCGCACTGCAGTCCTCCTCTTCTTTCGGCATCGGTTGTAGAGTCGGCTGCCGGCCCAGCGAAATCCATCGCTGGCGCGGAACTCGAGGGCGAAGACGCAAGAACGCCGGTTCCGATGGCGTGGCGATGAAGTGCGCAAAATTGTTTTTTTTTCGCTCTGGGCTTTGCGGTTGTGCGTCGCAGAGACGAACCGCTCGGTAACTGAGTTCCGAGCTACCTTCTGGAGCTCCTGCCTCGTGGCCCTGCCCAAGTAGGGCGTGTGCTCTATAGCAGGCCGATTCTCGGCTGTTGTGCTAGCCTACACTAGCGCAGTATACACCGAGGGCGTTTCCACGAATCACCTGGACGTATACGGTACCTTCCCAGCCCAGTCACAAGAGGATTGCCTGGGAACCTCGCCGCACGTGCATAAAATTTGCGTGCAAGCCGCCTGAATGTGTCGTCTAAGGAGCGGACGCCAAGTCCTCTCCTTAGAAGGCGAGTCGAAAGGGGACGGGGGACTTTGGCCGCTAGCCGAAGACCCCTGTCGAGGACGCCCTGCAACTTCTTTTTATGCATTGCGGCGAGGTAACCCCAGACCGGACAGGCGTAGGAAATGACCGGCAGCAGATACGCGCCGACGATCATCCTGCCCAATTTCCTGGTCATGGCTGAGCTGATCAGGAGTGGAAACAGTGCGCACAGGGGAGTGGATACTCGCTTGAGAACTGCCTGTGCGTGGGTACGCCAGGTGAGCCGACGGTCAAGGTGTAATCCGAGGTACTTGACCTCGTTGGACCAGCGCAAGTACGTTCTGCCGATACGTAGCTGCCTAACAGGGCTCTTCCGTCGCTTGGAGAATTCGACGACTACACTCTTGGCAGCGTTGAGTTGCACTCTCCAACTCTCGGTCCAGTCCACGAGCGTGTCGAGCTTGCGCTGCAGTCGTAGGACGGCCCTTTCCTCATGACGATCGGCCGTAAATACGGCCGTGTCGTCAGCGAAGAGGGCCATCTGGACTCCAGGCTGTCTCGGCACGTCGTTGACGTAGATCGAGAACAGAAGGGGGCCTAGAACACTACCTTGAGGGACGCCGGCTGCGATTCGTCTCTCGGAAGAGACTGAATCGCCAACTCTCACGCAGAAGGTCCTCTCCGTCAGAAAGCTAGCAACCAGATGAAGGTAGCAGTCCGGGAGCTGGACTTCCCTAAGATTGAATAATAGGCCATCATGCCATACGCTGTCGAAGGCTTTTTCAACATCTAAGAAACAGCCAACGGTCCGTTCTCTCCGACACCCGGCTTCCGTGATGCTTTCCACCAATCTCATCAGTTGATGAGTGGTCGAATGCCCCACACGAAAGCCGAACTGTTCGGGGACCAGCACGTCAAAGTTGGTTAGATGTTCTCGTACACGACGCTGTACGAGGCGCTCAAAAACCTTGGACGTAGCGGAGAGTAGGCTGATAGGCCGGAGGTTTTCCGAGCGGGTGGTATCCTTTCCCTGCTTCGGGATCACGATAACCGTCGCCTTTCGCCATTTCTTGGGAAAGTAGGCCAGTCTAAGACACGCGTTGAACAAATCAGTCAAGAATTGAACTCCAGGCTCGGGAAGAAGTCGTAGAGCGGTGTTCGTAACACCGTCCGGGCCTGGAGCTTTTCTTGGCTGAAGTTCAGCGAGCCGATCTGAGACCTCTTCCAAAGAGATGGGTTCGGGCTCCGCCGTGATCGGAAGAGACAGAAAGTCTTCCACAGCCATCTCGACTTGTTCGTCGAAGTCCCAGTCCATGGGCGGGTTGGGAGCGAACTGTCGCTCGAAACACAAGCCCAAGTACTCGGCCTTCTCCTCCGGGCGACCCAGGAGTCGACCGAACGGTCCAACAATGGCCGGGAGTGGAGGTCGGCGCCTCCGTCCCATCAATGCGGTAGGTATTCTGCGGACTTTGCGGGTCCACATCCCCCGTTCGGGCCACGTCGAGTTCCCAACAGCTACGTCGGAACGCCTTCAGACTGCCACGCAGTCGTCCGGTGAGCCGATTGTATGCTGCCTTATCGGCCGGATCACGGGTCCTCTGCCAACGTTTCCGGAAGTAATTCCTCTCGCGAGCGAGAAGAGAGACTTCCTCGGGGATGCGTTGGTAGTCAGGCGTGAAACCAGCTCGCGTACGTGAAGACACGCCGAGATGATTGCCTCTTCGATTCCCGCAACTGCTTCGTCTAGGAGGCGAACGGAATCGAGTGGGGCCGCTGGCGGCAAAGTGCGCAAAATTTTCTGCCGGTCCGGGTTTTATGCACTAACCAGGATCGCTGATTAGTTCGCTCCGAACATATTTTTGGTCACGTCTCGGCTGCTGATCCCTGATTGGCTCGCTGTGTCCGCCGCTGGTACCGGAGAGCAGATGTTCGCATACCGCTGCCGTCACAACTCCCCCGGGTCTTGAATGCTCTCCGGTAGCCAGCCTACTGCTCTTCTCCAGATGTTGTGAAGGTGTCTGTTGGGCGCCATGTTGAATGGTGTGCCGGCTGGTAGCTCGCTGGCGTGGCTGGATCTTGCATCCGCAAGATGATCGGGGCCCCACGTTGGGCGTCACTTGTCACCGGACAAAAGGCTTGCCGCATGACAAATGGCGCCAATCGTACACTCTAGTGTTTTTGGTGGCCCTGAAAAGGACCTGTGGCGAGAAGGCTGATGTTGTCGTGCCGCGCTGAGATGTTCGGCGGCTGCGCCCGCTGTTCGGGGCGCACTGCAGTCCTCCTCTTCTTTCGGCATCGGTTGTAGAGTCGGCTGCCGGCCCAGAGAACATCCGGGCATAGCCTTCGGCTGCAGATATGTTCCAGTAGAATGAGGGTCGAGGCTGGCGATCCTCGCTTATTTATACTATCGGGCGCAAAAATCATGTTTCAAGCATTCTGTGCACGATTTATATTGTTATAGTTTGTCAAGCATCCTTTTACAGATTCGTTTATTTTTCGTACTTATTTTAGTTTTATTCGCAACATGCGAAGGTTTTTGTTTATTACTCGAATTTCATACGATCGGTAATTTTTTGTGTGTATAATTGTATATTAACAGTTTTTCTATACTTTAATTATTATTGGTTCTATTCATTTTTATTTACACTGTATTAATATATATTATTTGTTTCGCACTAAATTTTGCATATGTGCACGTCTTTATATTATTAATAACGTGGCATAATTTACACACACTTACCAAAATTTAAATAAATTACTTATTTAATTCACATTTATTCAGGGGTGATGGTATGCCGGTTTCTACTGGTTCACACACACACCTATCACTTACACTGTACACAGTCTTAGCTTGTGTGTAGCATGATATGCCAGTACCTTCCTGCACATTCGGTGTTCCCCTTCACTGGTTACTTACAGCTTTCAATTCGCATTTTTTTAAATATTGACAATATTAATTATTTATTCTAATTTAGCAGTTTTTTAAACTAACTGCGACAATGCACAGTAACATACGCAGATGTACTGTTGTTGCAAGACACACACGCGCGCGCATGTGTGTGTGTGTGTGTATATATATATATGTATTACAACGATACAACGTTATAAAATCTAAGTGTGTCGGGCGCACGCTCATGAGCGACAAAATTATACAACGGTAAATAACATTTCTAACAACGTGTACGTGTAATTAGGGGTTCAGGTGTAATTATAATAATGGTAGCCTTTTTAGGAAATTCAAATTGTTCCCATTTATTAATTTAACCAAACATATCAAGAAATAATAATATACAAATAATGATTACTTCGTCATATGATATTCATTATACATGGTTTCAACGTTTCTTTGTTTGCTGTAATCTCATCACCAACATAAAGCTTATATCATAGATATAATATTGTTAATTTTAATTAAAAAACATTTCTTCATTATGTTATACTGTCTGGACTATTCAGTCTGAATGTGTGCTTTCAATATAAAAACATTTAACTAAGTTACTATTTGTTCATTCTTTGAACAAATCTAATTGATTCTTTCAAATGTACATTAAAATATTTTAAATAAATTATGAATTCAAAAATTATGCTTTCATAATTACTCTACAATTGAAATTTAAATATTTTCAATAAATTATTAATTCAAAAATTATGCTTTAATTTTTTATACAAGACATTTATATTTATAAGTTATAAATTATACTTTTTTAAAAATTATTGTCTTTCTTTTGACAATGTTTATCAATCTTTGATTAAGTCTTTTGTTATGAGGAATACATGGCTTTCTTTCACCTTAATTGTAGTGTTTCCTCAGCATACCCTCTCCTGGTCCTGAGTCCTTGATGTTGTGAATCCTGCATAGTCATGAAGTCCTGGATCCTTTCCTCGTTCTCCGGGTCCTCTCGGAAGTCCTGGATCCTTTCCTCTTCCTCCGGGTCCTCTCGGAAGTCCGATGACTCGTCCTTTACGTCTGGAATGTATGCCATGTAGTGCTCTCGTCCTCGGTCTGGAGTAATGCTCTTAGATGTAGATCACTTGTAGACATCTGACGATTTCTTTGTTACGGTAATTTTTAATTACTGTTTTCCATTACTATTTTAAATTGAAATATTTATCGTAATACTTTGTAAGTTATGCTTAACAAAAAGGTCTTATTGGTGTTAAACATATTGTCTAAACAGTGTCTTTGGACACTGTCCAAAGTAATTAAAATTTCGTGTCTCTGACGGACAATGCGTTCCGCCACGAATGAAGACTGTTAGAAGAGAGAGATTAGCTCTCCTGGGCTTGTATTTATATTCACCAAGAAACTGCAGCCGTTGATTCAGGAATTAGCCTGTCGACAGTTGAACCATGGCGTGATAGTCCCCACTCTCATCCTATTTCACATTTTTGCACTTTTTCGCCAATCGCACTGTTTAACGTGGATTTCACGGCGATAAAATATTGTCTAATTTAATGACCTATGTGATGTGCAATTATCGTGATGCTTGCACCACTAGTGTAATTATAATGTTTTAAAAATCGGACAGGATTCGCACTGATTGTCCGAATTACGTAAAATTCGCACTGCACTTGTGTCTGATTTTTACACATTTTTAGAAGTTTTTACCTTCTCGCTAATATTTATGGTTTGCTTAATATTAAATATATTCTTAATTTAGCATTGACTTGGGGTGAGGTTGCAAAGTTTCAGGCTCAAACAGGCTTCACGCACACACACTATTTACTTGTGTACGCGCATGCAGCGGCAATCGTGTGATCCTGTGTGTTGACTCCTGTTTGCAAGCCAGCTTCCAATTTCACACCTGCTCGTCTATTATATATTATTAAAATTAAATTAAATATTTATTTTATATTATATATGCACATTACAGCCTATGCTTGTATTGTCGCATTATTCCTCTACTTGGTAAAAAAAAATTTTAATAAATTTATTTATTAAAATATTTTTTTCTATCATTAGACATCTTATATTTTTATATTTCATATTACTTATATTGTAACGCAACATAGTTGAGGTTCCCCAACGTTACATAAAAGACTGAATGAAATATGGTCAAAGACCATACCCTGACTTAAGGTTGTTCGATAGTTCATATGTTTGAGAAGGACCTCAAGTAAAAAGGAGGCAATGACTAATATTAAATGTAAAAGAGCCAGACCAATGAATGATTGGATGTAATGAAATGTTTGTTTTATACTGTGACATGTTAAGGTCTACAGAATATTTATATTGTATGTTGAATGTGTTAAAAATGAAATGATGTTGTTTGATAATAATACTTACTCAATAATTATGTTTATATTTTATATTAGATTTGTTTTTATACAGCACAATATAGTTACCAATGTTAGGCACGGTACTAAGTTGTCAGTATTGTATAAAATTGAAAGATACTGTTGTTCTAATTAATGTTTATAAACTGGATCAGGAGTGTGACCAGTGTTTCAAGTCTAACAAGTAGTTCTGACAATTATGTCATAAATTAATAAAGGATTCCAGAACCAATTGATTAATGTAAAAACAAATAACCACCAGTAAATTGAAATTCATGTAATTAACTATGTAATCAATAATTAATTGTACAGTAGGTCAGGTAAAAAGAAAATTAAGTTAAAAACCAAATAATGTTATAATGGTTGTAAATGAATCTATAGGCCTAAATTCCATATTAGTGAAAGGAAATTAATACCTTTTTAGTAAACTCAGTCCAACGAAACTCTAGTAAAACATTTACTGTTTAATAAGGAAGGTTAGGGGAGAATTTTATGTGATTCAATATTAATCCAAGCATGGAGTATTTTATTGGAAAGGAGTAGTAATATTCTATAATGCCGGCTCAAGGATATATAGAAAACCTGGTTGTTAAGGCAACTGATTTTTAGTAACTTGTTGATTTTGAATAGATGGTACTGATTGTTACAAGCTATTAGATTGAGATGGACCGATATGTTTAAAATATATGAATAAATATAAAGAAAATATATATCCAAATTGAAAAAGCATTTTTGCAAAACAATTATACTTGAATGTTAATGGATCATACAAATTAAATAACCCTCTAAATTATCAATGAATACAATAAAAGAGAATTGAAAGCATCTCACCTCATTCACTAAATAGAATTTGGTATTAAACCATTTCATGCTATAAATCGAAGACCAGTAAAGAGTTAAAACCTGAATTAACGGGATTATTGGAAATACAGAAGACTCGGTTGGACGAAAGAACCTTCATTGGCAGCAGAAGCTGAGATCCTAATTCCAATTCACTGGGACCAAGACTTGTGAAGACCGCAAAAGAAGAATAGAAGCCAGAAGATCTCCTGAGAATTTACCAAATACACACCATCATCAATTTTATTGAAAATCAGAGCAGTTCCACTGGAGGAAGACGAGATAACCCGCATTTTGACCAGATACACTGTTGACAAACGTTCACCGCCAGTCGAAGTTTCGTCGGTTTGGTAAAAAACAACTTATTTTCATTCCATTGTAATTTAAGTAAATAATTTTATTCTTTTTGTAAATTGAACAACCTTAATTATGCGTTTTACCTGGCCTTACTAATGGTTCAAAGAACTACACGAACCCTGGTATAAGAATTATTTGTCATTATTTTCAAAGTATATATGTTTTTCTTTTTAGAATTCGAATAATTAAGAATCGATACATGTTGGGATAGTCGATTGTATTGTCTTATTGTTTGTCTGAGACAACGTAACTGGTTAAATACCAGAGAAAAATAAATAAAGTACATTTGTTGTATGAGATAACGTTTTAATCATTGCAGAGAAAATACTATATGTAATTGGCGTAATAATTTATTAACAGATTGATACAAACACTCAGAATAACTAACCTATATGCACAATTATTTATAATAACAGCGCTCCAAGTTTGCAGCTGGTGAGACGGGAGATTGCTGAACTAACGGGTTTTGCCATACTAAATTTGAATGAAATTTTTATCGTTGAGGGACTAGGGTTGAGACAAAAACCACTTACATTCAGTAAATACTCCATATATATTGCTCATATTAAACAACTACTGAGAATTAAATTAAGTCTACAGAATACTACCATTATAAATTCAGGAATATAATTCTAAGTTTGTGGACTTAATAATCTGTGTTCTGAGGGTTTCACTGGTCACAACCGCAAGGTATATTAGTTAATAACATATTAATTAAACCAGGTAACAGCATTTTAATTGTTACGAATCGCCACCTACAACGTACTACTTGGCGTTTGTTACACCGGAGTCTCTTATAACTAATTACACTCATAGACAAGATCTCTTTATAATTTGACGTCTCCAGCTGGTATCATACATTATTACCTACGTCCTCACATAATTAACAAGCAGTTCGTTACTAAATTGATTACAACAGTGGAGTTTGAATAAGACGGACATTTTCGCTAGCACCGGCACACATTAGTCTCTCTCTTTACAAATTGACGCTCGCAACGTGAGGCATCATCGTCGCATATTAACACCTAATTATTTCTCTATTTACAAATTGGCGCCCAACGTGGGGCTTTAGTTAAGTAAAAACTCATATTATTTGTTACTTAACTTGAGCAGGCAACCATTAGAGGCACAGGAATGCATACGAGAGCTCTTACAAAAAGAATGGAGAAGGAACAAGAGACAGAAGAAGATAGGAGGGAAGAAGAAACAGAGGTAGGTACAGATACTGAAATGGATCAACAGACAGGTGATACGGAAGAAACCGAAATAGTATAGATACGGAAATGGAAATAGTGGAAGAAGATGCCCAAGGGGATCAACCAAATAAATCTGCCCGAAAGGAAGACATGAGTATACAGGAGATGTTGAGGATTATAATGGAAAGCAATAAACAAGTAAATGAGGAAAATAAGGAAAACTTTAGACAAATCAAAGAAGATAATAGACAAACTAATGAAAAAATAGACAGTATAAACGAAAGGTCAGAAAAGCTGGAAAATAAAATAGACAGTATTAAGGAAAGTACTAGTGAACTTTTGAGACAAACCATAAATGAAAATAATGAACAGTTGAAGGCCGATTTTAGACAAATCAATGAGAAGCTGGAAAATAAAATAGACAGTATTAATGAGAACTCAAGAAAACAAAACGAAATTTTGAGCGAAAATTTAATCAAGCAGATGAATGAAAAGTTTGACAAGAATGACGAGAATTTGAGACAGATTCAAGACGATAACAAAATAATGAACGAAAAACTTGAGGAAAACAATAAACGAATGAAAGCAGATCTTGAGAAAATCAATGAGGATAACCTTATACGAATCGATGAGAGAATTGAACATTCTAACCAGGAAATAAGGGAAAATGTTGAAAAACAGAATGAAGTATTAAGACAAGTTATCAATAAGGAAATTGAGGACGCTAGTGAGGCAATCAGCCAGAAGGTAGTTAAGAACGACAGCGAAAGAAAACAGGAGATCGCGGAAACAAATAGAAAACTGAAAGCGACCGATGAAGTTATTACACGAAATAGAGCTGAACTAGAGGTCAAGCTAGGCCATATAGAAGAAGAAAACCGAATTCAAGTGGAATCAATACGAACTGATTGCGGAAACCAGCATCGAAATTTAGATACGATCATGAACGAAGTACAGGAGCAAGGACAACGTAACCAGGATAGAATCGAGAACCTACAACGGTCAGTTGACAACCGAACGATCACTGTCCCATATACACAACATATAGACGACCGGGAGACCATCAACTTTAAGACATACAGGAGAAATCCAATGGAATTCTTGGAACGGGTCGGCGAACAAATTATGAGAAACGGTGAAAACAGGTGGCCAATAATTCGTCGTTATTTAGACGATCATTTTAAAGAAACTTATGATAACTGGTGGACAGCCACCAGGCACGAGATACGAAGCTACGAAGAATTTAAAATAGCTTTTAAAGCCAGATACTGGTCAGACGCCACCCAGAACGTAGTGAGGGAGAGCATCAGTTATGGGAGATATGACGCCAGCAGGGGAACAACACTTACCGCCTACTTCCTGGGAAAAGTATGTTTGGCAAGGCATCTTGAACCAAAAATCCCAGAGGAAATTCTCGTCACCAGGTTAGCATACCACTATGATAACGGTATATCAATAGCACGATCGGGTGGACAAATAAAAACTATACAGGCCATGTCAACGCTATTAGAAGAGCACGAGCGTGAAGTACACTATCGAAGGAGTCGTCAGAGAAACGACCAGTACGGGAACAGGGATTTCCCAGACTATAACAATAGAAACAATAACCATAACAGTCATGAGGCGAATAACCGGATGAACTATAATGGCAGGCCTGGTAATTATGGTAATGAGGCGTACCAACGGCAAAATAACAACAACAGCCCAAGGAACAACGGAAACAATTACGGGAATAGACAGAGTATTCCGAACAACCAATATAACCGGTCGTATAACCCAAATTACCAGAATCGGAACACGAACAACCGAAATTATGATAACAGCAACCGTAATCCGAATAACCAAAACCAAAACTACAGAAGAGTTAATTATGTGGGGGCGTACGACAATTATAATGGGAGGACATACTACCAAGGACGTCGGAGTTTTAATAGGGACACCGACTGGAACCAGTAGAGTAATAACTATAGAAGGGAGACTAGAACTAATAGGGGCAGAAGTCGGAGTCAGGAGGACTACCGCCGGGTTAACTACGAAGAGGATCGTCCATTACGGGTTTCCAGACCAATGGTGAATTTTATAAGGGCCGAAGAGAATGGTCCAAGGAGTGATCAACACCAAGGGGAGAATGATAATGAGTGTTTACAATGGAGCAATAACATCGGAGAATCCAGATCCGGAAGCGAGAACCAAAGAAGGGACGATCCATCTAGGAATGTCCGAATAATTTATAATCAACAGAACCCACCAGAACGCTGGATTCCCCTAAGAGGAGATGGCCACCGACCCAGTACATCCCAGGATGTAAGACAAGAAATAAATGAAGAAGAAGCCACGGCCGACAGATGGAATACATAAAGAGGATAAAAAACCACAAAATTCTAAAAGTATGTAAGGACAACTTACTCATGTTATTTCGAACAATACAATTTAAAATGAAGAAACTAAAAAAAAACAAAATTCCAAAGGATGTAAGAACAACTTACTCATAATTATTCAGAAACAGTATGATTTAAAATAAAGAGAATAAATACCCCAAAATTCAAAAAAAATGAAGTAAGCTCAACTTACAAACAAGTATCTAAGAAAACAATTTATGAGTTATATAAGAAAGAGAATTTTGAAGATAAAAAGAACAACCAAAGTCGAAAAATAAGTAAGAACACCTTACTATACAATTTAGAAGAAATTGATTTAAACTGATATGAAAGAAGAAAAATATTTTACACTAATTCAACCTAATAAAAATCATCAAAACCAGAAGACGAAATGAGTTTATCTGATATAATATAATAGCGAGAAATATATTTTGAATGTAAAAGAAATAATAATGATTGTGCCAGAAGAATATAGCTACATAATGTAATGTATAGTACTGACCAAAATCTCATAACCAGCTGTATTGATCACAAAGGAATATGAGACAATGAAGACAAGAGAATGAAGAAGCCAAAATGGAACCATCAAAAGGATCACAAGAAAAGAAAAAAAAAACTAATGGTTAAGAATTATCCGTAAACAAAACCCAATTAATAAATGTCAATAAAATAGCCAAGTATTGGAGAGAAAAAGTGTATAACAGAAGGAAGAATTAATATGAAGAAATAATATGATCTGAGTTAAAGTACAGTGAATAATCCCTAGAATATGATTATTATTTATTATTTTATTGAAGGTCACATGATGACTACCTTATGAGGTTTATTAATGAAGATTGACTGTAGAATATTCCAGCAATCATTTGACTGGGCAGAGATGATGTTCCTCTGATCCCAGAAAGTATGTAACGGACGACGGTAATTGGTTAGCCGATAGAGCACCACCGATTCGATTCCAGTTATAATGTTAGGGAGGTTTAGGAAAATTAAATATTAGAGGGAAAACTCACAAATAAATATAGAGAATTAAATAAAACCAGATCCAAAATGTATAATTAATGAAGAATGTCACAAGAATGATTATAGAAATAAGATTTAAACTTGGGAAATAATTGACTTTAAGAAGGAACGAAGAAATGATAATAAAATAACGAATAATTGGGAAATATAAAAGTACTATAAATAGGAAACCAATTGGCCAGATACAAATTAGAAGTTTATTTCTTGCTAAACTTTGTTTATACCAAAATAAACTTATTTCGAAGGGGGGGTGTTATGTAACGCAACATAGTTGAGGTTCCCCAACGTTACATAAAAGACTGAATGAAATATGGTCAAAGACCATACCCTGACTTAAGGTTGTTCGATAGTTCATATGTTTGAGAAGGACCTCAAGTAAAAAGGAGGCAATGACTAATATTAAATGTAAAAGAGCCAGACCAATGAATGATTGGATGTAATGAAATGTTTGTTTTATACTGTGACATGTTAAGGTCTACAGAATATTTATATTGTATGTTGAATGTGTTAAAAATGAAATGATGTTGTTTGATAATAATACTTACTCAATAATTATGTTTATATTTTATATTAGATTTGTTTTTATACAGCACAATATAGTTACCAATGTTAGGCACGGTACTAAGTTGTCAGTATTGTATAAAATTGAAAGATACTGTTGTTCTAATTAATGTTTATAAACTGGATCAGGAGTGTGACCAGTGTTTCAAGTCTAACAAGTAGTTCTGACAATTATGTCATAAATTAATAAAGGATTCCAGAACCAATTGATTAATGTAAAAACAAATAACCACCAGTAAATTGAAATTCATGTAATTAACTATGTAATCAATAATTAATTGTACAGTAGGTCAGGTAAAAAGAAAATTAAGTTAAAAACCAAATAATGTTATAATGGTTGTAAATGAATCTATAGGCCTAAATTCCATATTAGTGAAAGGAAATTAATACCTTTTTAGTAAACTCAGTCCAACGAAACTCTAGTAAAACATTTACTGTTTAATAAGGAAGGTTAGGGGAGAATTTTATGTGATTCAATATTAATCCAAGCATGGAGTATTTTATTGGAAAGGAGTAGTAATATTCTATAATGCCGGCTCAAGGATATATAGAAAACCTGGTTGTTAAGGCAACTGATTTTTAGTAACTTGTTGATTTTGAATAGATGGTACTGATTGTTACAAGCTATTAGATTGAGATGGACCGATATGTTTAAAATATATGAATAAATATAAAGAAAATATATATCCAAATTGAAAAAGCATTTTTGCAAAACAATTATACTTGAATGTTAATGGATCATACAAATTAAATAACCCTCTAAATTATCAATGAATACAATAAAAGAGAATTGAAAGCATCTCACCTCATTCACTAAATAGAATTTGGTATTAAACCATTTCATGCTATAAATCGAAGACCAGTAAAGAGTTAAAACCTGAATTAACAGGATTATTGGAAATACAGAAGACTCGGTTGGACGAAAGAACCTTCATTGGCAGCAGAAGCTGAGATCCTAATTCCAATTCACTGGGACCAAGACTTGTGAAGACCGCAAAAGAAGAATAGAAGCCAGAAGATCTCCTGAGAATTTACCAAATACACACCATCATCAATTTTATTGAAAATCAGAGCAGTTCCACTGGAGGAAGACGAGATAACCCGCATTTTGACCAGATACACTGTTGACAAACGTTCACCGCCAGTCGAAGTTTCGTCGGTTTGGTAAAAAACAACTTATTTTCATTCCATTGTAATTTAAGTAAATAATTTTATTCTTTTTGTAAATTGAACAACCTTAATTATGCGTTTTACCTGGCCTTACTAATGGTTCAAAGAACTACACGAACCCTGGTATAAGAATTATTTGTCATTATTTTCAAAGTATATATGTTTTTCTTTTTAGAATTCGAATAATTAAGAATCGATACATGTTGGGATAGTCGATTGTATTGTCTTATTGTTTGTCTGAGACAACGTAACTGGTTAAATACCAGAGAAAAATAAATAAAGTACATTTGTTGTATGAGATAACGTTTTAATCATTGCAGAGAAAATACTATATGTAATTGGCGTAATAATTTATTAACAGATTGATACAAACACTCAGAATAACTAACCTATACGCACAATTATTTATAATAACAGCGCTCCAAGTTTGCAGCTGGTGAGACGGGAGATTGCTGAACTAACGGGTTTTGCCATACTAAATTTGAATGAAATTTTTATCGTTGAGGGACTAGGGTTGAGACAAAAACCACTTACATTCAATAAATACTCCATATATATTGCTCATATTAAACAACTACTGAGAATTAAATTAAGTCTACAGAATACTACCATTATAAATTCAGGAATATAATTCTAAGTTTGTGGACTTAATAATCTGTGTTCTGAGGGTTTCACTGGTCACAACCGCAAGGTATATTAGTTAATAACATATTAATTAAACCAGGTAACAGCATTTTAATTGTTACGAATCGCCACCTACAACGTACTACTTGGCGTTTGTTACACCGGAGTCTCTTATAACTAATTACACTCATAGACAAGATCTCTTTATAATTTGACGTCTCCAGCTGGTATCATACATTATTACCTGCGTCCTCACATAATTAACAAGCAGTTCGTTACTAAATTGATTACAACAGTGGAGTTTGAATAAGACGGACATTTTCGCTAGCACCGGCACACATTAGTCTCTCTCTTTACAAATTGACGCTCGCAACGTGAGGCATCATCGTCGCATATTAACACCTAATTATTTCTCTATTTACAATATATATATTTTTTTTTTGTATTTATACACTACTATTCAGGATAATGAATATTAATTGTTCAAATTCCCTTAGTTGGAGGGTAAAACAAGTCTAGTTTGTATCTCCCCTCCCTACGAGTTGCTAACAATGCATAAGCATAGCTGCTTCTTCCCATTGTTCTCCTTTAATCTGGTTCTACTGACCTATTTATTTTTACGTGTAAAACTTTCTGAGTGAACTGGCATGGTATTTGCGAATTTCTTTCTTCTTCACATTGTCATATATTATAAATGTATGTCACGCGATCCGTTGTTTTAATGTATATGGTCCGTTATACAGTTTAAAGAATTTTTTCGCTGTATTATCACTTCGCTTTCCCACTGGATTAGCTTTTACTAAAACTTTTTCTCCCACATCGAATTGTTGTAGTTTGTGTGTTCTGTTAAATCTTTCCACTCTCTTGTTACCTCTTTCTATTATCCGTTGCTTTGCATATTTAATTTTTACACTTATTGATACAGGTACATTCTGGTTGTTAGGTTTGTTTACATACTTGGTCCAAAATCTGTTCGGCTTTTTATCTTCTTCCAATTCTATTGGAGTATATCCTGTTGCTTCACTATAATTTGCGTTGATGGCTTTCTCAAGAAATGGTAGATATTCTGCCCATTTATTTTGCTGATCATGGCAGTATATTCGTAAATATTTACCTAGTTCTTTGTTAACTCTTTCAGCAAGGTTTCCTTGAGGATGTCTTATGGATGTGAGTATAGGTTGAATTCCATTTTCCCTTAACGTCCTCTCCCATTTTTTACTTTGGAATTGTACACCTTGATCACTGAGTACTTTCTTCATTTTTCCATATGTCAGAATATATTTCTGCAGTAGTATCTTTAGAACAACTTTGGTTGTGGGTCGCATAATTGGGTACAGTCAGACTGACTTGGAAAACACATCAATACATACCAATATGTGCTTCACACCTCGACTTGATCGTGGTAGTGGTCCCAGAAAATCCACTGCAATTAGCTATCCCTTATTTTCCTTCTGGATGCTCTGCATTTCTACGTACAGCTAACAGAGAATGAAACTGCACTCGGCCTTGTGTGCGCAGTGACAAATTTTTGTTAGAGCTAGAGCGGGGGAAACATGAACCACACTTGAGTTGTGTTACCGTGGTGTGTGTTTCAGTGGATGTATAGTCGTATCAAAATTTAAGTGGGCGTTAGAAATATAATTTGCATAGTTTTCTTCCTTATTGTGTTATATATATTTACTTACTTACTTACACTTACTCGTAAGTGTTTAGATACTGTATATGCTTGAGATACTGTATATCTGAAGTATATCGTTATTTACTTCATACATAACGTATAAAATGAACACTAACGTGGAATTCAGAAGTAAAGTGAAACACAAAACATTGAGTGGACAAAGCCGGGAAATTATTAGTTGTGTTTTGCAGTTCATCCAAAACGAGGCAAAAAAAGGGTGCCAGTTATACCTTTGGCTAAAGTGCAGGAACGCGTTGCAGCAGCTACTGGTGTAAGTTTACGGACTGTGAAAACGATTGCCGGTGAGTCACGAAAAATTGAGTGCGATGATGGGTCGACATCTTTTTCAACACCTAAAAAGAAATTGAAAAATATAAATAAAAAAATTGTGCTGCATGACTTCGATCGATGTGTTTTACGTAGACTAGTTTTAAATTTTCATATAAATGAAAAGAGGGTGTCAACTATGAAGGCAATCCACAAAAAATTTTGCAGTGATACGGAATATAGAGGTTGTGTAGACACATTACAAAAAGAATTACACTCAATGGGATTTAAGTGGGTGAAAAAAAAATCAGACCGGAAACTTCTCATGGAACGACATGACATAAGACAGATGAGACTGAACTATTTACGCACAATACTGAGGTACAGAGAGGAAAACAGAAACATTGTTTATATGGACGAGACATATTTACATTCTACGTATACACAAGTAAAGAGCTGGACCGACGATTCAAATGAAGGACTAAAGAAGAAAGTTACAAAAGGCCAGAAACTAATAATAATCCATGCTGGTGGAGAAAATGGTTTTGTTATTGGTGCTAATTTAACTTGGAAATCGACATTATCAACAGGAGATTAACATGACGAGATGAATTACTCTAATTTCAGGAAGTGGGTAGAACAAAAGCTACTAAATGGACTGCCACCAAACAGTGTTCTTGTCATGGCTAACGCTCCCTACCACAACAAACAAACTGAAAAATGTTCGACTTCTAATTCCAGGAAAGACGACATGAAAGACTGGCTTACAAAGGAAAACATACAATTTAAAAATTCAATGTTGAAACCCGATTTGTACACATTAATCAAATTATATAAACCAAAATATAAAACGTATGAAATCGACGAGTTATTACACAATCATGGACATTCTGTTCTACGTTTGCCTCCTTACCATCCAGATCTAAACCCCATTGAACTCGTATGGTCTTCTTTAAAAGAATATGTTGCAAAGAGAAAGGTTACTTTCAATTTTAATGATGTTAATAATTACTGTCAGTGGCGGCGATAAGGCCCCCGCAGACCCCGCGGCGCGGGGGGGCCCCGACCCTCTGGGGGGCCCCGCCATTCTGGCCCCTAGAAAAAAATATGAAACGAGCTATAATAGGAAAAATGTTTTAATGGGGTCCGACTACCGGCAAATTTGTATTTAAAATACGAAATATACGTTTTATTTAAGTGTATAGACATGCAAAAAAACTACGTTTTCCGAAATGACATTACTGTTTGTAGTTTGTAAGCGAAGCTTATCTTATCTCTTGTGGTGCCCGTACGTCCGTGCGATGAGTCACTCGGCACTGAGGAGACGTAAACAAACACAACACAATGTAGTTCAGTACTCAGTAGTGCGTTGCATCTCCTGCGCGATAGTACTGTATTGCATTCATTTCGTAATTTAGTGCCGTTTAAGTTTAATGACTTAACATTTGATTTTAGTTTTTGTATTTTGTGTAGAGTTAGAGTGTTGAGCGAATGCCTCCCAGACTTAACTACAGCTTTGCAGCTTTATTTAACCATACCTGTCACAACAGCTACAGTGGAAAGAAGCTTTTCAAAACTTAAATTAATTAAGTCATACTTAAGAAGTGCCATGGCCCAAACTCGGTTGAGTGACTTGGCACTGTTAAGCATTGAGCATGAAGAGACACAGAAAACTAATATCAACGAAGTGGTTGAAAAATTCTTAGCTATTAAAAAAAGAATACTAGGCTTAGGAAAACAGTGAACTTTTGTTGATCCTCATCTGTAAATATTGTACATTATTTGAGTTCGAGTGTTATTGAATTGGATTAGACTTAAGGAGAACGTGTATAGAGTATATTCAAGAATTTCACAAATTCAGTTACAAACTAATTTAAATGTTTGAAAAAAGCTAGAATGTTACTTTGATATTCGTTTTTAAATAATAAATTTTTAACACTCTGTGTGCGGTACTATTTCATAGTCTGAATTTAGATCTTTGACGTAAAAATAAATAATTCTTTTTATTTTGGTTTTTTTATAGTTTGTATAGAACTTTGTCTATTTAGCAACAATGAATTTTAAGAGTTTGTATACGTGTAAAACATCCTTTGCAAATTGCAAACGCTTTGTGATAGACGAGAAAGTATTCACAAACCATTGTTGTGAAACACACATAAATAGAAACTCATTTGAGTGTTTTCCCCTATTACGTATACAAAATTTAACCATTTTTATAGGGCCCCCTAATTAGTTTCGCGGGGGGGGGGGCCCCCGTTTCGTTAGCGCCGCCACTGATTACTGTAATGATTTTTTCGAAAGTTTTTCAAAAGACGATTGGCTATCTAGGTGCAGGCACGTAATTAAAATAGAAAGAGAATACTGGGAAAAAGAACAACTCTTCGATACTGTAGTGGGTGATATTATAATAAATCTAGGTGAAGACAGTGAAGAAGAATCGGAAGAAGAGAATTCAGATACTGACAGTGATATTTCGGGCATTCATTTTAATACTTAAAATTGGTGTATTAATTGATTATTAATTATTAATATTATTATTAATGAAAGAGTGAATTGAACTATAACTTCTTTTTTTATTTAGTAATATGGACATATGAAACGGTTTATAGTGTTTAAAATTTTTAATTGTTTGATATGACGAAAGACAAACAATACACTTCAGCTGGAGGTAAGAACATTTTTATTTTCCTCATGTTGAGTAAAATTTTCTTGTGTTTCACTTCCTAAATTAGAAATTGTATTTCGCTGTATAATTTCCTAAAACTTTACAAGCTCTTACACTATAAAGACATTACGTTCAGCACGGGATAAATAAACTCTGAACACAGTAAATTTTGTACATTGTCAACATGAAACGAGTGTACGTAGATGACATAGTTCGTAAACTTCGTCCGCCGCACTCACATACTACTACCATCTCACTCACTCCCATCTGCGCAGCTCACGGGCAATTTCGATTCAGTTTAGCTGTACGTGTGTAAATTCGGTCCTTTCGCCGTTTGACACTTATAACACTTCTTCACCTCCTTCTTTATTTTTCGATACATATTATTAATCGTAAAATCCTCTCGTAGACTCAGGTAATATTTCAGAGCGGCAGCATGTGCTAAACTCTCATGTGCTGGTTGAATTAATTTCTGTAACATTTCGTTCGTTAGTACTATCTTCCAGTCTTGTCTTACTAACCTGAAAAGAATTCCATTAAGTACCTTATAATGTTTTGGTAGCTGTTCTTGGTCTTTCATTTCTCTTATTGTAACGTCCAAATCTTGTTGTTGTGCTAAATTTTTTAGCATTTGTTTTATTTCATCGTTCTCTTTAAATTAAATTGATAGCAATTATACTTCTTTTTTTCGCTCTCATAGACTTCTTCACATTCTTCTGTGATGTATTGGCTTAGTGTATCAGCTATAATATTGTCTTTACCTTTACAGTATTTAATGGTGAACGAGTATTCGCCAATGGCTAAAATCCATCTTAATAATCGGGCATTTGTTACTTTCCATTTCAATAGAAAGGATAATGCTTGGTGGTCAGTATGTATCTCAAAATGAGTACCATAAACATAATATCTGAATTGCTTAAGAGCATATACTATAGCAAGTATTTCTTTTTCTGATGTGGAGTAGTGTCTTTCAGCTCCTTTGAAGACTCTACTGGCCTAGGCGATAACTCAGTGCTCTCCCGTAGTATCTTGTTGATACAGTACACTCACTACTGCGTAGTCACTGGCATCAGAGTAGATTACGAATTTTCCTTCACGTTGAGGATGATGTAACATAATATTTTCGATCAACAACTTTTTCACTTGGTTAAAGGCATCTTGGTGTTTCTTCTCCCATTTCCACTTCTGTCCTTTCTTCGTCAGCTCCAGTAGCGGTTGCGTATACTCTGCATATAATGGTGAGAATCTTCTGTAGTATCCTGTTAGTCCTAAGAATGCTCTTAACCCTTTGAGATTTCCGGGTATAGGAAAATTAGTTATGCTGGAAATTTTGATAGGATCGGGTTGAATACCAGAGGAGGAAATAACGTGGCCTAGGAATTGGATAGAGGATTTGATAAATTCACATTTGTCTAGGTTAAGGGATATGTTCGCTTGCCTAAACTTGTGGAATATCGTGCTTAGATGTTTTATATGTTCGTCTAGTGTTTTAGATACAACTAAGATATCATCTACGAATACCATGGTGTAGGGTTCCACCTCAGGTCGTAGGGCCCTTTCTAGACACTTTACGATGGCTGCCAAACTCGTGCTTAATCCGAAGGGTACTACCCTCTGTTGGTAGCATTTACCTTTATACAGGAAAGCGGTGTACTTTCTACTTTCTTCACGAATTGGAATATGCCAGAAACTTCAGCGTAAATCTAGCTTCGTCAGATATCTCGCTCCTTCACACTTGGTAAATAATTCATCCGCAGTTGGTGCACAGTCATACTCTTTTAACACAATGCTGTTCAGCTCCCTCATGTCAAGGTATAGGCGTATCTCACCACTTTTCTTCTTCACTACCACTAGAGGATTCAGGAAGTTGCTGTTCGATCGCTCAATGACTCCATTTTCAATCATACCCGAATTTCCAGTTCAACCTCTTCCTCATATCGCATTGAGATAGGGTACGTCCTCCTAATGACTTTCGTAGGGTCTGACACGACTATAGAGTGCTCGTATACTGTTGTCTGCGTCGGTACTTCACTAAATACTTCCCTGTACTCTTCTATTAATTCGTGCAGTTTTTCTTCTTCCTGTGTTGTCATTCCTTCATCCGCTGCATTCACATGTCGAGTTGGACCATACTGTATTTGTGGCTTGGACAAAGTAATAGGTATTTCACTTATCTTGCAATCTTCTTCATCGCTATTCATATTTAACTAATATTGAACATCTTTATAATTACACAGAATTGTATTATCATTAACATTAATCTTAGCATTTATTGCATTTAGTATATCAATACCTAGAATTCCATCATAGATCAATTTATGCATAATTATCATGGGGTATTCTAATTCTAGCTTTTTATATGTTAGGGTTACATATGCTTGTTGTTTAACCCTTTCTTTTTTATTGGTAGCTGTTGTGATATTTAAATTATTTACAGGCATAATTGCAGTATTTTAAAAATATTTCTTATTGCGTTGAATCCAAGCAGCGTTAAGATCTGACAGCAGGCTGGCTACCTGTGTCAACTAACATTCGTATCTTACACCTGTTAATTCCAACGGTTACAATAGGACATTATATTTGTTGTTCGTTGCGCTTTATATCCTGCTCATTGTTTAATAAGTCCTCTCTAATATCGTAGGGGTATATGTTGTTTATTGTATAAGTTTGTTTCCGTTTATTCAGTCAGTGTGACGCCTTTGACGTAGACGGCCGACTGTGGAATGTTGCTGTCTCCATTTCATTCATTTTCTCCCTATATCTCTTTATTGTTCCCTCGTCGTCCTTCCGTACTGTGGCAACGCGTTTGTCAGCCGGTTTTGAAAAATGTTTACGATTAGACGACCACACAACGCCTCCTTGTTGTTTAGCTGTATTTATTCGTTCAGTCTCTGTAGCTGTGCACGTCGTAGTGTTGTGTATTGGTGGCGTATAATTTATTTTGTAATTATCACGGTGTGATGTAGTGTTTTGTATTGCTTTCTTGTCATCCCTGTGATAATTATAGTGGTGATTTGCGTGTTTTTGTTCCCAGTATTGTGTGTTCTTACCTTTATTGATATTCTCCGACTGTGTCACAAGGATTAAAAATTCTTCTATGGTTTTAATTCCCTGCTTATAAACTGCTAACTGGATATCTCGCTGGAAATGGTAAGATAACTTTGAAACAATTTCGTACTCTGAGAATTTAGGTCTAAGATGCTTTACGCATTCTATTTGCACAATTGCGTACTGTTCGATACTCTGCTGTCCTTGTGCGTTGAACTTTCCATACTCGAGTTGATCCCGTACCTGTCGTTGGGTATGTAAATTCCAGTATCGGTTCTCGAATGCCTCACGAAATTGCTGATATGTACTGACATTATCTCTAATAATAGAGTACCATTGACTGGCTGAATCTCTAAGATATCGCGTGATGAAGTCTATTTTCTCGTCGTCATTTATTGCACTGGCAATCTTCTCTATTTCCTTCTCCACTTTAGCTAGGAATTCCATACTGTTCTCCCCTTTACCACCTGAGAACTTAAGTCTGCTCCTTTCGTCCATTGGTATAGGAAACATGGTCATTTGATTCTGTCGTCTTCTCAACTCACTTCGTAACTGGTTCATTTCCTCTTGGATTTCTTCTTTCATATGTGATACATTTCCCGAACGGTCCTTCATAGTTCCTTCAATTCTATTCTCAATGACTACAGTACGTGTTTCTATTTCTCTAAGTTTACTGGTATTTGCTTGCGACATATTACTAACAGTTTGAATTTTATCATCCTGCTCTCGCATTATAGTATTTAAAGTATCATTTATTTGTTTATGCGCTTCTTTTAAATCTTTTCTCCACTCGAGACGTAATTCTTTTTGTTTATTTTAAATTCTTACAACTTGCTCATGTAAGGCTTGTTTAAAATTATTCTCTAGCATCAGTGGTGCCGATCCCCCCCAAGCCCTATGTCGCTTCCCCCCCAACTCCAGGCTCGATTACTAAAAAAAAAAAAAAAAAAAAAAAAAAGCTCTTTCATAATGGATCACAATTATTGTACTGTGATTCGTAGATGTCTCATCACGTGATACACCATGCAGCCCCCTTAAGCAAGCTTTGACGCAAATTGCGACCAGGAAATACGTTCTCACATTGTATTCGGTATTTTTAGTAATAGTAAATTTCATACAACAGTAAAAAAAAATCCCCCCCCAAAATTTTTCAAATGTCGCCAATGGCGACACGATACCCCCCTGTAGGCACCCCTGTCTAGCATGTCAATACGTACGTTGGTATCAACAATTTTTTCAGTTAACTGTGCATTATTGTCGATTATACTTTGTTTTATTTCAAGATTATCGTTCTTCAATTCTTCTAACTTTCAGTTATTCTTATAGTGTCTTGTTTAGAATTCTCAAACTGTTGTTCTAATCTATTTTCTAAACTTTCTGTTTGTTTGGTATTTATTTCATCTATTTTCTTTATTTGCTTGATATCCTCCTCTTTTAACTCTTCTTTAAATTTTTTGGCTTGTGACTAGTTCGTCCATCATTGCTAGTATCAAATTTTTAAATGCTTCTAGATTCAACCCTCCTGGTTCTGCCATGTTGAATAATTATTAAAATATTTATTTATAATATTTAAGAATATTATTTTTATTAAACCGACTTATTAATTTTATTTATTTATTGTTTCGTTATTATTATTTATTTATTCTTATCTACTTATATTACAATTACACCTGTTTGTTGGGGTGGGCGCCAGTTGCGTTATTACAATACAGTATACACAACAAAATTAAATACATATAAAAATATTCAATTATACACATCAATTATTATACATATATCCTATGCACACAATTAACAATAGAGCATACATTTATTTATTAAATGTAGGCATGTCGTGCCACACGTTGATGGGCGACAATTTTGTACAACGATACAACGTTATAAAATATAAGTGTGTCGGGTACACGCTCATGAGCGACAAAATTATACAATAGTAAATAACATTTCTAACAATGTGTATGTGTAATTAGGGGTTCAGGTGTAATTATAATAATGGTAGCCTTTTTAGGAAATTCAAATGGTTCCCATTTATTAATTTAAACAAACATATCAAGAAATAATAATATACAAATAATGATTACTTCGTCATATGACAGTCATTATACATGGTTTCAACATTTCTTTGTTTGCTGTAATCTCATCACCAACATAAAGCTTATATCATAGATATAATATTATTAATTTTAATTAAAAAACATTTCTTCATTATGTTATACTGTCTGGACTACTCAGTCTGAATGTGTGCTTTCAATATAAAAACATTTAACTAAGTTACTATTTGTTCATTCTTTGAACAAATCTAATTGATTCTTTCAAATGTACATCATAATATTTTCAATAAATTATGAATTCAAAAATTATGCTTTCATAATTACTCTACAATTGAAATTTAAATATTTGCAATAAATTATTAATTCAAAAATTATGCTTTCATAATTACTCTACAATTTAAATTTAAATATTTTCAATAAATTATTAATTCAAAAATTATACTTTCATAATTTCTACAATTTAAATTAAAATATTTTCAATAAATTATTAATTCAAAAATTATGCTATAATTTTTTATACAAGACATTTATATATACATAAGATATAAATTACATTTTTTTTTAAATTATTGTCTTTCTTTTGACAATGTTTATCAATCTTTGATTAAGTCTTTTGTTATGAGGAATACATGGCTTTCTTTCACCTTAATTGTAGTGGTTCCTCAGCATACCCTCTCCTGGTCCTGAGTCCTTGATGTTGTGAATCCTGCATAGTCATGAAGTCCTGGATCCTTTCCTCGTTCCCCGGGTCCTCTCGGAAGTCCTGGATCCTTTCCTTTAAATCCGATGACTCGTCCTTTACGTCTGGAATTTATGCCATGTAGTGCTCTCGTCCTCGGTCTAGAGTAATGCTCTTAGATGTAGATCACTTGTAGACATCTGATGATTTCTTTGTTATGGTAATTTTTAATTACTGTTTTTCATTACTATTTTAAATTGAAATATTTATCGTAATACTTTGGAAGTTAAGCTTAACAAAAACGTCTTATTGGTGTTAGACATTGTCTAACACTGTCCAAAGTAGGCCTAATTAAAATTTCGTGTCTCTGACAGACATAGCGTTCCACCACGAATGAAGACTGTTAGAAGAGAGAGATTAGCTCTCCTGGGCTTGTATTTATATTCACCAAGAAACTGCAGCCGTCGATTCAGGAATTAGCCTACCGACAGTTGAACCATGGCGTGATAGCCCCCACTCTCATCCTATTTCACATTTTTGCACTTTTTCACCAATTGCACTGTTTAACATGTTTAAAATATTGTCTAATTTAATGACCTATGTGATGTGCAATTATCATGATGCTTGCACCACTAGTGTAATCATAATGCTTTAAAAATCGCACAGGATTCGCACTGATTGTCCGAATTACGTAAAATTCGCACTGCACTTTTGTCTGATTTTTACACATTTTTAGAAGTTTTTACCTTCTCGCTAACATTTATGGTTTGCTTAATATTAAATATATTCTTAATTCAGCATTGACTTGGGGTAAGGTTGCAAACTTTCAGGCTCAAACCGGCTTCACGCACACACACTATTTACTTGTGTAAACGCATGCAGCGGTAATCGCATGATCCTGCGTGTTGACTCCTGTTTGCAAGCCAGCTTCCAATTTTACACCTGCTCGTCTATTATATATTATTAAAATTAAATTAAATATTTATTTTATATTATATATGCGCATTACAGCCTATGCTTGTATTGTCGCAGTATATATGTATATATATGTATATATATATATTGCGACGAATCACAGGATCATGATAGGCGGGGCAAGTTCATATATTACACAGACAATGGACATTCATATTATATTGGTAGATGGTTAAGTTTGGTTGTTATAATTGTATTTAGTAAGGATAAGGGTTTAGTTTAGTAAAACTGTGCATTATTATTTATGGTTATTCTTGTACTGTGTTTGTGGAAATGTGCGCGCGTGCGCGAGTGGTAAACGTTTCCCGGGCGGTGCGTGAAGTATTTATCGTTGTGTTGACATTAACTGAACTTAGACATATGTATCGCTACAATCCCTATACCTGTCGGACTATTGTTTACGTTCTTGTATAATATTAGTATGTAGGCAGTTATGCATGAGATACGGGTAGTCTGATTACCGCTATGCATGCTGTTACAAAGTAAATGCACTCTACTGCATGAAAAGTGCATTGTCACTTTATACTAACCATGTGACTTCCATCCACCAATAGAATGCTGAGTGGTGGTTGGAAATTTTCTTAAGCCTGTCGTTACACAGGGAGTTCTTCTACGCCACCTACCGCGAACGGGTCGTGCACTCCTTGTACAAGAATTCTACCGCTTGCAAGGTGTTGTAAAAACTATTCGTCGTTAGTGAAACGGGAAGACTCAGAACTGTGTGTGTAGTACATCTATACAGTATTGTTTTAACGCATTGTGCGTAAAATTACAGGCAGTTCTTCACTGCTGCTACCGTGAACGGTACATACAATCCTTGTACAAGATTCTACCGCTTGCAAGGATCTGTTAAGACTTTTCGGGGTTAGTAACGCGTGTGACGCATAACAGTTGATATTATCTCTTTGCACACGACATTAATATTGTAGTATTACGTGTGTAAGAAGTGAGTGTAACTGTATCACTGTGCGAGATTTTCCGCAGTGACAGTATCATTAATTGTTACGCAATAGTAGTTGTGCCATCAAGACGTTTCCGTGCTAGTGCAAGATTTCCTCATAGGGTGGTCTGCTGATCGCGGTAGACCTTGGTATTCGCGAGAACACTTGAAGAAGCCGGAGAGGTATAAGCTCAATATACCGTTATTAGATTAAACTCACTGTCACCTGAGATATTACTTGGTCTTAAACTCTATATAAGTTTTGCGAGTAATAAAATCCGTAGTACCGTTGTGTGTGCGAAGTGTCGGATTCATCATGGGAATTGCAGGACATCAGCCCAGCTGTTATAGGACATCAGCCCAGCTGTTATAGGACATCAGCCCAGCTGTTATAGGACCAGCCCAGCTGTTACAGGACGCTAGCCCAGCTGTAAACGTTTCTGGGAAAACGTCTGTCATTTGTAAGCCACACCTGACGAACCAACTACACCGCAAAGACCGGCCCTTCTCTTCAACAACATCATCGTGGGAGTCTTCTTATGTAACGTATCACGTCTTGCATATGAACATTATTTAACATTTTAAAAGAAAGGCTGTATATCAAACATTACATTCTGTACATTTCAAATATACCATATAAACTATAACTTGTGTTTGTACAATAAATAATCTTAAACCCTCCAATATAGGCTTGTAATTTGAAATACACATACTATCATATCCTATGCGCCAATAGTTTAGTAATTTGTGTTGTCGCATAGAGATATTATGGCGCTTAGCAATGTAGGGGTCGTAAAATAGCGATAAATTTACGCTATTACATATTTGTCTATGAATATAAAATTTGTTGGAAAAATCCGACGTATAAATATAATTAACGTAATAATTGTATGTGTATTGTTCATATGAAAATCTGAGGATATAATTTTTCAAGTGTGCATATTCTCTTGTATATCATATATGAACAGATTTTATCAGTATATTGGAGGTAGATTATTAGTTGTTGTATGTTAGATAAGGTATTTACATGTTGATATTTTGAACTGCTTTTTCTGTGTGCATATAAACTGGTTACCATATGTTCTAATCTTGTTGTGATAATAATAACTTGCTTTGCGTATAAATCAGTAAATTTAAATTTATAAAATTTTAAACTGAAATTTGGTCACTATGGCGGAGTCAAAAGGGATAGAGAATGCTTTAGCGGCCATATTAGCGAAGATAGAAACCATGTCCGAAGAAATGGAAACCATGTCCGAAGAAATTAAATCTGGTAGAATAGAAGCCGGGAAACAAAACAAATCACTCCATGATGAAAACGAGAAATCATACGTGGCCATACAGGAGCAATCCGAACAAAGCAAACAAATGGTAGAAGCGGCAGAAAAGCATATTAGCGAGACTGTGGAAACTATGAAAGCCAATATAGAGGCAAATTTGGAAGTCAATAAGTCACGACTTAGTGAATATGAAGCGAAACTCTCTGGAATGGCAGAGCAAGTAGTGCAACACAGATCTACGATAAATGAATTAATGGCCGAACGAGACCTGCGGATTCAAGAGCTGCAACAGCAAGTGTCACGATTGCAAAGTACCTCGTCACCGCTAAACTGTACCACGTATGTATATAAGACTTTGAATGACGTCAATTCACAGCAAAAATTCTATGGACGGGAGAATAAAAATTTTCAGTATCAAACTCAAACCAAGCAAACACAGTCACCAAAACAACATAAAATACCTAATAGAAATACCAAGCGGAAATTGTGTAAACATAAGGGTATGAATGAAGTTTCAAAAGCCCGTTGTAACCATAAAAAGCAGTTCAATAAATCAAATGTGAAAGATGTTAGTTATAAGAGAAAATTTGTAGTGTCCGGCCTGTATCCTGCCGAAATTAGAGATAGTTTGATTTGTAATAACAATAGTAATGAAAATGAGAAGAGTATTAGTATGGAAAGTGACACTGAACTCATTGTCAACGCGAAAATTAACGGATGTGTCGGCGAAGTTTTATTTGACAGCGGCGCAGAAATCTCGTTAATGGATGAGCGATTCCTAGAGAGGCACAGGAAACATTTAAAAAAAATCCCGATTCTGCCAGCAGCTCACAAAATCATAAAATCAGCGACGGGTGAATCTCAGAGGGTTGACCGTCAAGCTATGATAACAGTATCCATTCAGGGAATTGAAATAGAAGTCTCTGTGCTTATTGTCAAGAAACTCGTGTATAATGTTATTTTGGGAGTGGACGCATTAAATAAACTGCACGCGACCATTGATTTTCCAAATAAAATACTAAAATGTACTGTAAATAATAGTAAACACGATATCAGGTTAGGACGCAGGAGGGGTAAGACGGGGTCTGATTGTGAACCTATTACTATAACTCGCCCAGCGGTTCAACTTGCCGATAAGATAACACATAATCTGGGGACTCACAGCAGGCAGATAACGAGCAGTGAGCAAGATAAGCTGCAAAGTATGCTTGATAAATTCGAATCTGTGTTTTCAAAAAATCCTACCATCACGAATGTATATGAACACAATATTCAGGTTACCGATGAAAATAAATTTGTACGGAAGACTTACCCCATCCCCCTTCACTATCAACAACAGGTTGATGCCGAAGTTAAGAGTATGCTTCAGAATGGTGTGATTGAACGAACTGATAGCAATTTTTTAAATCCTATGGTTGTTGTTAAAAAGAAAAATAACGACATTCGATTATGTCTCGACATGAGAAATCTAAATTCTATTACAAAAAAATGCTACGACTGTGCTCCGAATGCGGAGAACCTGTTCATGAAATGTCAAGGTGTTAAATACATGTCTCGCCTTGACCTCAAAAGTGGATTCTGGCAGATTCCCCTTGCCAAAGAGTCGAGAAGATACACAGCATTTCTATATCGAAATAAATGCTATCAGTTTAGAGTAGTTCCCTTTGGTTTGGTTACAAGTTTAGCGGCCATGGTCAGATGTTTGGAGTTAGCTCTGGGACCCGAGGTGGAGGATTTCGTCAGCATATTTGTTGATGATATTTTGGTCATATCAAAATCATTTGAAGAACATCTTGAACATCTCAAGATTGTATTTCAGAAATTGCAAGCCGCTAACCTGACTCTCAATCTTGAAAAGTGTGAATTCGGGAAATCGCAAATTAAATTTTTGGGACATATTATCTCAGCGGAAGGTATAACAACGGACCCGGAAAAAATACGTGCGATCATGGAGTTCCCGAAACCCACAAAACCCAGGGATATCAGAGCGTTCCTTGGATTGACTGGTTACTTCAGACGTTTTACTCCAGAATATTCTGGGACAATTGAGCCGTTGTTAGAACTGCTTCGTAAGAGTACTAAATGGAGATGGGAGGAGCGTCATCAGCATGCATTCGACGCGACTAAAAATTTGTATAGTAGAAACCTGCACGTGTTCCATCCTGAGAAATGGGCACATATGTCCTGAATTGCGATGCTTCTGATTATGCCATTGGGGGGGTACTCTACCAACTGAATGAGAAGGGTGAACACAAAATAATTGCGCACAGCAGTAGGTCACTAAAAGGGGCCGAACGTAACTATTTCACATCGGAGAAAGAAATATTGGCTATTGTGTACTGCATTAGTAAATTTCGTTATTACCTGGTTGGACAACACTTCGAAATCCTTTCGGACAACCAGGCCTTATCGTTCATGTTGCGCTGCAAGTTGGCGAACGCTCGCATATCCCGTTGGATCATGGCCATCCAAGAGTACGACTTTACCATTAAGTACTGTAAGGCAAGCGAGAACCAAGCAGCTGACACATTAAGCCGATACCCTCCAATGGTGGAAGAACGTCATGCGTCTAATAACCAGGAAGTTCAAATTCTAGCTGTCAAATATAAATTAGAAGACAGTCTCAAAAATAAGTTAAAAAATATTGGTATGGAACAGCAGCGGGACACAAAATTGAAGCGGATATGTGACGCTATCCGGATACAAGAAAACCCTAAGTACAGAATATATAAAGACGTAGTGTATAAAATTATCAATGGCGGATGGAAGATTATGGTGCCTGACGCCATGGTGGAAGACCTCACCTGGATGTGTCATGAGAGTCTGGCTCATGCGGGGCCTTATAAATGTTACCTGGCAATGCGGGAGGATTTTGTGTGGCTAAATATGACCAGGAAAATAAAGGCCATACTCCGCACATGCCACATCTGCCAAACAGCGAAATATCCGAACCAACATACCCAGGTGGAAATGGGTAACATTGTTGTGCGTAATAAAAATGACCTTGTCTGCATTGATTTTTTGGGTCCACTTCCTCGGGCGGCGCGTGGAATGAAGAACCTTGTGGTTGTTACGGATGCCTTTACCAAACATGTTAGCCTATATGCTATTGGTAGACCTACTACGTCGGCTGTCATAAACATTATGCTCAATAAATACATGCCGAAAAATGGTCCCGTAAGGAAGATACTCTCAGATCAAGGTAAGCAATTTACGAACGCCAAGTGGCACTCCGAGCTTGAGAAACACGGGGTCCAGACGGTCTTGACTGCGATCCGGAGACCGCAAGGTAACTTGGCCGAGCGGGTCAACAAGGAGTTGGGACGGTTGTTCCGTACGTACTGTAATACTAACCAGAGTAAGTGGCCGGAATTCCTAGAATATTTTGAGTCTGCCATAAATGGAAATTATAATTCTACTACTGGGTATACTCCGAATGAACTCCAAACCGGAGAAATGCCAGGCCGGGTCTGGGGTAAACACATTGAAAGGATAGCGACGCATAATATGCCTATACCAGTTGAGATAAAGAAAATCGAGGCTAGAAGACGCATTAAAAAGTGTGCCGAGGAGCGCACGGAAAAATTTAATGCGGAACATAAACTAGTCAAGTTCAAGACTGGAGAGAGTGTGCTTTTACGAGCACTAAATGTTGGAAGAAGGGAGGACAACACAGCCGCGAAGTTTTTTAGGCTGTATAATGGTCCGTATACCCTGTCGGAGCAAGTTGGGAAAAATACCTTTATCTTAACCAACCCAAATACCAACCGTGCGATTGGTAAATTCCATGCTTCCTCATTGAGGAAATATTATACAAAGGATCCGTAAACTCAGAAATAAATGTCAGGATATAGGAGTAAGAATGTGTAGTGATTTAAATATGTCAAGTTCAGGTTTAAATGTTGTATGTAAGATGACTCTGTGAATGAACAATAATCTAGTTTTGATAAGGAATGTTGTCTGTGTACTCTGTGACCCTGCATAAGATTTCGTTATCTGTGTGTCAAGAACATGTGTGTTTGTTTTGGTTTGAAGGTTACCACGTGTCTTTTGATTTGATGCTTCTGTCAAAGTGACAGTTAGGAAATGTTAGTATTAATTGAGGATGTTTATTTGATTTTAGTTCGAGGGTATTATTATTATTTCAGGATTAGGAAATTGTTTTGGTTATATAAAAAAAAAATTTTATTTTTTGTGAATTAACTAAAAAAAAAAAAAAAATTTTTTTTTATGCGGGAAGGGGTTAGTCCTGCGACGAATCACAGGATCATGATAGGCGGGGCAAGTTCATATATTACACAGACAATGGACATTCATATTATATTGGTAGATGGTTAAGTTTGGTTGTTATAATTGTATTTAGTAAGGATAAGGGTTTAGTTTAGTAAAACTGTGCATTATTATTTATGGTTATTCTTGTACTGTGTTTGTGGAAATGTGCGCGCGTGCGCGAGTGGTAAACGTTTCCCGGGCGGTGCGTGAAGTATTTATCGTTGTGTTGACATTAACTGAATTTAGACATATGTATCGCTACAATCCCTATACCTGTCGGACTATTGTTTACGTTCTTGTATGATATTAGTATGTAGGCAGTTATGCATGAGATACGGGTAGTCTGATTACCGCTATGCATGCTGTTACAAAGTAAATGCACTCTACTGCATGAAAAGTGCATTGTCACTTTATACTAACCATGTGACTTCCATCCACCAATAGAATGCTGAGTGGTGGTTGGAAATTTTCTTAAGCCTGTCGTTACACAGGGAGTTCTTCTACGCCACCTACCGCGAACGGGTCGTGCACTCCTTGTACAAGAATTCTACCGCTTGCAAGGTGTTGTAAAAACTATTCGTCGTTAGTGAAACGGGAAGACTCAGAACTGTGTGTGTAGTACATCTACACAGTATTGTTTTAACGCATTGTGCGTAAAATTACAGGCAGTTCTTCACTGCTGCTACCGTGAACGGTACATACAATCCTTGTACAAGATTCTACCGCTTGCAAGGATCTGTTAAGACTTTTCGGGGTTAGTAACGCGTGTGACGCATAACAGTTGATATTATCTCTTTGCACACGACATTAATATTGTAGTATTACGTGTGTAAGAAGTGAGTGTAACTGTATCACTGTGCGAGATTTTCCGCAGTGACAGTATCATTAATTGTTACGCAATAGTAGTTGTGCCATCAAGACGTTTCCGTGCTAGTGCAAGATTTCCTCATAGGGTGGTCTGCTGATCGCGGTAGACCTTGGTATTCGCGAGAACACTTGAAGAAGCCAGAGAGGTATAAGCTCAATATACCGTTATTAGATTAAACTCACTGTCACCTGAGATATTACTTGGTCTTAAACTCTATATAAGTTTTGCGAGTAATAAAATCCGTAGTACCGTTGTGTGTGCGAAGTGTCGGATTCATCGTGGGAATTGCAGGACATCAGCCCAGCTGTTATAGGACATCAGCCCAGCTGTTATAGGACACCAGCCCAGCTGTTATAGGACATCAGCCCAGCTGTTACAGGACGCTAGCCCAGCTGTAAACGTTTCTGGGAAAACGTCTGTCATTTGTAAGCCACACCTGACGAACCAACTACACCGCAAAGACCGGCCCTTCTCTTCAACAACATCATCGTGGGAGTCTTCTTATGTAACGTATCACGTCTTGCGTATGAACATTATTTAACATTTTAAAAGAAATACTCTATATCAAACATTACATTCTGTACATTTCAAATATACCATATAAACTATAACTTGTGTTTGTACAATAAATAATCTTAAACCCTCCAATATAGACTTGTAATTTGAAATACACATACTATCATATCCTATGCGCCAATAGTTTAGTAATTTGTGTTGTCGCAATATATATATATATATATATATAATAACGATACCAGGTCTTTAAACAGTTATAATGATACCAGGTGTAAACAGTTATAACGATACCAGGTGTTTAAACATATAGAATGATACCAGGTGTAACTATAATAAGAGTAGTAAATTTATGAGTAGTTAAAATTTCATGTTTATTGTTTATAAAGCATTATAAATAATAAAACATTGTTAATAATCTCCGATCAAGATATCACTCATTATTAAGTGTTATCTGTTAAGCTATATGGTGTTACACACATTTAAAACACTCTTACATCTAGACATGTTAATAATCTTAATCTAGACATTTATTCAAATTGATTTAATAAAAGAAATAAAATTTAAATGTAATTAAATTTTATTTTAATTGAATTCATTTAATTCAGATCTGACTTCAGCTTGCTCAGTCTATACCAATGTTTTATAAAAATAAATTTAAAATTATATTAATTACTCTTAGACTGGCATTTGTTTCGTATTCAAAATTTAAATTATTCTTTTCTACAAAATGCAAATATAAAATCATTTCAATTATTTTTCTTTGATAAAAAAATACTATCTCAAATTTAAACTCTTTTTTTCTATATTTATCTATATGCGATCGCTCATTCTTACGACTAAAACATTTACATAAGACTCTATTACATTATTAACCTAATTATAAACTCTTTTGTTTTAATTCATTGTCACTTTATATAGTCTTTATGAGCTCTTTAAAAAAAATCATTTATAAATGCATTATGCATGTCACCTCGAGTTTTGATGACCTTACGGGGTCCAGCGTTGTCCAGCATTGGGTTACCGTTACTCCTGGCTTGGCATGGTGCTGGATATGTCCAGAGTCCAGCGTCGTTCTACAGCAGTGTGTGGTCCGTCCCAGAGAATTAATATCGGCTGCGAGGTGGATCTCGTTCAGCTGTTAGGCATCTAAAAAGCATCTCCTAACATCCAGCATCTCGGGTCGCTCTTTGTAGCTTCTCTGTAGGTACTCTTGCTGACTTGCCGGTACTCTACGTTTCCCATAATAGTGTAAACATAATTACTGAAAAGTCTTTATTCGTTCATAGATGAGACTTATAACAAAATAAAACTGTTCTGCCGACGGACAGCGTGTCCGACTGCAACTGTGTCTTGAAATGAAGAGAAGGGCTTCCAGTCGAACCCTTATTTTATACCCTCTCAAGATTCCGCATCTGTTGTTTCCGAAATTGTCCTGTCGAGACCCACAGATCACATGATAGCTCCCACTCCCGAACCTTTTCATATATTTGCAATTTTTTGCAAATGGCAATGTTTTGTACTGAATTGAGATTGCACAAACCATAGATAATTTGATTAAGCACTCACTGTATTAATTTGAGCGTCTTAGTGTAATTTGCATTTTTGGCCCACTTATTTCGCACTGACTTCGCGTAGTGTGTCCTACTAACATCATTTTCTTACTGTGGATAACTATAAAATTTACACATACTTTGGTGCCTTTCGTTTGTTTATACACTTATTAGTTTTCACACAGTGAATTAAATAATTATTTTAGTAATTAATTGGGGAGGGTTGCTGGGATTCCTGTCTGTACATGCATCACTAACACACACAAGATACAAGCGTAACACACATACAATCGAACAGGTGTTCCTTGCCTGTTGGAACGGGTTAATTTCTCCCCTAGTATAACAATGAATCATTTTTACAATCCCAGACATATCCATTTACCCCAAAATTATAATAATTTTACAAATTTTACATTTATTTAAATCAATGCTCAATACAGCATATAGCTGTATTGTTGCATTATTCCTCTGCTTGAATATATATTTAATAATATTTATTTATTACATTTTTGTCTATTTGTTCTAGACAAATAAAAATAATATTATACTAGCTTAACCTTAGTTTACATCAGTTAAATGACACATAATAATGAGTAGGTCAGTATAACACTCGTCTGTGGTGGTACACAATATATTCACCCCCCATTATAACAGCTGAGCGGTGCGTTGACCTTGGACGGGCGCAGTGGCATTGTTCTTCTCTCTCTCTCTTCTTGTTATTCATATGTAGAATTTCTTGAATGACGTCGCATGATATTTGCTGATGTCTTTTTCTTTCCCCTCGTCGTATACGAAGAACGTGTGTCTTCCCACGCGTTGTTTCAACGTATAAGGTCCGTTGTACAGCCGAAAGAATTTCTTCGCTGTGTTGTCAATGCATTTTCCGACGGGATTAGCTTTCAACAGAATTTGTTCTCCTACGTCGAATCATTGTAATTTATGTGTTTTATTGAACTTTTCTCTCTTCTTGTTACCTTGTTCTATGATGCGTTGTTTAGCATACTCAACCTTTACACTTAATGGAATAGGTACATTTTGATTCTCTGGCTTGCTTACATATTTGGTCCAGAATCTAATAGGGTTTTTGTCTTCATCTAGCGCGATTGGCGTATAACTTGTTGCTTAGCTATAATTTTCATTTATTGCTTTTTCAAAAAAGGTAAATACTCTGCCCATTTGTTGTGTTGGTCGTGACAGTAGATTCGTAGATATTTACCTAACTCTTTATTTACTCTTTCCGTGAGATTTCCCTGTGGGTGTCGTACTGATGTGAGTACAGGTTGGATTCCATTTTCCCAAAGAGTCTTCTCCCATACATCACTTTGGAACTGCACTCCTTGTTCGCTAAGTACATTCTTCATTTTACCATATGCAGGAATATATTTCTGCAAAAGTATTTTCAAAACAACTTTAGTTGTGGGTCGCATAATTGGATACAGATGGACGGCTTTGGAAAATACATCAATACAAACAAGTACCGGTATGTGTTTCACTCCACGACTTGATCTTGGAAGTGGTCCCAAAAAATCCACTGCAATTAGCTCTCCTTTCTGGTCCTTCTGGATACTCTGCATTTCCACATAGTATGTAGATTTGGTCCATTTGCTGTTTGACACTCATAACATTTCTTACTTTCATTTTTAATCTTCCTGAACATATTATTGATGGTGAAATCTTCACGTAGGCTTAAGTAACATTCAAGTGCAGCAGCATGTGCTAAACTTTCGTGTGTTGTTCGAATCAATTTATGCAACATATCATTTGTTAATACTACCTTCCAATCTTGCCTCATTAGTTTATATAAGACTCCATTTTACACCTTGTAATGGTCTGGTAGGTGATCTCGTAGCTTAAATCCTCTCGTAGCATCATCTAAGTCTTGTTGTTAAGCTAGATTCTTCAGCATGTGTTTAACATCATTATCAGCAGTAAATTTAATAGGTAACAGTTGTAACTCATTATGGTTATTTTCGTATACCTCTTCAACTCTTCTGTGACATATCTACTCAATGTATTGGCTATAAAATTATCTTTCCCTTTACAATATTTTATAGTAAAGGAATACTCACCGATTGCTAGTATCCATCATAATAATCGAGCGTTGGTTACTTTACATTTTAATAGAAATAATAATGCTTGATGGTCCGTATGTATTTCAAAATGCGTTCCGTAAATATAATATCAAAACTGTTTCAGGGCGTATACTGTAGCAAGTACCTCCTTCTCAGATGTAGAGTACTGCTTCTCTGCTCCTTTGAATACTCTACTGGCATATGCAATGACACGGTGTTCTCCTGTAGCATCTTGTTGATACAGCACACTTCCACACGCGTAGTCGCTAGCGTCTGCATAGATAATGAATATTCCATCTCGCTGTGGATGATGAAGCATTATGTTTTCAATGAATAACTTCTTGACTTGGTCAAAGGCATTTTGATGTTTCTTCTCCCACTTCCATTTGTGAGTTTTCTTTGTTAACTCCAGCAACGGTTGTGTTCTTTCTGCATATTGTTGTGAGAATCTTCTATAGTATCCTGTGAGTCCCAAAAATGCTTGTAACCCTTTAATGTTCTTCGGTGTAGGGAAATCGGTAATACTGGATATCTTTATGGGATCGGGTTGAATACCTGAGGATGAAATAATATGACCTAGGAATTGGATTGAGGATTTTATGAATTTGCACTTATCTCGGTTAAGTGAATATTAATATTAAGTAACAAATAAAGAAATTCTGTAATTATGTTTGCAGTATTTTGGGAAACGTAGAGTACCGGGACTGTTTAAGTCAGCAAGAGGATCTACCGAGAAGCTACATAAGAGACGCGAGATGCTGGTCGTTAGGAGATGCTTTTTAGATGCCTAACAGCCGAACGAGATCCACCTTGCAGCAGCTAGTAATTCACTGGGATGGACCACACACTGCTGGAGAATGACGCTGGACTCTGGACATATCCAGGACCATGCCAAGCCAGGAGGAACGGAAACCCAACTCTGGACAATGCTGGACCCCGTCAGGAAGTCGTAAGGTCATCAAAACATGAGGTGACATGCATAATGCATTTATAAATTTTATTTTTTTAAAAGAGCTCATAAAGACTATATAAAGAGACAATGAATTAAAACAAAAAAGTTTATAATTAGAAAGAATGTAATAGAGTCTTATGTAAATGTATTAGTCGTAAGAATGAGCGATCACATATAGATAAATATATATACATTTAATATTTATAATTAAATTTACCTCAAGATGTTATTTTTTTCCTTTTTTGGAACATGTTTCGGGTACTATCTTGTACCCATCCTCAGCCTTCTGGTTTTTTTGGCTGGTGAAGTACATATGTGTTGTTGGTTGACTATTATTATTGTGGCTTCCTGTTGGCTTCTGGTATTTCAAATTGGTTTTATTGTGTGTGATTGTGGTGTTTGTGTTAGTTTTTTGTGTATTTTCAATGTTGAGTGCTTTGAATATTGTGTCATTTTTTGTATTGATTTGTATTTGTTCAGGTATTAGTTTGTTTTCTGTTTTATGTTTGTATATTTGTAAATTTTCCCAAATGTTCATTATGGTGCCTTTGTGTGGTATGTTTTATTAGTGTTACATTGGTTATGTCTGGGAATTCATGTCCTGTGTTTATTGCATGTGTGGCTAAATTGGATTTATATATTTCTGGCTTTTTGTATGCATTTAGGTGTTCAAAATAACGTTTTTTCAGCTGTTTTTTTTGTTTGTCCTATGTAACATTTATTGCAATCTTGGCATTCAATTTTGTATATGCCGTTAGTTGTGTATTATCTTTGTTGTGTGAGCTATTTAGATTTTGTAATTTATTTTTATTAGTTTTGTATGCTATTTTTATATCTGTGTTTTTAAATAGTTTTGTTAGTTTTGTCATTTTATTATTTATGTATGTGAATGTGGCCCATTTTTTGTTGTTGTTATTATTTATGTTTTGTTCAGTTTGATTAATTCTTAATTGTTCAGTTTTTATTTTATATTTGATTTTATTTTCTATTTTGATTACAGTATTTTTATTGTATCCATTTTCATAACCAATTTGGTATATTATATTTCTTTCTTTGTCAGTTTCTTATGACATGTTCCAAAAAAGGAAAAAAATAACATCTTGAGGTAAATTTAATTATAAATATTAAGTATTATATACATCAAGAAACGGACTGTAGCGGAAGTGACTAAATAAATATAAATATAGAAGAAAAAAAAGAGAGTTTAATTTTGAGATAGTATATTTTTTTATCAAAGTAAAATAATTGAAATGATTTGATATTTGCATTTAGTAGAAAAGAATAATTTAAAATTTGAATATGAAACAAATGCCAGTCTAAGAGTGAACAATATAATTTTAAATTATTAAAAAAAAAAAAAGGAAACATTGGTATCTGAGCAAGCTGAGGTCAGAACTGAAATAAATGAATTCAATTAAAAAATAAACTTAATTACATTTAAAAATTAATTTTTTTTATTAAATCAATTTGAATAAATGTCTAGATTAAGGTTATTAACATATCTAGAGTTAAGAGTGTTTTAAATGTGTGTAACACCGTATAGCTTAAGAGATGAACTTAATAATGAGTGATATCTTGATCAGAGATTTTTAACAAAGTTTTATTATTTATAATGCTTGTTAAAACAATAAACATGAAATTTTAACTACTCATAAATTTACTACTCTTACTATAGTAACACCTGGTATTGTTATAATTATTTACAACCTGCATATACAAAAGGTATTGTAGTATAATTTTGGCGCTCCAAAATCGTGGGGCTCCACAAATTTAAATTACATTATATAATTTGTGTTTTTATTATATATATATTATAACGATTCATATTAGCGTCCTAACTGAGCGTTATATGAAAGTGTCTGACAGAGGGAGTAGAGCAGCGTAAGCAAGAGAGAGAGTGTACAATCGCAGCCATCTCACTCTAACCTCGTCATAGCGACATCAGATACTGGTACGAACATGAAATTTTACTCAATATAAATTATCAGTTCAACCTGTGATAACTTAAAAACTAATAAATTAACGGCAATTCTGAAAACAGCATTGTATTCAGGAAGTGAAGCTTTATAAGTAGCCGCAATCTCAGTTAATATAATTAACAATTGAAGAAGTTATACAGAAGACGAACGTCAAAAAGAATAACGAGAGAATTATGCTACATAGGAATTAGGTGTTTTCACACACACACACACAGATAAAGACCTAAGCAACAATATTCTGTGGTCAGATCTTTGAAAACACGTTTGCAAATACCTGTAATCAATCGATTTGCAAACACAGGAAGTACGATTTTAACTAGAAATTCTCTGCAGTTTCAGACCTGTCAAGGGGTGTTTCGTCGACCTGTTCGAGATTGTCAAAACTGGAAAAACGCATGATTTATTTGAACAACCAATCAGCATCCAGTATTTAAAACTGACGCCAACTCAAAGCGAGGGGTAGCATCACTCTTCGTTCGGATCTTCAATGCGCTAGACGTGTATAATTTACGTACAGAAATTTTTAAATCACGAAAAAGTGTAATTAAGTATCGAATTCGAGAAGTAGTCTGCAGTGAAGATGAACTAGTACCATTCAACAACTCTCGCTGCGTAAAACAACGTTAATTAATTAAATTATTAATTAATTAATCATCAGCCGTGAAGGAACTGTGCAATAGAAGGCTACAGCATCTTCTAATGCTTGTAATTGCCAGGGCATCTTCTACAGCATTGATCAACATCAATTCTTCTGTGCAAAACCATCAAAAGGAGGACCTCTACAGATTCCTACCTTCGGTCAACGCATCAAACAGTAAGAAATAGATTCATTGATCAATGAAATAAGCACTAAATAAATAATAAAAACAATAAACAATTTTTAAAAGACACTAAGCATTTCACACTTTGTATTTAATTATAAGATTAGCTCTAACATAGTATAGGAGTGTTGAATGGAAAGTGGGGTGTAGTATTGGACGTGCAAATTATTGCAGACCTGTTCTTTAGCACTGGTTTGGGAGATAGCAATCTCTTAATTAAACCAGATAAGAGCCATAGGTCGTTTGAACGTCTTAATCGTTACTTTTCATACTCACTCAGTAATTATAAGTGTTAGGGTAGAAGTAAGTCCTACCATTAGCATTTCCAAGATTAAAAATAATTGATTAAAACGTTAATTAAAATAATCAAGCAAATATTAAAGTGTTATTTGTAACAATTCCCCTTGAAAACCACAATCACTGAACGAATCCTGAGAAAGAGTGTCTCCATGCGCTGAGCTAAGCTGAAACCGTGTCATTTGTATCTGGGATTTGTTCTGGCACCCAGGTAAAGTAATATCACGGGTAAGTAACATTTTATCTAACATACAAAATATTAGATAATTGTGTTATATAAAAGTTTGTAAGTTGTATAGATTTGTCGCCGCACCTAAGGGGCACGAGTAAATCATCAAATTTATATATAGAAATAAGTTATGTATAAATTTGGCACGGCCAACTACGAAGCTCAATTAAGGACAAAAAGTTATATAATTTGGCGTTGCTTTTACCCAAGTGATTAGTTAAATTGTAATATTAATTGATTTGAAAAGAAGTGGAATTCAAGGTTACAAATAACTGTTAAATAATATTGTTAAATTAATTAGTTAAAAACAAATTTTAAAAATGGCTAAATCATCAGCAGTAGATATGGCAGCAATTGAGCAAATGTTTAAACAGTTGACCACTAAAATGGATGAAAATAAGGGTCAATTGTCTAATGAAATAAAAGATACTAATAATAAACTTGAAAATAAAATTGAAAAAATAGAAAGTAAAATTGAAAGTACAAGTAGTCAATTAAATGGTAAAATTGATGAAAATAATAAAAGTTTAGAAGAAAGTAATCAAAAATTAATAACTGATGTTAATAATAAAATAGAGCAAACTAATAAATATTTGTCTAGCGAAATGAAACAAATAAATAAAAATTTGTCTAGCCAAATAGAACAAAGTAGTAAAGAGGCTACATTTAAAATAGATGAAGAAATAGCAAATTTAGCTACTAATTTAGCTGGTAAAATAGATGAGAGTAATAGTAGGTTTGATAAACATACAGAAGAGGTTAAAACTACGTTAGAAGAATTTAGAAAACAAGTAAACACTAATTTTCGCCGTCAAGACGAAAAACTAAATAAGTTTAGAAACGAATTTCATGAAAGGTTAGAACAGAAAGTAACCCTCATTAATCAACAATTCAGCGAAGTAACAGCTGAATTAAAGACACAATCACTTCTAAATAAAGAAGAAATCCAGAATTCTAGGGAAGAGTGTACCCAACTGGGTGAGAATATTAAAGAAGTTAAGAAACAGGTAGAGAGTAAGGCTAACAGTGACGAAGTACATCAAAAGGTGGAACAGCAATTGAAGGTAATGCGGGAAGATCTGACTAAAGCAATGAAGTCACAGCAAACCAAAATCGTAAGGTGTGGCGGCTATAAGGAAGAACCGGAAAACCTTGCATTTTCAGGAAACCCACATGAGAATCCTGTGGAATTTCTAAAGCTGTTTGAGGCATATGTAGCTCGTGTAAATCCACTGATGGACGACGAGGACAAAGAGGACATGTTAGGCCAATTCCTCAAGAATTGGGCAGGTACATGGTGGAAAGTCATCTCGGACAGAGTCCAAACCTACTCAGACTTCAGAGAAAAATTCCTTGCTCAGTACTGGAATGTTCAGATACAAAGAAGGGTACGCGATCATCTAGAATTTGGTAAGTATCACCCGTCAATGAATATGACAACCACCAATTATGTACTTAACGTAATGGCGCAAGTCAAGCATCTAACACCACCAATAGAAGAGAGAGACCTAGTATATAAGCTAGCGCGTCATTTCTCAGAACGCACTAGAGTAGCAACCACTACTAGAGGAGTGGATACTCTAGAAAAGTTCATAATGGTTGTAGATGAGTGTCAAAATTTAGAGAGAGACCTACAGCATGTAAGTAATCAGCTGAGTAACTACTCTAGAGGCGATCATCAAGAACCAACTTTCTACTCAACTAAGAGGAGAGACAATGAACGCCCGAAAGAAAAAAGGTTTACCCCATATCCGGGTAATAAAAACCAAAATCGACCGGAATTGGAGGAGAAGGGTAGAAGTAGGAGTGTAGAAAACAAATCAAATAAAGGGTATAAAGTGTGTAAAACAACTATAACCTCTACCGAGCAGCAACCGTCGACTAGTAAAATGAATACGGGAAAACGGGAAGCCACTGCAGGTAGAAAAGAAACAAAACTAAACCTACCATTACCTGCAGTGAAACAACCAAAGAAAACAGGTAAAAAGAATGTAACTAATAATATAAAACAAGTGAGTGATAGGGAGTTCTTGTTAAAAGAGGAGCAAGAAGTGGGTAGAAACCATTATCCTGAATGTCCGGAAATAATTTGTAAGATAAGTAATCTACTAGTAAGAGCGCTTATAGGCACTGGCAGTGAAGTTACCTGTGTCAGCTCAAAGTTTGTAGATAATTGTCAGTTGCAAAATTGTCCCAGACTACCCATAAAACATTGTAATGTACAGGGAGCCACTGGAGCCAAAATGCAAAAGATAACTGAACAAATATATTTACCTGTCCATTTAAATGGTAACCAAACCCAAATTGTAGCTCTAATAGTCCCGAAACTCATTCATGATTGTATTATTGGCGTAGATACATTACTTGAATGGAAAGCAGAAATAAATTTTAAAAGAAATACCATTACGATGGAAATTAATACGAATAAAATAAATGTAAACATTAAAGAGTTTAAGCATTGGAAGTCGGTAAGTGTAATAAAGAACTGTAAGCAGCTAAAGTCATTTCAAGGTTTAGCTAACTACTATCAGAAGTTTACAAGTAAATACGCGGAAAGTACTGTTCCATTGTTAAAGCTGTTAAACAAAGGGATTAAATGGAAGTGGACAAAGGACCACGATGAAGCGCTGCAACAAGTGAAAAGTCTTTTTATAAATACTGTTGTATTAAATAATCCAAAAGTAGGAGAAAGATTTTACTTGCAAACAGACGCCAGCAATATTGCTATTGGAGCACACTTGTATCAGATTGATGAGAAGGGCCAAAAAGCGGTATTAGGATTTGTAAGTCGCACACTTAAAGGGGCAGAATTAACCTATTTTACAACAGAAAAAGAGCTATTAGCGATAGTGCATAGCCTGTCAAAGTTTAGAAGTTATATTCTGGGTGCTAAACTTACTATAATCACTGACAATAAGGCGTTAGTATTTTTATTAAAGTGTAAATTGCTAGGTGCTCATCTGACTCGTTGGATCTTGGCTATACTAGAGTATCAATTTGAAATACAATATTGTAAAGCGAAAGACAACTTGGTAGCAGATGTACTCAGTAGAAATCCACCATCAGAAAACAACATGGAAACAGATAACATTAAATGTAGTAGCAATGATATTGGTATTTACGCAGTAAAGCATATAACAAAACCTGAAGTAGTTAGACGACTTAAGGAAATAGGGACTCATCAACAACAAGACCCTAGGATTAGTGTAGCTTGGAGGAGTGCAGTTACCAACACCAAACCAGGAGTTTCTATATATGGAGGTAAGCTATATAAGCTATGTTCCCATAGGAGGAAGAATAGACAAAATATTGACCCATAAAGAAATAATAGTTTGAGCCAATCAGGTATATGAGTCAAACATGGTCAAATAAAATAAATATATAATTGTTTTGAATCAAGGTCAATGATAATAATAATCAATTTTATTTAAATAAATGTTAGTATTGTTATTTAAATTATCGACATTAATTAAACCAAAATGATGATTAAAATATTAATGGTCATATAAATTTCCAATATACCATGTTAGGTTAAGTAACATTGTAATCTTTAGTTATAAGATAGATGAAGGAAAATGGTATTAGTGCAAGTTTTGTGCGGGAAAAAGTGCGAAAGAATATGTGCAAATTTTTCATCAGTGTAAAACTGTACATTAGAAGAAAAAAAAATTAATGATTTATAAAATAATCAATTTTTTTCATGCCGAGTGGGGGTATATATAACGATTCATATTAGCGTCCTAACTGAGCGTTATATGAAAGTGTCTGACGGAGGGAGTAGAGCAGCGTAAGCAAGAGAGAGAGCATACAATCGCAGCCATCTCACTCTAACCTCGTCATAGCGACATCAGATACTGGTACGAACATGAAATTTTACTCAATATAAATTATCAGTTCAACCTGTGATAACTTAAAAACTAATAAATATATGGCAATTCTGAAAACAGCATTGTATTCAGCAAGTGAAGCTTTATACGTAGCCGCAATCTCAGTTAATATAATTAACAATTGAAGAAGTTATACAGAAGACGAACGCCAAAAGGAATAACAAGAGAATTATGCTACGTAGGAATTAGGTGTTTTCACACACACACACACAGATAAAGACCTAAGCAACAATATTCTGTGGTCAGATCTTTGAAAACACGTTTGCAAATACCTGTAATCAATCGATTTGCAAACACAGGAAGTACGATTTTAACTAGAAATTCTCTGCAGTTTCAGACCTGTCAAGGGGTGTTTCGTCGACCTGTTCGAGATTGTCAAAACTGGAAAAACGCATGATTTATTTGAACAACCAATCAGCATCCAGTATTTAAAACTGACGCCAACTCAAAGCGAGGGGTAGCATCACTCTTCGTTCGGATCTTCAATGCGCTAGACGTGTATAATTTACGTACAGAAATTTTTAAATCACGAAAAAGTGTAATTAAGTATCGAATTCGAGAAGTAGTCCGCAGTGAAGATGAACTAGTACCATTCAACAACTCTCGCTGCGTAAAACAACGTTAATTAATTAAATTATTAATTAATTAATCATCAGCCGTGAAGGAACTGTGCAATAGAAGGCTACAGCATCTTCTAATGCTTGTAATTGCCAGGGCATCTTCTACAGCAGTGTTCCGCAACCGGTGTTCCGCGGCACAATAGTGTGCCGTCACAAGGTGAAAGGTGTGACGCGAACTTTTACCTATTATTGTAATAAATTAATTGTCGATTTTAAGTAAGAAGGTGCTTGTTTATCCTAACTTACGAACCGACCATTGTCTCATTCACTGCGAAGCCATTGTTGCTAAGTCTTTGCCATCTCCTCTGAAAATTGTGATGGACGAAGTAGTAAAAGTCGTGAACTTCATCAAATCGCGGCCCTTAAATATGCGGCTTTTTAACGTTTTGTGTCAAGAAATGGGATCAGAGCACACTACACTTCTGCTACATACAGAAATACGATGGTTATCTCGAGGTAAAGTGTTAACGCGAATGTTTGAACTTAAAGAGGAGGTTCTTGCATTTTTTACTATTGAGGGGCATGAGTATGTGGATTTATTTGCAGATGATGAATGGGTATCTAAGTTGGCATATCTTTCCGATATTTTCGTACACTTGAATGAACTAAACAGAAAAATGCAAGGTAGAAACGAAAATATTCTGACTAGTATGGATAAGATTCAAGGATTTATTAATAAGTTAAATTTGTGGATACAGACAATTGAAAATGGATCGTGTGAGATGTTCCCAACTGTATGGCCCCTTGCTGACGATAATAAGGTGTTGATGGACTTAATTAAAGAACATTTAGTACTCTTGCAGCAGAATTTCAAAAAATATTTTGGAGAGAGTGTTGAAGATATTGACTGCGTTCGTGATCCATTCATTATGGATTCGAAACATCTTCCGAATAACTTAGGCTTACAAGAGGAACTGGCAGATTTGAAAGCAGAGAGAACATTGAAATTAAAATTTTTCGAAGTGCCTTTGGAAAAATTTTGGTTGTCAATAAGCAGTGAATACGCGGCTATCTCTGAGATGGCAGTTAATACTGAAATTAAAACATCAAAGAGAGAGAGAGACTCAAATCCATCGAGGAAGAAATGAGGCTTGCTTTGTCAACGATTCCGCCACGAATCAGCCGTTTGTGTGCAGCTATGCAGGCTCAAGTATCACATTGAAGGTATGAGTAGAGTTATTTACTTTAAAATTCGCATTTTCTACAGTGAATTAAAGTTAATAAATTGTTAATAAATGCATGAATCTATTCCTGTTTTATAATAATAATAATAACAATAATGATGATAATCATAATAATAATAATTGATTACATAACGACGTAGTATTTCGTAATTATATTAAGATTCATATGATTTTGAGGGGACAGACATTTTGGTGTGCCGTGTTGAGTCTAGGCCCGTCTGGGGTGTGCCGTGAGTAAAAAAAGGTTGCGGAACACTGTTCTACAGCATTGATCAACATCAATTCTTCTGTGCAAAACCATCAAAAGGAGGACCTCTACGGATTCCTATCTTCGGTAAACGCATCAAACAGTAAGAAATAGATTCATTAATCAATGAAATAAACACTAAATAAATAATAAAAGCAATAAACAATTTTTAAAAGACACTAAGCATTTCACACTTTGTATTTTAATTATAAGATTAGCTCTAACATAGTATAGGAGTGTTGAATGGAAAGTGGGGTGTAGTATTGGACATGCAAATTATTGCAGACCTGTTCTTTAGCACTGGTTTGGGAGATAGCAATCTCTTAATTAAACCAGATAAGAGCCATAGGTCGTTTGAACGTCTTAATCGTTACTTTTCACACTCACTCAGTAATTATAAGTGTTAGGGTAGAATTAAGTCCTACCATTAGCATTTCCAAGATTAAAAATAATTGATTAAAACATTAATTAAAATAATCAAGCAAATATTAAAGTGTTATTTGTAACGATTCCCCTTGAAAACCACAATCACTGAACGAATCCTGAGAAAGAGTGTCTCCATGCGCTAAGCTAAGCTGAAACCGTATCATTTGTATCTGGGATTTGTTCTGGCGCCCAGGTAAAGTAATATCACGGGTAAGTAACATTTTATCTAACATACAAAATATTAGATAATTGTGTTAGATAAAAGGGAGCGTCGTAATATATATATATATATATATATCAAACACTTCTTGCTACAGCCTATTTCTTGGTGCGTATAATATATATATAAAATTTATAATTACTTTACTTAAAGATGTTTTCCCATTATTTGGGACATATTACAGGAAACATATTGTTCCCATCCTCAGCCTTCTTAATTTTGAATCTTGTGGAGTACTTGTGTTTTTGTTGGTTGTTGTTATGGTTTCCCGTGGTTTTTGGTATTTTGAACTGGTATTATGTATATTGGCTTTTAGTGTATTTTCAATGTTCAGTGATTTGAAAATTGTGTCATGTTTTGTATTGATTTGTATTTGTTTAGGTATTACTTTGTTTTGTGTTTGTATATTTGTAAATTTTCCCATATGTTCATCATGGTGCTTTTGTGTGGTATGTGTTTTATTAGTGTCATGTTGGTTATGACTGGGAATTCATGTCTTGTGTTTATTGATTGTGTGGCCAAATTAGATTTATATATTTCTGTTTTTTTGTATGCGTTTAGATGTTGAAAATAACGTTTTTAGTTGTTGTTTTGTTTGTCCTGTGTAACATTTATTGCAATCAATTAACAAAAGTTATTAACAACAACAAGGTCTGGCAATGGTCTCTCCATTATCTAGCATAATAGCAGAAATATTCTTACAACACATAGACACCAAATACAAAACATCATAAATTCGTTTGATCCAAATGGCATATGGATAAGATATGTATATGATGGGCTGTATGTATGTAGTAAGGAAAATACAAATGCAGATAACATATTAAAACAAATCAATAACGTACATCCAAAAATACAATACACAGAAGAAAATGAAAAACATAACAAAATTAACTATTTAGTCATAACCATCACAAGAAACAATAATCATCTACATTATGGAATATACAGGAAACCAGCCTCCACTAACATCATTATAGCTAACCATTCTGACCACCCACCATAACATAAAATGGTAGCTTTCTATTCACTATTTAACAGAATGTACAAAATACCCCTAAACAAACAGAAAACAAACAAACAAAGAAACATAATATACACAATTGCTTATGAAAATGAATACAATAAAAATACTATAAACAAAATAGGAAATAAAATCAAATAAAAAATAAAAACTGAACAATTAAGTAATAATCAAAATGAATAACACATAAATAATAACAACAATAAAAAATGGGCCACATTCACATACTTAAATAAGAAGATGACAAAGCTAACAAAACTATTTTATAACACACACATTAAAATAGCATACAAGACTAACATAAATAATGTAGAAATACTAAATAAACCGCACAACAAAGATAACACAACAACTAATGGTATATAATTGAATGCCAAGATTGCAATAAATGTTACATAGGACAAAAAAAAAACAACTAATAAACATTATTTTCAACATCTAAACGCATACAAAAAACCAGAAATATATAAATCTAATTTGGCCACACATGCAATAAACACAGGACATGAATTCCCAGACATAACCAACATGACACTAATAAAACACATACCACACAAAGGCACCATGATGAACATATGGGAAAATTTACAAATAGACAAACACAAAACAAACTAATACCTAAACAAATACAAATCAATACAAAACATGGCACAATTTTCAAAGCACTGAACATCGAAAATACACAAAATACTAATAGAGACACCACAATCACACACAATAATACCAGTTCAAAATACCAAAAACCAACAGGAAACCATAACGACAACCAACCAAAACACAAATACTCCACAAGATTCAAAATTAAGAAAGCTGAGGATGGGAACAATGTTTCCTGAAACATGTCCCAAATAAGGGGGAAAACATCTTGAGGTAAAGTAAGACTATTTTCGTTATCTGCCATTTTAATCAATTAATACTTAATCATTACTTACAATATACACATGAACAAATAATAACCTCCTCAGCACTTTACATTACTATTACCATATTATTCATACATTTATTTGTATTTTATTCTGTTACCTCAAATAATCATTCTGTTCTTCCGAGTAGGCCTATATTTACATAACTTTAATTATGTAAAATGTCCCTGTTCGGGCGCAAATTGTACAATTACTTATAATTTGATAAATAAATTTGTCCCTAGTTCGGACGTCGATTGTACAATTACTTTTCTCTTATTATTGTTTAATTTATTTTGTGGTTATAAAATTCAGCCTTCACTCAACTCGGCCGCCATCTTGCATTCGTACCAATCCTAAATAAAAAATTTTTTGTTACTCACCAGGGTTCGGATCAGCGAACCGTAAGAACAGAATTGGTTATTTGAAATAAATAAAGACTCTACTTGTTTCCCATGGATTAAGTTTTATTGTTATTATTTCCATTCTTACTTTTTCATCACAAACAAAATATTCTTTTCCCCTCCCTTACCTGTTATGAATTTAACAATAAACTGTATATTGATTATATGATTACATCGACATAATGGAAAATAAAAAATTGTATATAACTTCAAAATAACAAGAAATTAAACACAAACTTAAATTTACCTATCGCAAACCAGCCTTCTTTGTATAACATACTTTCACACACACACACACACACACACACACACACACACACACACACACACACACACACACACACACACACACACACACACACAAAATGTATATATTTTTCTTTTCTTTTGTGTTTTGAGAATAAACAGAAAAATTTTTAAAAAAAATTATTGCTGTTATTTTTATTTAATCATTTGTGGTATTCACTTATTAACCATAATAACTATAACATTTGTTCAACTAACATCTTAAAATATGTATTACTAGCTTTGCACACGAATATTTGACTTTTAATATGTTTTAATCTAATTTTGATTGTCTATGTCTATATGGCATTCTGTCAGCTTGTATAACAATTTTGTACTCATCAGTCAGCATTCTCTCCAAAGCTGTTTTGAACACTTGTACTAAATCATTACGTTTGTGCAACAACCTTTGGAGATTTAAAACAATATCCTTTCTTATATCGGGGATGGCTTCACATCATCGAAGGGCCTGGGCTTCATCTTCTCCCATAAAATAGATTTGTAAAAACTTCAAATTTTCATTTGGGACAGGGAGCAAAGACCCGAATTTGTGATATCTTTGTCCTTCCACTTTAAAAGTTGTCATAAAACCATCAGTTTCTTCGATTGCTGCTGTTGTATTGAAAGATGTCATCTGAAAGCATGAATTGTATCTCCGAATATTTTGGAGAAAATGCTTTGGATTCTGAAGTCGTGCCTGACGTTTATGAACTACGTGGTTTTGGTGGGTGATTCAATGGTTATACAATTACTTTCCCATTAGAGCAGCACATCCCAGGCGATTTAGTTAAAAACTTTTTAGCTTGATAGAATTCGCATATCACAACCATTTTGCTAATTGTAACTTTTGGATGTGACGAATACTCATAATTTGGATCATACTGAAAAGCCTCTAAAATCAAATTACCTTGTCTGCTCACTTGTCTGACTTGAGCATGCCGTATGCAATCATTTTCAAGCTGAAAATCCAATCAACATTCATGTCGTTTTGGTAATTCCGTATCCCTTAATTCAGCCTGCCTCACACGTTTCCGCTAGACGCACTTCCCGTGCTTCTCAGTTGTTTTCATGGCCCTTAAATTCAGCTTGACTAAGAGGTTGCTGGTCTACACGCTTCTCATGCTCCCCATGTGTCTCCACAACCCTAATCTCTGTCTGCTTTCTTCGTTGCTGTTCAAGACTGGACTCACGTTCCTCAGGCATCTCACCTTGCTCGCTTAGCATTTGGATGGACCTGCTCAATGCTTTGTCATTTTTTCGGAGGCATTCCGCAAAGTAAGGTGATAAAGTGCATATACTTCAAAGGAGGGTTGATTTAAAAGGACGTGAATTATAAGGAAAACAAATGGGATTATAAAGTTATTTGAAGGTGAAGTTTAAAAGGAGTGTAGTTAAGGAAAAGAAATAACAGAGTGCAGAATAATTTGACCAAATAAATGTAATTGATATGACGATGAATGAACAACTCAATAGAGAAACAGAAATTGTAAAAACTCTGTGAAGGTATAACTCTCATGTACTGTTTACTTGTCTTTGAAGTCAAAGTAAAAACTGATCAATTTGGGCGATCGCTGTGCCTTAGGGTATGGTTGGAAAACACATTGAATTTAACACACAGGAAGCAATGAAATTGGTCACACAGAATTGGAAAAAATCCAACCAATTGGCAATCCAGAATTGGGTCATCAACTCTGCTGCGTTTTCAAGGTCCCCCACATCGAATCACAACCTCCTGCTTTTTATTTATGTTTTTAACATGCATGAGGGTGGTCACATGGACTGTTCAAAGATACCGCTAAATAGCATTTGTTTATTTACTTGTTACTATGGTAATTAATTATGGTCTCGATGGTCTCATCACACATCGTCTGTGAATAAACTCCATAATTAGAGGGCTAAATCGTGCAAACGGGGTGGAATATCACATTCCAAGTTTTTTGTGTTTTTGGCCAAACTTTGGTCAGAATCAGTGAAACGGTGTGGATTTTTTTTCAATACAAATGAACAAATCCTCAGACTTTGAGTTTTATATATGTAGATAAATTAGTAGTAGTATTTAATATATTTCATTACTTATTTATTGCATCATCAGAAATACGTATTAACATAAATTTTATAATCATTTAAGACAATGTAACAGTACATACCACCCCACCTAATATTTTGGGAGACATAAACATAAATAAATACATAATAAGGGTAAATTTTATTGGAAACAAAAGTATAAATAATAATTATAAAATATTATTTACAAATTATAACAATGTAGCAGGCAAGCGAGTGAAATAGTGTCAAGGTCAGCATCCAGACGCAAGAAAAAACAGTTACATTTAGCCAAACGAACTTTGACCGATGAAGTCATCGGTGAGGCCACATGACATAAGTGCTGATCCTTTAAAATACGTCACTTGGTATGCAAGGCGCAGTCAACCCCGCCTCACAATTTGGTGTTGTCATATTCAGAAAACAATGAAATGTGGTCACGTGAACCCCCACCATCTCAGAACTCAAAACAGTACAATTCATCCCAGTTAAAAATTACACCTTGTGCCGGCCAGTCACGAGTAAAAGTTCTGGAACAAAATCGCGGACGTCCGCATGTATAAAATGTAAAAATGTGAAGTACAAAATATAAACCGTAATCAGAGTGAATTAACAGTTAAATTGTTTTTTCAAAAACATGTATAATCAGTGGAAAATAAGTAGTGCGTGTGGAGCAATGCAACGTCTTCAGAACTAATTTTCAAGATAAGTAACAAAACAGGGGGGGCCATAACAATCTTTAAATAAGGGCTAAAACCAAAATGTCAACATAAATGATTATTATATTTAAAAAATAAGATATCTAAGGGCATGGGGTGGCTGTGTGTGCATGTGTGAGTGAAAGTATGTTATACAAAGAAGGCTGGTTTGCGATAGGTAAATTTAAGTTTGTATTTAATTTCTTGTTATTTTGAAGTTATATACAATTTTTCATTTTCCATTATGTCGATGTAATCATATAATCAATATACAGTTTATTGTTAAATTCATAACAGGTAAGGGAGGGGAAAAGAATATTTTGTTTGTGATGAAAAAGTAAGAATGGAAATAATAACAATAAAACTTAATCCATGGGAAACAAGTAGAGTCTTTATTTATTTCAAATAATCAATTCTGTTCTTACGGTTCGCTGATCCGAACCCTGGTGAGTAACAAAAAATTTTTTATTTAGGATTGGTACGAATGCAAGATGGCGGCCGAGTTGAGTGAAGGCTGAATTTTATAACCACAAAATAAATTAAACAATAATAAGAGAAAAGTAATTGTACAATCGGCGTCCGAACTAGGGACAAATTTATTTATCAAATTATAAGTAATTGTACAATTTGCGCCCGAACAGGGACATTTTACATAATTAAAGTTATGTAAATATAGGCCTACTCGGAAGAACAGAATGATTATTTGAGGTAACAGAATAAAATACAAATAAATGTACGAATAATATGGTAATAGTAATGTAAAGTGCTGAGGAGGTTATTATTTGTTCATGTGTATATTGTAAGTAATGATTAAGTATTAATTGATTAAAATGGCAGATAACGAAAATAGTCTTACCGAGTCAATGATAATGAGTAATGTAGTTGTAAGTAAATTATAAGTAATTGTACAACAATTACAAAATATATAGATGTGTCTGCATTTTCAAATTATGTCAACACAATTAGCCATTAACTCAAAAATGTTAAGTTCTTTATTTTATGTGTTTCCTGTTTTATATGCATTGTATATACACATTAAACGTTATGTTTTCCTCAACTATGGCTTTTATTTATTTCAGTAGAAAACTATAAAAACCAAAAATCATTGTCAATTAACCTTACAAATGAAAACAACATGTACTTTCACTTTACATTAAGAAATAGGACAATTTACATTTAGTACACTTCTTCTTTTCCACATCGTAATATATCAATACAATCGCATATTAAAAACATCAAAAATGTATTGCAAGGATGGATAAAGTTACAGCTCCAATGCCGCTAAATAGCATTTGTTTATTTACTTGTTACTATGGTAATTAATTCTGGTCTCCATGGTGAAGTTGACATCTTTATATGCATCAACAAAAGGCATAATTAAAAGGGCCTAAATTGTTCGAACAGGGCAGAATATCAAATTCCAAGTTAGAGAGTGTTTTTCGCCTTGTATCAAACGTTACCTGTGAAAAATTTGGTGGCAATCAGTGTAATGGTGTGGATTTGTATTCAGTACAAAGAAATCCTCAGAGTTTGAGTTATATATATTGTAACTCAGTATTTTACAATATAAATATTGTATTTATCTATGCCCCACTTTGGTAGCGTCAATTTGTAACTCAATATAATCTGTGTGCGGTTTAATTATACTAAATCCTTTTTATTTGACTTACTTGAATCAGAAGAAGTTTCGTTTCTTGGGTTGTTATATTTGAATGGATGAAAATTAGAATTAAAGTTATTGTTATATGGTTCTTACTGTGGTATGCACCAAATTGTTTTATCAATAAAAACAATTAAAATTTTGTTAATATAAAAAAATTTTAATTTGAAATTAACACAAACACACAAACTGTATTCACAGGGGCAGGTGTACGCTATCTGACAATTCTGAGCCTGCATAATATTGTTAAAAACTGTTCATCATATACTTTCTATGCTAAATATTTACAAACATACCGCCCTGGGAAAATATGCAAATATATGTATTGTTGCAATATACATACATATATATATACATACATACATATAGATAGATTTAAAAACTTTTTATAAATAAGTACTGATAAATATGCAATACTTGACTGTACACCAGAAAATAAACTATATAACATTTAGAATTACAAATCTTTTATTCATTATTATTATGATAATAATCTTACTTTAATAAGCCTACAATACATAATTTCATCATTGATTATTGAAAGTTTTAACCTCACTATTGTAATTTTTGCAGATTTTTAAAATGTAAACTTAAAATTTTTTCAAATAGCTGAAAATTAATAAAATAGGTCTAAACTGTAAGCTAATGAAAGTTGAATGACTGAGATTTTAAACAAACTCACAAAACATTTTGCTATGGGCAGTTAAATTTATGGTTTACATTAATATTAATGTTTCAATGATTCATAAAACATTATTATTATTATCTAATAATAATAACAAATTGCATACAATAAAATAATTCGTTGATAAAAATTATTAGTGAGTTAAAATTTGAACTAAAGCTGCAAATAAAATTATTGTGAGCTAAAATATAACTTTCAGATATTTTCTGCAAAGTCTTTGATGACTATTTCTTGAAGAATGTCATATTCTATAGACATTACTGCTAGGCCTTCTAAATTATTTTGAGATAGCCTATTGCTGATATCGAGTAGTCTTTGATTAGTTTCAGCTTTGAAAAATTTCTTTCTTAGGAAAGTAACAATGAGGGTGAGTGTAATCCTAAGTGCTATTAAAATGTTAAGAAAATTTTCATTTATACAGCTAATTGTGGCATGCTTTAACATGTACAATCAACCCTTACAGATTTATCAGACAATATGAAAAGAAGTACTAAAAGCTTTTGGTATAGTTAAAACACTTTGATATCACAATGATATAGGCCTACTTCAGCCAGTGCTTTCTGTAAACCTGCACATTTTGTAACAGCAGATTCAGGCAGATTTTTAATTCTTGGTGTTATATAGAAACCCAAAAATGTCACTGTGATGAAAAGTGAGAAACTGTTCTTATAATGAATTTATTAGTAGTATGTAGGCAGTATTATAAATATTAGGCAAATTTATCAATGTCTACATGTAGCAACAAACTTATGTTGTAATAATTTTTTTGTTACTGGTACAATTTGGGAAATAACATTTTAAGATGCTTACCTGTCTACATGAAGGCAATTGGAATGAAATAAATTCTTTTGTAAAGAGAAAACTAAGAATGGTAATTATTCTGTTACCAAAATAAACCATTAACTAATCACCTTTGCAAGTGCATACCAGAGTGAAAAGTATTTAGGTGTAGGTAAATTACAATGTACCCAAAGTTACTTTCTGACAACATACTGGTATTGCAGTTCCACAGCATTAAAGTCATCGTTATGATGATCATCTTCCCTCAAGTATTTGACCCATGCCTGTGTTGTACCTACTAACTACTGTACAGCTCACACTAAAACACCACTGGAGAGAAACAGTCTACATTTAATTAGTCTGCAATATGTGTAGAGTACTGTTGTTACTGTTATTTATTATTTAGTTACTTACGGAGGACCCCTTACCCATACAGATGTTGTTTTGTGCCACCTGTAGAAAGATAGGATTGGATTGACTTGACTGTGAACAAAACTCACAGCAGAATGACGAATGAATATCACGCAGTGCCAAGCTGTCTTGGTCTGAGATAGTCATCATAATATTAATATTTCTCTTGAATAATATTTTTTTCAACATTGAATCTGTTATTTTTTACATTCCCAGAAGTTTTCCCTTCAGAAATTAATCATGTACTGGTCATTAAACTAAGTAGCATCAGACCTTGTTTCTGTCATCAGAGAACCTTAGTTCTCCCGTACCAGTGTCATTTAATATAAACACACACACACACACACACACACACACACACACACACACACACACACACACACACACACACACACACACACACACACACACACACACATATTATCAAACAAATAGAAATAGACAATGGATACAAAATACAAACTATCAATAAATTAGAAAATAAAATAATAAAACATAAACTCACTAAGCAAACACCATACAAACCTTCATGTAAAAATCCTTCCATTAATGATAATGTAAAATATATCAACTTTACTTATCATGGAAACATAACTTGTAAAATAAGCAAACTATTTAAAGATACAAACTTAAAAATATCTTATAACACAGATAATATTATCTTGTTGTTGCATCCTCTTCGTTCACTTTATTAATTTAATAATATATATATGGGAAGTGACAAAAGTAAGTTCATAAGTGAAAGTATATATATATTATTAAACAGATAATATTGTTTTTAATAAAATAAAACCTAAAACTAAATTCAACATTTATAATAAAAATGGAGTTTACAAAATAGAATGTCCAGATTGCAGTCAATCTTACATAGGATAGACGAAGAAAAAACTGTCTGAGAGATTCATTCAACATCGCAATATGTTTTTAAAACCTAATACTTACAAATCTAATTCAGCCACACACTGTTTAAACATAAATTTCCAGACATTCAAAATGTCAAATTAATTAAAAATGTACAAAAAGGTAACAAAATGAATATCTGGGAAATCTTAGCATTTACAAACACAATAATAACAATCTACTAATTAAAGAACAAATTCAAATAAAAACAAAATGAGATGATTTATTTAAAATCATACGTTTATTAGAATAATAAAATAAAACATTAAATATATAATAAATAGCTAACTATTTTACATTACAACAATCGAAAATAGAATTGATTATCCGCTAACTACATTGTAAGCGAAACATTCAATTACAATTCAAACAAACCTCTGACGATTCAGATTAATTTCTGTGAAACATGCCTTGCAGTGTATTTATTTGAAGATATATAGTTAAAGATGTAATTTTTCCATACCTAACATGTTGATTTATAATAGACTATAAATACTTCAGACAATTTTGAATGGGGGAGAATAAATTACTAAAGAGGTCCCTCTGCTTCTCGACATAGACTCTTCATCATTATCATGCAGTAATCAACATAAAACCTACGATCTACGTTGGAGTACCAGAATCATCACCATCATCTTAATTATCACACAGTGTCTTTACGGTGTTCTCATTATGGAGTTGCAATATATTATTCTAATAAAAAAGGGAAAAATTATAGCTAAGGAATAAGCAGCAGGCTTGCTATTAGTACGCAGTCCCCCATGTACTGTGTGTACAACATAACTGTGTAATTTAACTATAAGTAATTTAACTATAACTATAATTTACCTTGCTTCTAATCCAGCATAAAGGTATCCTAATTTAAAACAGTGGCTTATACAATCTATTTTAGTTAGATTGTTAGACCATTCCTCTTTCGTTCCTGTTAATTTTCTATCATCTGCCGAATCTGCATAACATCCCATTAACATGTTGTCCTCTATAGTAAAAAGTAAAGGAATATAATTGAATGATTATTTGGATGTCTTTATATGTTATACAATACCACATATACACATACAGTAAAGTTGAAATCAACAACATTACTCTATCATTTTAGTTTTCAAATTAAATTTATATTGAAACAGCCAAATATAAAATCAGCTTTGTTTGCTTTATAGTGAGTGTCTCTTTATATGACAGAGAACAGAAGTTTTTTCATTAATAGTTGTATAATATTCATAAAGCAAATAATAAATAGCTTTTAACAAAACCTTTCATGGTCTTCCTGTCTATTTACATATCTGTCTTTGTTTCTGTTTGTGAGTGTAGCTATCTCTCCCTCGCCCCTCTTTATGGGTCTTATGTCATCCCTCGTAAGCCAGTTACATTTTGCACAGTCCTTTATCAATTTTGAAAACAAATATAAGTTTCTCAAATATTACTCTCACAAATGCAACTTATCATCCAAGTTCAGTATCTTTAGCGCAAAAGAGTTGGTTGCTTTAATTTGTTTTTATTATTTACACAATAAATATTTTTGTTTATATTGATCTCATGAATATATAAACTTGTAATTTGTATAACTATATAAGGTATGAACTTTATTTGGAGAGTAAAATTTGTTTAAAAACAATAGCTTATGGTGCAAGATCTTGTTGAATGTAAGACAGAAAAAATTGACCTACATAATAGAGAATAAATATATTTATACATTACTGCCATGAAAAGTCTTTAGGCAGTGACACAAGTATAAGATGTAATCATTTTATTTATAAGATATTATTATTATATTGGTTCATTAAATCTCCACACAAGTAATATTTTACCATAAATAAATGATTTAATTTATATACCCATTGATGGCTTAATTTTTGAACTAGCAAAATCTCTTTTTAAAATGAATATACTATTAACTCATAAGATAAAGAAAGATATATATATATATATATATATATATATATATAGAGAGAGAGAGAGAGAGAGAGAGAGAGAGAATAAATTTAAACCTCATATTTATTTCTTAAACATTTTAATTTGAATTAAAATGGTAATTTCAATGGTGACTGGTAATTATACTATGCTACTTTATGTTATCCTGAAATGAAGGAAATGTGGCAATGAAACATAATAGAAAAAAACTTTTGAGAAATGATTGTTCCTCCTTTGTATATGTATTTTCAGGCATATGATGTGTTTCGAATGTCAACTAATTGTAAATACATCACTACTGACTTGAATCACTAAATGTAACAGTAAAGTTTACACACAGAATAATGGACTACCAATGGGCTCGCCCATATCCAGCATATTAGCAGAAATCTTTCTACAACACTTAGAAAAAACAAGAATCCTCACAAACAATAACAGATGCTCACATGAAATATTATACTGACACAGGTACATTAACGACATCATAATTCTATACAAGGGAAACAAAAGACAACGTGAATAGCTACTAACCCACATAAACAACATAAACAAAATACATAAAACATAACCTTCACTGCTGAATATGAAAACAACAATAGCATAAATTTCCTACACCTCGCCATCACAAAACTAGAACACAGGCACAAATTCAGTATATACAGAAAACCCACTACAACTGACACACTAATACACAACTCCTCCAATCACCCAATACAACACAAACTGTCTGCCTTCAGAATTTTTGAATTAATAAATAAGGGAAAAATTATTGCTAAGGAATAAGCAGCAGGCTTGCTATTAGTACGCAGTCCCCCATGTACTGTGTGTACAACATAACTGTGTAATTTAACTATAAGTAATTTAACTATAACTATAATTTACCTTGCTTCTAATCCAGCATAAAGGTATCCTAATTTAAAACAGTGGCTTATACAATCTATTTTAGTTAGATTGTTAGACCATTCCTCTTTCGTTCCTGTTAATTTTCTATCATCTGCCGAATCTGCATAACATCCCATTAACAGTCCCATACACAGAGTAAACAACTAAACAACATCCCGCTAGATGAAAAAGAATACCAAGCTGAATTAAACACAAAAAAATATCTAGCAGGAATCAACGGATACAACAGAACAATAATCAATAAATTCCTACACAAACCAAACAACAGACAAAGACAGAAAACAACAAATTCATAACACTAATATATATCAATAACCATACTGGAAAAATAGTCCACAAATTAAAAAAATCAGGATACAGAATCACATACAGAACTAAAAACAAAACAGAACACACACTGTCAAAAAACACACACAAATAACAAAACAAATTTGGTTTATCTGGTGTATACAAACTAATCTGCTCAGTGTGCAGCAAATTCTACATAGGCTAGACAGGACATAGCTTTAAACAGATATACATTGAGCACACAAAGGCACTACACTGTACCACCAAATCCTCCCTTGCTAACCACCTCATTGAAGCAAACTACACATACACAAACATAAAAGTAACATGGAAATTTTAACATACGCACAAAAGACCAAAAGCTAGGCACTCTTGAATAACTAGAAATATAGAAACACACAAATACTCATAAAACAACATCCTAAACGAACAGACACAATTCAAATCACACATAATATTCAAACACACACACACAACATCGAGCTTTTGAACGATGGCGCCAAGAACAAGGCAGACAGCACTCCTAGCAGCAGCCTCTGATGAAATTGTAATAAGCGAAAACAAGTTCAGGTTACAAGGTAAAACTTTAACACTTTTACCAATAAAAAAATTAGTGATCCGAGTCAGTAGTGATATATTTATAATTAGTTAGTCAACAAAATCCAGGAATTGAATGTCAAGTTATGCATTGTGTAGTACAAACCATTAGGAGTATGCATACAAAGCAAAGTAATTACCCATCAAAATGATAATTTATAGAACAAATTCAACCAACATTTATGATGTCTGAGATGCAGTGAATTTGTATGACAACAGCCTTAAATGTAATAGAAATTGTTCCAGTTGTGTAGCAGTGGCGAAGTCTGTTGACTTTGTGTGAGGTGACTAATGTTAATAATTACAATATTAGTGAGTAGTTCATTATTATAGACAGAATACTGAGATCTGTGCATATTGGTTATTACTTTGTTGGTTGTTATTGAATGTAGGGCTATTACTGTATTTGTATGAAGTATTGTTGAGTTGATTTAATGGCTTATATAAAAATTTATGATTGCTTTTCATATACCTGATGTTGGTTGTTGTACCATATAATGATAATTGTAATCCTCAGTATTAATTCCATACAGAAATGTTATAGGATGTCTTACATAATTATGGGAAGAAGAGAATTAACTTTAAAATTTATGATTTTTCATAAGAAATCCGTAAATATTTATGTATTTCTGTAAATCACCAAAGAAATAAACTAGTTTACAAATAAGTGTAATTATTATGCAATGATCAATCTACATTTGTATGTAACGGATGCAAATTTATGTACGAGTATGGAATATAGGAATTTATATTAATGCAGACAAATCTGTGCCCCTATCCATATTTATTTGACTTCTCTTCTACATTTCTTTTTCATTAACAACAAAATGTATTTTGATAGCCTTTTAACCACTGTTGAATAATGGGAACAGTCACTATGTTGTTTTGGTGTTTAGAATAAATACCTACAATATTAATCAAGCTATGACTGATTGATTGATCAAACATTGTCATGTTTATTGCCCAAGTTCTCATATACTGAATTCAGTGGCGTACCTGGCGGGTGCGGTCCGCATCGGGTAGGTACCATTTTCCCCGGGGTGCTATTTTCTCATTTATAAAAATTATTAATTTTTTTACTTTAAAATTTTCTTAGAGTACTAGATCTTTATAAATATTATATGTATTATGTAGAAGCTATAACTTGACAAAGTAACCGAAAACAATAACACCTACACTGAACTACATAGTGAACCAAGATGATAGATGATTATCTTCTTTGTGATGTGATGTGTGCCACTGATTTGCTAGTTAGTTTCCACCCCTTCAGTTGATCGACATAGACTCGCCCGATCCTATAAGATGTCTGCAGCTGTAGACTAGCAGACGTAAACATAGAGACAGTTCATGCGGCATTGTTGGGCTGTTATTGTTTTAGCAACTAGTCGCTGAAGTGAATCGTTAATAGTGAATTATTACATGGTTTTCTTTAAACAGTGTTTGGCTTGTATGATGTACTGTACAGTGCCATACATCCATCCATACATGTATTAAAATTCAGTTTTTGATAGGTTGATCGTTGTGTTGAGTGTTATTAGGCCTAGAATGTAAACAGTTGATACAAGTTTTCAATTATGAATTTTATCTAATAGGTTCTATCATTTTGTCTTCGTTCTTCATTCAACTTTTATTAACACCAAAGGTAAGATTTTTTGTATTATTACTATAATAATAATAAATCAATTGACATGAAATTTAAAGGAGAAGGAGATGTTTGGGCCATGCCACCAAAGCAATTGAACGTAGACTTACAGAGTTAAATTAATAGCTTTAAAAATATACACATTTTCAAAAACAGTGGCTATTTTGGTGAAAGTGTTACATAACTTTTACTATTAATAAATATGCATTACACGCAAGTTTTCTTTAGCTTTTTTTAAAATTAAAAATTGTTTCTTTCACTGTTTCTTTTTTATTATTAAAAACATAAAAAACTTTCTGGAAAAAATTTATCTGAACCAAAACAAAGACGTTCGCCTAAGGGTGTCTAAGGTACACACTCACCCCCAATGAATTTAGGAGAAATAAGAGAAATTTATCAAAAATCTGTAATCTGTATAATATAACATGTTATTTATACTTTTTTTTTTTATTAAAAATTACACAATTCAACTTACACTACATAATAACTTTAAGGTTTTGTGAATACAGATTAAGTTACACATCTCACTTATTCTGTGAAATATTTCTCAATTTAATAAAGATGCAAGAAAGAAGCCAAATATTTTTGCGTAGCCTTGTTGCATTTTTTCCATATTACTGTAATCATGCTTAATGTTAGATACTTTAATACAGTTTTCAGGAATTAAAAGTGAATTAATTTTATTAGCGAATTCCCGAACTAGCGGATTATATGAACGGGGTTTGACAAGGTGCACGCTGCGGTCAGTTTTGGTAGCTCTATGCCAGATGTGAAAAAAAGATGGCCGCTGATTATAAATTTGTTATAATTTGTTGTTAGTTGTTACTTTCGTGGTTGCATATAAACTAATAAAGCTCACTCTGAAATTAGTACATACGCTGTGGTTAGATACAAGAATTAGTAATTTGGCCATTGGAAGCGCTAATATGGAATTTTCGAAGTTATATGTTAAAATACACACTCTGTCATAATACCTTTAGTACAGTATATTGTTAGTTTGAAGCATGCAGTAGAAAAAACTATAAAATTATGCAATACAAAACCTCACACAGTCTAATACTTCTATTATCGCCACAATACAAAATGTAAATACTAAAGTAGCCCTACAATATTATAGAAAGCTTTACTCCTTTTAATATATATAGGCCTATGATGCGTTTTTATAAATTCTAACCTAGTGCTTTTTTTGTTTCTACCTCAGACGTAATATTACTTAAAAATTGTTGTCTCTTAACAACCTTCAAATTTAATGTTTTTCTTATTGTCTTTATGTTTATACCAACATACATAGTAATTTGTATGTCTTCCAGTACCTCTAGAAAAGCAAAAACATTGGAATGTGGGGCACTGAACATATTTGCTAGCATTGAATTAAATGCATCACATTTTTTGTGACTGTCACCCTGTGACAAATGGTTGTTTAGGCCTACTCACTCTTAATCTCAAACGTAAATTAGTAAAAAGACTACTTTTTAGTAAATAAGTAGTAACTCAAAAGAATTTAAACAAATAAAACTAAAATATTAAATGCTAAAAGGCATCCGTTTATACCGTTCAAGGCGTGTACGTGAAACAGTTTTAGTTGTTCATGTATTTCAGTTTAATTGAAATTTTAATGTTTGACGTCTAGTATGAGGTGTATATAGCTTATGTCTGAAGATGGAACGATCGTTCCAAAAAGCGTAACAAAGCTACTAGAAAAAGTCACAAGACGGAACTGAAATAAGAGAATATATTAAGTGAATAAAATGTTGCTCACACACACCTTGTATACACCCAAAGATTTGCCACTGCACACACATTGTATAAATCCATATGAACTAGGAGACACTTCCATGCACTACGCGGGCTAACTATAGAGCAGAGATATAATACGTAGAGAGGCAAAGGTGGGCCGACACATGAAGCCTGCCACCCAGCCAATATGGTGGCAGGCGAGCGCTCACAACCCCAGTTAGAAACGAATTTCCTATTTTTTCTGTTTTTTTTACAGGAACATTAAAATGAAATGGCATCGGCCCAGCTGATTCCAACAACAAAAATTGAAGAAGGCGAGAGAACGAGAAAATCAGACAATATCTGGTTCCTTGTTGAAGTTCTTAAAAATCCTTCAGCACCTTGTCAGCTATCAGACAGATCTGAAGCTGAAGAAAGTTTGTCTGGAGAAAAGGATGAGGACAATCAGATTCCGTCAATGTCAACGTCACTTGCAAATTTGGACAAGAGTTTACATGAATTGGAAACAACTTCTGGTTCCACATTTAAGGTTTTATCGCCTTCATTACCCTTTGAACTAGAAGGTACTCCTGAAGGCCCTGAAGAAAATTTAATGAAAGAAGAGGATAATAATGAGGAGATCCCTTCAATGCAATGTGATAACTTGGTCGACACTTTACATGAACTGGAGAGTGGAGATAGGAAACAACCCGATGAAAAAGAAGAAGAAAGAGGAAGATGCGGGAAAATTCAGTCTACTCTTCAAGACAGCTCTGTCTTAAAATTGCTAGAATCAGAAAAAACTATACACATAAATCTGGTTATATAGAAGTTTTACACCAAATTCTACAACTCGAAGTCGAAGAAAGATCTGATGACGAAGTTAAGTCTGACCAAATATCCATGTATTCAGATATAGCTGATTGGCCGATTCCTGTACCAGATAAGTTAAAAGTGGACTTAATTCAGAGAGGAAGTGAACCTTTTCAAAATAAGGATGGACCATTCCAGAAAGTAGAAAGGCAAGGAGAAAAAGACAAGGGAAAATGTCGTCAACTAACCATGGTATGGTTTTACAAGAACTTGCCGAACGGGTAGAAAGGTCTCAGATCATGGATGGATGGATATTCTCCATCAAAAGAGAGTTTGTTTTTGTTTCTGTTGTAGGCTCTTTTGCACAGAGAGTAAAAAGGCTGGGATATCAAAATTTGTTACTGGATTACAGTCTTGGTGGAAACTAAGTCCAAAGGTGATTGATCATGAGGGATCTGAGCAGCACCTCTTTTCCCTTGAAAAGTGGATAACTCTTAGAGCACGGTTAATGACAAAAAGTACTATTGATCATGATGTCCACCTAACTGTAGAAAAGGAAAAGAAGAAATGGAGGGATATTTTACACCGTCTTCTTGACATTACTTTATTTTTGGCCAAACAAAACCTTCCTTTCCATAGCCATAGAGAGGACACGCTAGTTCTGACAGGAAAGGTAATTTTTTGGAATTGGCAGAACTGTTGTCAAATTACATCCGAGTATTAAAAGAACATTTAGTTCAAATACAACAAAGTAGTTCAGTAGGAAAAGTCTCTTTCCTTTCTCCTAAAACACAGAATGCTTTTATTAATATTTTGGGAGACACTGTCAAAGAGAAAATATTGTCTGATATTAGGAAAGCAAAGTACTTTTGTATTCTTTTCGACTGCACCCCAGATTTATCACATACTGAGCAGGTGTGTGAAGTGATTCGATATGTTCATATTGAGCGTGGGAAAGTAGAAGTACGGGAGTCCTTTATGGGGTTTTACTTTCTGACTGGTAAAAGTAAAAAGGCTGATTTCATAACTAGTGAAATTGTGAAGAACATTGAAAAGGATGGTCTTGATATTAAGATGTCCCAAAGCCAAGAGTATGATAATACATCAACTATGGCAGGAATCCATACAGGCGTTCAGGCAAGGATACAAGAGATCCTTGTACTAAGGCTTTATTTGTGCCTTGTATTAACCACTTTTATATCTGTATGGAGTTCATTCATTTGGGAGTGTACCCTCTTGTGTAACAATTTTTGGAGCTCTAGAGAGTGTTTACATATTCTTCTCGGCCTCAACTCATCATTGGGATGTACTGAAGAAACATGTAACAATTTTTGTCAAGAGGTTGGTAGAAACAAGATGGAGTGCCTACCACGAGGCAGTAAATCCTGTAAAGGCAGAATTCACTGAACTAGTGGAAGCAATTGAAGAACTATCTAGTCCGGAAGAAAATATGGAAACGAGGGGCTCAGCACAGGTCTTATTGAATGCTATTTGCGACTTTTTATTCTTATGTTTTCTTTCCCTCTGGAGTGATGTACTGGATGAAGTTAATCATACCCAAAAATATTTGCAAATAAAGGGAATAAGGTTGCAAATAATGATTGCAAACATTTGAAAAATGTGTAATCAAAATGCGATCTCTGAAAATGTATTTTAGTTTAAAGCGTAATACTATCGTCGATAATGCCATCACGTTTGCTACCGAGATGTGTGATAAATTGACATTCCTGTAGAAAATAGGGGTAGAACAAAGTTCAAGAAGATGATGTCAGGCGAAGTGTAGAGACGTCAGTCTTACAATAAAACAAGAATTGAAAAGAGTTTGAATGTGTGGATCGATTCCATTCACAACTTGATAATAGGGCCAAATCAATGGAAAAAGTGTCAAAACTGTTCTCTGTTCTGGAACCAAATAACTTAGTCGGTGCTTCAAATGAAGATCTGCAAGTTCTGTCATCAAATCTTATTGAAACGTTCGATGAATTCTCCAAAGAAGATATCATCATTGAAATCGAGCGACTGAAAAGATATTTGCGAGCGGCTGAAATCAACCAAGAAGATTGCAAGAAGTGGTCATCGTTGAAATTTTTGGAAGTCATAATTGAAATGGAATTTTCTGACCCTGTTCCAAACTTGGCTTTAGCACTAAGGCTCTATTTGACAATTTGCGTATCGACTGTTTCGTGTGAACGTAGTTTTTCTAAACTTAAGTTGATTAAAAGTTGATCTCCATTCTACTATGAGCCAGTCGAGGCTTTCAAATTTGGCTATTATTTCAATCGAGCACAAAACAGCTGATAAAATTAATTTTGATGTAATTAGTAAATTTTCTGAAACCAAAGTACGAAGACAAAAAATGTAAGATTTCTAAAATCATAGAGAAATATTGATGTGATGTATGTATTTAGAATGATTTATGTATTAATGTATTAACCAAATCTCAAATTACTGAAGATATTAAAAGTAATTTTAAATTGAAATGTGTGTTTTGATTATGAAGACCCTGTTTGTTGTTATAATTTTACTAATACTCAGCAACAGAGCATTGATCCTGAAGCACAATTTTAGCATTTGTGAAGAGTAGTTTCAGTATCTGTAAGTGGCATGTGCTTAATATGTAAGAAAATATGCATAGGCTACCACGACTATAGTTAATTTTGTGTTTCTGTAGTTATCGTATTATTAAATATTGCACTTGGATTGTTGAAATAAAACCTAAATTTATGTTGAAAGTAAATACATCATATTCGGTTATTAACTTACTCAAATCTGAATACCATTTAAATGATAATGTTTGGGGGGATGAGAAATCTGAGCTCCGCACCGGGTACCAAATAGCCTAGGTACGCCACTGACTGAATTAAGGCTTTCAGCTCTCCAAGATTCTCAAGTCCAGGCTGATATGATAGGCATCACACTTCATAGTGGTTGTCAGTATTGGCTAATCACTTCATGAAGAATTATTCCAGTATAGTCAACCATCACAAATCATTCCCCGAACTTAAAGCTTTATTAATTATTTCTACATAACTGTCATCTGCAACATTCACTATCTTTGTTTGGACTAGTCTTATTTGTTGTTTTGTAAAAAATAGTAAATAATTTTTCATCATCAAATAATAAGACCTGAAAATGGTGGGAATGTTGAAAGGCCTTGGACTAATACCAAATTATTAACAAAGTGGACAAATAATAATGGCGATACTGGAGGATTAGGATTGCTGACATAAGTACCTGACTAAATATGATCGCACGTGTGTGTGTGTAAGAGAGAGAGAGAGAGAGAGAATCCAATGTCTTATGTAACTGAAAATCAGCTGAAATCCTATGTACAAGTATTTGTATGCTTACTTCATATTTGTAGTCTATCTTCGAATTGAGGCTCTTCAATATATAAAATTACTCACCTGGGAAGTTGGTCTCATACACTGCACCTTTCCAGTTTCCACCACACACTTTAGACGATTCATCACCAGAACAAGGATAGTTGCATTCATCTGGATGGATATGATAACCTCGTGGTCTCTCATTTCCACAGAAACATTCAATACTGTAAAAATTCAGCATGTTATAATTAATCTGAACCTTAATTATTGATGCTTCTTGATGTGAAGTAAAATAAAAACTTTAGTTTCAATTAAAAAAAAATCTTTTTTATCTTTAAAAAGCAATATCTATTTAATATTTCACACACACACACACACACACACACACACACACACACACACACACACACACACACACACACACACACACACACACACACACACACACACACACACACACACACACACACACACACACACACACACACACACACACAAATATCATGTAATTATCTAAGGAATGATTCCCTTTTAATTGTTAAATACTAGAGAATTCGCAACCCATATTCAAATTAATATTATCAATATTGAGTAACATTGTCTTTGGTATTATTAAAACTATTTGTCATTAGAATATGTATAGGTTAATTGTGCAGGTTATGATACACACATGTATTTACAATATGTACAATTTATGTATAACTTACATATATTAATAGACACTATTTATAGAATACACAAGAATGGTCTGTATCAATGTATAATTATATTTGTGTGTTATCTTTCTGTGTTGTTTTCATAACTTTGTAATCGATATCACAGTTGTGAATCAAAATTGTAGTTTCTGTGTTATTTATTATTTATTTTTTACTTGTGAAACATTGTTTGTGATATCGGAAGTAAACAAGGTGTCGACAGTGATATGAGTGTTTTATTCAATCGCTGCCTGGAAGGTGACATAGTGCTTGCTTTTTTTATATGAAGAATTTATAGTTTTTTATTCATTTTTGTTTTTTAACAGGAAGTGCAATGTAAAGCCTTGGCTTTATTCCATATTCAACTACCTCAAACAGTGTGTTTTATATTTTTAAATTATACTGTTAACATTAATATCATGATTTAAAAGTAGTAAAGCAAACTCAGTAAAAAGTGCAATTAATTTAGTAACAAATGTTTCAAACATTTTTGTAATTAAATATTATTGTTTTCTCTAGAAACCTCTAAGAAAATATTCATTTCCTGATCAAATATTTAATATGAAGAAAACTGATGTAACTGATTTATGATACATTAGTATACTTTGTAATCAACTATTACAAAATAAAATTAATATATTATCCATTTGTTTGAAATATAGTCACTTGGTTAATTTGATGTATAATTGTATATACTATAAACACACAAATATAAACATGTATTTCAGAACATAAAAAATTTCAAAACATAAACATACAAACTTTTTATGTATAAACATAAAAATCTATTATTAAATTTTATTAGATATTAGTGTTCAGAATCAAATTTGAGACCACCTTGTAACATCTATTGAAGAAAAAAAAATTAAAACTAAGAAAGCTGTGTATTGTATTTATATCCAGTTATAAAAATGTAACATTGCTGATATTAAACTATTTTCAAGAGACAGTATTTGGAAAAAAGACAGAAAATGTTTCGTTTCATAAATGCTTTATGGGCATAAAATTAATTACTCATAAATTGTTTGTTTGGGTTTGTAAGGTGGTTTTTCAGACTGGTAATATAACGTGTCACCTACGTTATAACCTCGGGAACCAGTGCATACTTACCTCTGATCAATTGCACGGGCTGCCTTACTCGTAATCAACTTTTAATTACTAGATAAACCAGCAGTAGTTGTAACTAAAGGAACTTTTACATGTGGGTCTGATGATTTATTCACTCACTGTTTTAGTGTAAAGTAACGACATCTCTTTATTAAATCATTACTACAACAGCTCTACATAAATATTCGCATATAAGGTTTTCTGAATAAAAGATTACAATTTATAACAGATTTTGGTAAAGAACTGGGGCCAAAACATATGGATTTATCAGTGCTAGCATTATCCACGGATCCGGGACCTTAAACTTGTTTGTGAGTTAAGCTCGCTTATTTATATTCTATAATACTATTTGGGGGGCCATTTGAAGAATGGACTTAATCTAAAAATTTGTATCAGTGAAGCTATACATATACATCAGAATTATTCGGTACTACAAATATTTTGAATTCTAAAACATACTACATCTTATAAAGTGGTTACCATTAAAGTCTTTCTATTTTTTATTTCATTTCAACTGTCTTTAATAATTCATTGGTTACAATTTTAATTAATCACGGAGAACAAGTCTCCGTGTCACCTGTCATATGCATCAATTTACTCGTAGTCAGGGTCCTTGGTCCTTATGGTGTTCGTCAGCGGTTGATCTTAAGTGGAGTTAACTTTACTGTTGAAGTTCCTGAAGTGGTGAGTTCATGACGAAGTAGCGTGGAGGTTCTCAGAAGTCTCGTAGTTAAACATCGTTAGTAGTATAAGTGCCGTAAATGTTCTTGTTTGTTGCAGAATCTCACGTCACATTATTGTTTATAAAGGTTCTCACTTTTGGTAGCTCGTACCATATTATTTAAAACAACATAGACATCTTACAAAATTAAACAAAGGAGATGTCATCCCGTACACAGTTATTTATGCATTTCGGTTTTTAACATTTAGACTACTACCACACTAATTTGGCAATACTTTTGCTACACATTGTTGTAACTGTCTTCTAAATACAAATATTCTGTCTTTTTCTGAGACATGGTTCAAGTGCGTGTTTTCTACGCGAGCGCTTCATCTCGACTCTCTACTATGTAGGAAGGGTCAGTTAATCGCGCGGAGTTTACGCGTTGCAACAAAATAGTTCCACATTTATCCTCTATTTAAGGGGTTAAAGTTTGACCTTTTAATTATCCAAAGATATTCTTAATTACAGACTTCATTATAGTACACTACTGTGGTCTTGTTTATTTATTTATTTAATATTAATTTTCAAGGATTATTAGTTTGTTTAGGGGTCGGTATTCAAGTTAATTCCGGTTAGCGCATGTCTATGCAGGGTTAATTAACAAGGGTTTCCATATCTGTACACTCGCATTCCTTTTATTGTATTATTAAAACTCTTTATTAAATGTTAGTTAAGATTAAAACTCTTTATTAAGATGTTGGTCAATTGATTCGCTGTAGATAACGATGTCATCTAATTAGTGATACACATATTTAAATTTTATATCATGAAATAATTTTTCCAATAATCTGCTACATACAGAACTACCTTGGGATATACCAAAGGGTACCCTCGTAAATTGGTACAGGTTGAAAGGGACGGCAAATGCGGTTAGACGTTTTGATTCTTCCGAGAGGAGTATCTGGTGAAATGCCTGGTTTAGATCCATGATGGTAAAAAGTTTTGCTTTCGTAAAATAATGAAAAGCACTGTGGATGTCGGGAAGTGGTATAGACTCGAATTCTATCCATTTATTTAGTTACCTGTAGTCCACAACTAGTCTGTTTGTCGTTACCTTTGGGTACTAAAAACGCGGGTGATGAATAAGATGAAGTAGAGGGTTCGATGACTCCTTGTTCTAATAATTTGTTAATTTGGTTCCTCATTACTTCCATTTTTGGAGGTGATAACTTGTATGGGGCTAAACGTATTACTTTATTGTCGCTCAAATTGATTTTGTACTCTATCAGGTCCGTCAGTCCTAACTTTGTGGTGAGGACGTTGGAGAACTGTTCTATTAATGTCTGCATTTTCGGTCTATCTTTACTTTCCAGATGACCTAATTCAGACTCGTGATGTTTTAGATGTGTAGAAGTAGTTCCAGTACTTTCTCTGTTATTTGCATTATCATCCAAATTATATTTTTGTGAATGATCGAATCCAAAATAAAATTTCTTATCGTGAATATCTAGAATTATTCCTGTTTTACTGATAAAATCAGCTCCCAATATTAACTCGGGTCCTAACTTGTCGCATACCAACATTGGAAAATACCACGTTAGATTTTTAATTTTTACTTTAAACGTGATGATAAGTTTTATCATTAAATTTTGTTTATTAGCTGTAGCGCATCTAATATTCACTGATTGACTGCGTTTAACTAAGTTGTGTTGAAATAATTTATCGGCTAGCTGTTGACTAATTAAACTTCGCATTGATCCGGAATCAATTAATCCGAGGGTGGATGTAACACCGAGGTCAACTTGTATATACGGTAATTGACACTTACTGAAATCACATTTATTAATAGCGTTACATTTATCAATAAATTTTCTAACATAGGGGTCTAATTTTATTTTGTTATTATTATTTTGTTGTCTCTCAGGGGTTTACCTGTTTTAACGGAGCTGCGGAAGACACAGGATTTCGGATCTCCCTGCCTTACATGTTTTTTGGATAATGGGTTTTCTGATAGTACTGTTTCCGTTTAAAGTTTCTACTGATGTGTCCCGGTTTCCCGCAGTTATAGCATATATTTTCTTTACGTGGGGTCTCTCTGGTATCCTGTCGAGGTTGAGGCTCCTTGGACTTACCATGGTCATGAAACTTGGTTGGTCGACGAAATGGTCGTCTTTCTCGATGAGTTCTTGCATCTGTGACTAGGGCTTGCGTTTCCTTTCTATGTTGTGTTGTGGATAGCGATACATGTCTGTTCTGATCTGCGTACCACACATTGGAAGAGTGAATACTACATTGTTCTAGATGAGCGAAAGTGTGGGGCCTATTTATTAGTGCTAATCGGGAGCGTTCTTCTGGAGATAAGCCTACTAGAATAGTATCAACCAATTGTTTCTCACTCCAGTCGACTTGCAGTAGTCGGGAGGATTCTCTGATGTCTGCAATATAGTGGGCTAGTCATTCATGGGCTCCTTGTACTCGAAGTACAGTATTTCTTTTAATCTCCTCGTAAATTCCAGTGGGGATAAAGTGTTTTATTATGGTAGTATGGAGTTCTTCTACTGGAAGAGTCGAGTTTAATGATTCCAGTACACGATCTCGTAATGGGGGTTTACATTTGGGTAGGATTACTTGCAGGATTTGCCAATCGTTCAGTTGCTGTAGATCTTTTATTTGCAGGAGGTATCTGATGAAATTTAACAGTTTCGTAATACTTAAGCCATCGGTGTAGGGGATTTCTGTAATAATTTTTTCTACTGGGTGTGTGATCTTTCCGTAGAGGTCTACATTAAAATTTACATTTGGTATACATTTTGAAGGATTCGTTGCTGCGTTAGGCGTCGTAATCGCATATTTACTGGTGCGAGTATGGTGACCACTAGGCTGTGGGGGTTCTGAATTATTGAGGGTATTTAATTCTCTACTAGGTAGCTATTCATGAGTCGGTTGTATCTTCGATACAATGGGTGATTCGTGATTCGCAGTAGAGGGAGGGTGTTCTAAGGTAGGGGAATGAACCGGGGAAATATATAATTTTTGTAAGGAGTGCTCAATTTCTTCCATTCTAGATGAGTCTGACTTTCTTCGCAATTTGTTGATAATTGTGGGTAATTGATGTAATGCCTCATCCGCAAATTTCTGCACATCGGGAGGGATTACGGTGACGTCGGGCCAGTTCAATAAATTGTTCAACCGCCGGGTTAAGTGTTCATTTCTTTGCGTGACGCGCAATATTACTGTAGGTGATTTTTCGTCGTGAATGTTTTGAGATAACAACCTCAGTTCCCTATACTTTGCATAACAGGTTTCTCGTTCATTGTCATAATCGAGTTCACGTAATCTATCTAACTGCGAGGGTATATCTGATCTGCTTTCACGTAATGTCTTGCGCAATTCAGACACTGTTACGTTCACGTGAGATCAACTGCGTAAAATAGCTTCGTAGCACAGTTCATCTTTTAATAATAGATCGGGTTAAATACAGCCATTTTTGAAATGTGTGTGGCTATAAATACTTATTCTACTATTCGCATTAAATTCTATACTACTCTTTCTTGTTTTCACACATAAACGATTAAAGTTCACATTTAAACTTTACATTGGTAGTGAGAGAAATAAATTTCAGAGAAAGAGAAATCTCACACAGGCGTCAATATACATTCAACGAAGGGGGAAATTCTCGGTTACTACGCACAGGATGATACACGCTTCTTATAACAATAGAACAATCGAAGAGGGTTGGGTATTGACTAACTCAACTTTGCGCAATGTGACTAGGACAGTTTTACACAGGCGTGGACAAGAATTTAACCGGTCTGATTTTGTTTACAAACCGACACGTTGATGAATGAAATTTTTGACAAGTACGTACCTGATGTTGTTTCGTATACGTGTGGCGTTAAGTTAACATTGTGTAAATTCCTATATCTAATTCACAATTAAAGTTACCTATTTACTATACCACTATAATAATAATTATCATTTTTATTTTATTTAAAATTTTAGACATATATTAAAGTACATGAGTGAATAGATCAACAGGGTGTCACAATATTACACAATTACCTATTAAACAAAACAAAGTAGCGCATTTTATATGCGTCATGATGGATACAATTATATTTTTTTTTTTTACAAAGCAGAGTGGCGCATCTTATATGTGTCACTCTGTACACGATTAATAATTCTCTACACCATAGCAGAGTGGCGCATCTTATATGCATCACGATGCTCACAACTATTTTAACTAACAGCAGAGTGGCGCATTTTATAACGTGTCACCTACGTTATAACCTCAGGAACCAGTGCATACTTACCTCTGATCAATTGCACGGGCTGCCTTACTCGTAATCAACTTTTAATTACTAGATAAACCAGCAGTAGTTATAACTAAAGGAATTTTTACATGTGGGTCTGATGATTTATTCACTCACTGTTTTAGTGTAAAGTAATGACATCTCTTTATTAAATCATTACTACAACAGCTCTACATTAATATTCGCATATAAGGTTTTCTGAATAAAAGATTACAATTTATAACAGATTTTGGTAAAGAACTGGGGCCAAAACATATGGATTTATCAGTGCTAGCATTATCCACGGATCCGGGACCTTAAACTTGTTTGTGAGTTAAGCTCGCTTATTTATATTCTATAATACTATTTGGGGGGCCATTTGAAGAATGGACTTAATCTAAAAATTTGTATCAGTGAAGCTATACATATACATCAGAATTATTCGGTACTACAAATATTTTGAATTCTAAAACATACTACATCTTATAAAGTGGTTACCATTAAAGTCTTTCTATTTTTTATTTCATTTCAACTGTCTTTAATAATTCATTGGTTACAATTTTAATTAATCACGGAGAACAAGTCTCCGTGTCACCTGTCATATGCATCAGTTTACTCGTAGTGAAACCCCTACTTCATTTTGAGTAGTTAAAACAAAAAGAATATTTCTTTTTGTAAAGAGGGGTTACAAGTTAATTAAAACTAGGCTAAGGCCTAGAGAAGCTAAAAATTGCGCTGGATCCAGTAAGACGGGACTTGCAATGAAAACTCAAGAATTAAATAATTAACAATCCCATTTTATTATTCTATCTCATAACAACAATAACAAAAAACAACAGTGATTTATAATTCCCCTTTTAAATGGTTAAATAAAGAAGTATACCCTCTCAACAAGGCCACCTGAAAAATATTAACTGAATCCACGAAAATAATTGCTATGTCACCATCAATGAATTGAAAATTTAAAATAATCATTAACCTCAAAATAAAACTCCCATTAAACTATTTATGAAAATATAAAATTTATATCATGTGTTTCTTTTAAAATGCAGTATATAAATTGATGAAGGTAAATGATTTCATTCCCAGTTACTATTAATAATTAAAATAATTACTCTACCAATTAAATGAACTTTAAAGGTGACACTTCCTATACTTGTTAAATAAAATAATTAATTTCCTTAAAGAAATGATCAGCCACGATTATTGAGATAGAATACTCGTCTACTGGTGTATATAAATTCTAATCATAAATCCCTATATCCCACCAAAAGTACAGTAATGCATAATATTTATATATATATATATATATATATCCCCCAAAATGTACACAGAAATATACAGACATAACATGTTCCACAAGACGAATTACATTATACAATAGTATACAAATACATAAAGGTCTCTTGCCACGCCCTTTTTTATATTACCCTTCTGGTGTATATAAATTCTAAACTTCTTCTTTATAGGAATCCCAATTAGGATTAAAGATTTATTTCTATAAATGTACCCCATGGTGTGGGTTAATTGCACGTCATGTGTATCATAAAGTATTGCATACAAATGTCCCCAGGACATTAAAAATTTAAAACCAAGTGCCTAAGTGGCTAAGTGCTAAAATACTTAATTAAGGTGAGAAATAAAAATTGTTTAAAATAATTAACGCCCCCCAGTTACCATGATTAATATAAAGAATTTATATATACTAAAATAGGGCCAATTCATGAAAAGAGAAAAATTGCACCATATTAGCACCTTATATAAAAAAAATACATTTGTGTGTCAGAGACGGACATGTTTCTTCAACTTATAACCAGTCTCAACAAATTTGTCTCAACAACCTTGTTTCGACAAACAAGATGAAAAGTGTTTCGACATGCACAGCTTGGTTGAAACTAATTAAAAATTCACCTACCTCCCCAGTAATCTTTTTATACAAATGACATAACCTGATTTTAAAAATAAGAGAAAATATATGTTTTTATGCCTAGTAAATTAAACTTGAGAAAATTACTAATAACAAAACTGACTTTAAATCTGTAGCGAAAGCCCTATAAAGAAATGAGTGGAAATCTAAGTTGGATGCTGTGTTGTAGACATGTCAGTCTCTGAACTGACAATTTACTATACATATATTGAAATTTTACAATTAATTCTTAGTGTTCACACTAAACTGTCCCATCAATTGGGGATCCAAATGAATGTATACTTGAACAGTAAAACTGATGATTATGTATAACTGGTGCCAGGTTGATTCTACGTGTGAATTATAAATGGTTATTTTTCACCTGCTTATGTGCCCAGAAGGATGATCTCTTATTTGTAACGTGGCGATCTTATGACTGGCATGTCGTGGTGGTCGTTGTGGTCTTATTCTCTTCGGTGTCGAGTGTGGAGCTTTTAAGATGTCATTCTTTCAGTCATGTAGCAGGACTTGTCTCTATTCGGCGAACCCGCAGTCGTTTAAGAAACTTATCTCATAGTTATAAGAAGAAGATGCTGGAATTCACACTTCTCTCCACCGAAGAAATTTTCCACGAGGCCATGAGTTAGGCTTCCATGTTGAGACAAGGCCTTAACAGAATTTTCCGTTCGTTGTTCGTTTGTAAGGAAAATCTCACCAGGATGCAGCACCGCCGTTTAAAACTGCTGCAAAAACTCAGCAGATGGCAACACCGACCAAACAGTGAAAAATCGAAAACGGTAGTTTCTCCTATCCGCGGGTAGAGAGCAGCACTCATTATTGCCTTAAATTTCGTACTGCCAATAACGTCAAAACTGCCAATAAAATGACAGAACTGGCGCTGAATCTTTTGACTCAGCACAGTAGTCAGGGTCCTTGGTCCTTATGGTGTTCGTCAGCGGTTGATCTTAAGTGGAGTTAACTTTACTGTTGAAGTTCCTGAAGTCGTGAGTTCATGACGAAGTAGCGTGGAGGTTCTCAGAAGTCTCGTAGTTAAACATCGTTAGTAGTATAAGTGCCGTAAATGTTCTTGTTTGTTGCAGAATCTCACATCACATTATTGTATATAAAGGTTCTCACTTTTGGTAGCTCGTACCATATTATTTAAAACAACATAGACATCTTACAAAATTAAACAAAGGAGATGTCATCCCGTACACAGTTATTTATGCATTTCGGTTTTTAACATTTAGACTACTACCACACTAATTTGGCAATACTTTTGCTACACATTGTTGTAACTGTCTTCTAAATACAAATATTCTGTCTTTTTCTGAGACATGGTTCAAGTGCGTGTTTTCTACGCGAGCGCTTCATCTCGACTCTCTACTATGTAGGAAGGGTCAGTTAATCGCGCGGAGTTTACGCGTTGCAACAAAATAGTTCCACATTTATCCTCTATTTAAGGGGTTAAAGTTTGACCTTTTAATTATCCAAAGATATTCTTAATTACAGACTTCATTATAGTACACTACTGTGGTCTTGTTTATTTATTTATTTAATATTAATTTTCAAGGATTATTAGTTTGTTTAGGGGTCGGTATTCAAGTTAATTCCGGTTAGCGCATGTCTATGCAGGGTTAATTAACAAGGGTTTCCATATCTGTACACTCGCATTCCTTTTATTGTATTATTAAAACTCTTTATTAAATGTTAGTTAAGATTAAAACTCTTTATTAAGATGTTGGTCAATTGATTCGCTGTAGATAACGATGTCATCTAATTAGTGATACACATATTTAAATTTTATATCATGAAATAATTTTTCCAATAATCTGCTACATACAGAACTACCTTGGGATATACCAAAGGGTACCCTCGTAAATTGGTACAGGTTGAAAGGGACGGCAAATGCGGTTAGACGTTTTGATTCTTCCGAGAGGAGTATCTGGTGAAATGCCTGGTTTAGATCCATGATGGTAAAAAGTTTTGCTTTCGTAAAATAATGAAAAGCACTGTGGATGTCGGGAAGTGGTATAGACTCGAATTCTATCCATTTATTTAGTTACCTGTAGTCCACAACTAGTCTGTTTGTCGTTACCTTTGGGTACTAAAAACGCGGGTGATGAATAAGATGAAGTAGAGGGTTCGATGACTCCTTGTTCTAATAATTTGTTAATTTGGTTCCTCATTACTTCCATTTTTGGAGGTGATAACTTGTATGGGGCTAAACGTATTACTTTATTGTCGCTCAAATTGATTTTGTACTCTATCAGGTCCGTCAGTCCTAACTTTGTGGTGAGGACGTTGGAGAACTGTTCTATTAATGTCTGCATTTTCGGTCTATCTTTACTTTCCAGATGACCTAATTCAGACTCGTGATGTTTTAGATGTGTAGAAGTAGTTCCAGTACTTTCTCTGTTATTTGCATTATCATCCAAATTATATTTTTGTGAATGATCGAATCCAAAATAAAATTTCTTATCGTGAATATCTAGAATTATTCCTGTTTTACTGATAAAATCAGCTCCCAATATTAACTCGGGTCCTAACTTGTCGCATACCAACATTGGAAAATACCACGTTAGATTTTTAATTTTTACTTTAAACGTGATGATAAGTTTTATCATTAAATTTTGTTTATTAGCTGTAGCGCATCTAATATTCACTGATTGACTGCGTTTAACTAAGTTGTGTTGAAATAATTTATCGGCTAGCTGTTGACTAATTAAACTTCGCATTGATCCGGAATCAATTAATCCGAGGGTGGATGTAACACCGAGGTCAACTTGTATATACGGTAATTGACACTTACTGAAATCACATTTATTAATAGCGTTACATTTATCAATAAATTTTCTAACATAGGGGTCTAATTTTATTTTGTTATTATTATTTTGTTGTCTCTCAGGGGTTTACCTGTTTTAACGGAGCTGCGGAAGACACAGGATTTCGGATCTCCCTGCCTTACATGTTTTTTGGATAATGGGTTTTCTGATAGTACTGTTTCCGTTTAAAGTTTCTACTGATGTGTCCCGGTTTCCCGCAGTTATAGCATATATTTTCTTTACGTGGGGTCTCTCTGGTATCCTGTCGAGGTTGAGGCTCCTTGGACTTACCATGGTCATGAAACTTGGTTGGTCGACGAAATGGTCGTCTTTCTCGATGAGTTCTTGCATCTGTGACTAGGGCTTGCGTTTCCTTTCTATGTTGTGTTGTGGATAGCGATGCATGTCTGTTCTGATCTGCGTACCACACATTGGAAGAGTGAATACTACATTGTTCTAGATGAGCGAAAGTGTGGGGCCTATTTATTAGTGCTAATCGGGAGCGTTCTTCTGGAGATAAGCCTACTAGAATAGTATCAACCAATTGTTTCTCACTCCAGTCGACTTGCAGTAGTCGGGAGGATTCTCTGATGTCTGCAATATAGTGGGCTAGTCTTTCATGGGCTCCTTGTACTCGAAGTACAGTATTTCTTTTAATCTCCTCGTAAATTCCAGTGGGGATAAAGTGTTTTATTATGGTAGTATGGAGTTCTTCTACTGGAAGAGTCGAGTTTAATGATTCCAGTACACGATCTCGTAATGGGGGTTTACATTTGGGTAGGATTACTTGCAGGATTTGCCAATCGTTCAGTTGCTGTAGATCTTTTATTTGCAGGAGGTATCTGATGAAATTTAACAGTTTCGTAATACTTAAGCCATCGGTGTAGGGGATTTCTGTAATAATTTTTTCTACTGGGTGTGTGATCTTTCCGTAGAGGTCTACATTAAAATTTACATTTGGTATACATTTTGAAGGATTCGTTGCTGCGTTAGGCGTCGTAATCGCATATTTACTGGTGCGAGTATGGTGACCACTAGGCTGTGGGGGTTCTGAATTATTGAGGGTATTTAATTCTCTACTAGGTAGCTATTCATGAGTCGGTTGTATCTTCGATACAATGGGTGATTCGTGATTCGCAGTAGAGGGAGGGTGTTCTAAGGTAGGGGAATGAACCGGGGAAATATATAATTTTTGTAAGGAGTGCTCAATTTCTTCCATTCTAGATGAGTCTGACTTTCTTCGCAATTTGTTGATAATTGTGGGTAATTGATGTAATGCCTCATCCGCAAATTTCTGCACATCGGGAGGGATTACGGTGACGTCGGGCCAGTTCAATAAATTGTTCAACCGCCGGGTTAAGTGTTCATTTCTTTGCGTGACGCGCAATATTACTGTAGGTGATTTTTCGTCGTGAATGTTTTGAGATAACAACCTCAGTTCCCTATACTTTGCATAACAGGTTTCTCGTTCATTGTCATAATCGAGTTCACGTAATCTATCTAACTGCGAGGGCATATCTGATCTGCTTTCACGTAATGTCTTGCGCAATTCAGACACTGTTACGTTCACGTGAGATCAACCGCGTAAAATAGCTTCGTAGCACAGTTCATCTTTTAATAATAGATCGGGTTAAATACAGCCATTTTTGAAATGTGTGTGGCTATAAATACTTATTCTACTATTCGCATTAAATTCTATACTACTCTTTCTTGTTTTCACACATAAACGATTAAAGTTCACATTTAAACTTTACATTGGTAGTGAGAGAAATAAATTTCAGAGAAAGAGAAATCTCACACAGGCGTCAATATACATTCAACGAAGGGGGAAATTCTCGGTTACTACGCACAGGATGATACACGCTTCTTATAACAATAGAACAATCGAAGAGGGTTGGGTATTGACTAACTCAACTTTGCGCAATGTGACTAGGACAGTTTTACACAGGCGTGGACAAGAATTTAACCGGTCTGATTTTGTTTACAAACCGACACGTTGATGAATGAAATTTTTGACAAGTACGTACCTGATGTTGTTTCGTATACGTGTGGCGTTAAGTTAACATTGTGTAAATTCCTATATCTAATTCACAATTAAAGTTACCTATTTACTATACCACTATAATAATAATTATCATTTTTATTTTATTTAAAATTTTAGACATATATTAAAGTACATGAGTGAATAGATCAACAGGGTGTCACAATATTACACAATTACCTATTAAACAAAACAAAGTAGCGCATTTTATATGCGTCATGATGGATACAATTATATTTTTTTTTTTTACAAAGCAGAGTGGCGCATCTTATATGTGTCACTCTGTACACGATTAATAATTCTCTACACCATAGCAGAGTGGCGCATCTTATATGCATCACGATGCTCACAACTATTTTAACTAACAGCAGAGTGGCGCATTTTATAACGTGTCACCTACGTTATAACCTCAGGAACCAGTGCATACTTACCTCTGATCAATTGCACGGGCTGCCTTACTCGTAATCAACTTTTAATTACTAGATAAACCAGCAGTAGTTATAACTAAAGGAATTTTTACATGTGGGTCTGATGATTTATTCACTCACTGTTTTAGTGTAAAGTAATGACATCTCTTTATTAAATCATTACTACAACAGCTCTACATTAATATTCGCATATAAGGTTTTCTGAATAAAAGATTACAATTTATAACAGATTTTGGTAAAGAACTGGGGCCAAAACATATGGATTTATCAGTGCTAGCATTATCCACGGATCCGGGACCTTAAACTTGTTTGTGAGTTAAGCTCGCTTATTTATATTCTATAATACTATTTGGGGGGCCATTTGAAGAATGGACTTAATCTAAAAATTTGTATCAGTGAAGCTATACATATACATCAGAATTATTCGGTACTACAAATATTTTGAATTCTAAAACATACTACATCTTATAAAGTGGTTACCATTAAAGTCTTTCTATTTTTTATTTCATTTCAACTGTCTTTAATAATTCATTGGTTACAATTTTAATTAATCACGGAGAACAAGTCTCCGTGTCACCTGTCATATGCATCAGTTTACTCGTAGTGAAACCCCTACTTCATTTTGAGTAGTTAAAACAAAAAGAATATTTCTTTTTGTAAAGAGGGGTTACAAGTTAATTAAAACTAGGCTAAGGCCTAGAGAAGCTAAAAATTGCGCTGGATCCAGTAAGACGGGACTTGCAATGAAAACTCAAGAATTAAATAATTAACAATCCCATTTTATTATTCTATCTCATAACAACAATAACAAAAAACAACAGTGATTTATAATTCCCCTTTTAAATGGTTAAATAAAGAAGTATACCCTCTCAACAAGGCCACCTGAAAAATATTAACTGAATCCACGAAAATAATTGCTATGTCACCATCAATGAATTGAAAATTTAAAATAATCATTAACCTCAAAATAAAACTCCCATTAAACTATTTATGAAAATATAAAATTTATATCATGTGTTTCTTTTAAAATGCAGTATATAAATTGATGAAGGTAAATGATTTCATTCCCAGTTACTATTAATAATTAAAATAATTACTCTACCAATTAAATGAACTTTAAAGGTGACACTTCCTATACTTGTTAAATAAAATAATTAATTTCCTTAAAGAAATGATCAGCCACGATTATTGAGATAGAATACTCGTCTACTGGTGTATATAAATTCTAATCATAAATCCCTATATCCCACCAAAAGTACAGTAATGCATAATATTTATATATATATATATATATATCCCCCAAAATGTACACAGAAATATACAGACATAACATGTTCCACAAGACGAATTACATTATACAATAGTATACAAATACATAAAGGTCTCTTGCCACGCCCTTTTTTATATTACCCTTCTGGTGTATATAAATTCTAAACTTCTTCTTTATAGGAATCCCAATTAGGATTAAAGATTTATTTCTATAAATGTACCCCATGGTGTGGGTTAATTGCACGTCATGTGTATCATAAAGTATTGCATACAAATGTCCCCAGGACATTAAAAATTTAAAACCAAGTGCCTAAGTGGCTAAGTGCTAAAATACTTAATTAAGGTGAGAAATAAAAATTGTTTAAAATAATTAACGCCCCCCAGTTACCATGATTAATATAAAGAATTTATATATACTAAAATAGGGCCAATTCATGAAAAGAGAAAAATTGCACCATATTAGCACCTTATATAAAAAAAATACATTTGTGTGTCAGAGACGGACATGTTTCTTCAACTTATAACCAGTCTCAACAAATTTGTCTCAACAACCTTGTTTCGACAAACAAGATGAAAAGTGTTTCGACATGCACAGCTTGGTTGAAACTAATTAAAAATTCACCTACCTCCCCAGTAATCTTTTTATACAAATGACATAACCTGATTTTAAAAATAAGAGAAAATATATGTTTTTATGCCTAGTAAATTAAACTTGAGAAAATTACTAATAACAAAACTGACTTTAAATCTGTAGCGAAAGCCCTATAAAGAAATGAGTGGAAATCTAAGTTGGATGCTGTGTTGTAGACATGTCAGTCTCTGAACTGACAATTTACTATACATATATTGAAATTTTACAATTAATTCTTAGTGTTCACACTAAACTGTCCCATCAATTGGGGATCCAAATGAATGTATACTTGAACAGTAAAACTGATGATTATGTATAACTGGTGCCAGGTTGATTCTACGTGTGAATTATAAATGGTTATTTTTCACCTGCTTATGTGCCCAGAAGGATGATCTCTTATTTGTAACGTGGCGATCTTATGACTGGCATGTCGTGGTGGTCGTTGTGGTCTTATTCTCTTCGGTGTCGAGTGTGGAGCTTTTAAGATGTCATTCTTTCAGTCATGTAGCAGGACTTGTCTCTATTCGGCGAACCCGCAGTCGTTTAAGAAACTTATCTCATAGTTATAAGAAGAAGATGCTGGAATTCACACTTCTCTCCACCGAAGAAATTTTCCACGAGGCCATGAGTTAGGCTTCCATGTTGAGACAAGGCCTTAACAGAATTTTCCGTTCGTTGTTCGTTTGTAAGGAAAATCTCACCAGGATGCAGCACCGCCGTTTAAAACTGCTGCAAAAACTCAGCAGATGGCAACACCGACCAAACAGTGAAAAATCGAAAACGGTAGTTTCTCCTATCCGCGGGTAGAGAGCAGCACTCATTATTGCCTTAAATTTCGTACTGCCAATAACGTCAAAACTGCCAATAAAATGACAGAACTGGCGCTGAATCTTTTGACTCAGCACAGTAGTCAGGGTCCTTGGTCCTTATGGTGTTCGTCAGCGGTTGATCTTAAGTGGAGTTAACTTTACTGTTGAAGTTCCTGAAGTCGTGAGTTCATGACGAAGTAGCGTGGAGGTTCTCAGAAGTCTCGTAGTTAAACATCGTTAGTAGTATAAGTGCCGTAAATGTTCTTGTTTGTTGCAGAATCTCACATCACATTATTGTATATAAAGGTTCTCACTTTTGGTAGCTCGTACCATATTATTTAAAACAACATAGACATCTTACAAAATTAAACAAAGGAGATGTCATCCCGTACACAGTTATTTATGCATTTCGGTTTTTAACATTTAGACTACTACCACACTAATTTGGCAATACTTTTGCTACACATTGTTGTAACTGTCTTCTAAATACAAATATTCTGTCTTTTTCTGAGACATGGTTCAAGTGCGTGTTTTCTACGCGAGCGCTTCATCTCGACTCTCTACTATGTAGGAAGGGTCAGTTAATCGCGCGGAGTTTACGCGTTGCAACAAAATAGTTCCACATTTATCCTCTATTTAAGGGGTTAAAGTTTGACCTTTTAATTATCCAAAGATATTCTTAATTACAGACTTCATTATAGTACACTACTGTGGTCTTGTTTATTTATTTATTTAATATTAATTTTCAAGGATTATTAGTTTGTTTAGGGGTCGGTATTCAAGTTAATTCCGGTTAGCGCATGTCTATGCAGGGTTAATTAACAAGGGTTTCCATATCTGTACACTCGCATTCCTTTTATTGTATTATTAAAACTCTTTATTAAATGTTAGTTAAGATTAAAACTCTTTATTAAGATGTTGGTCAATTGATTCGCTGTAGATAACGATGTCATCTAATTAGTGATACACATATTTAAATTTTATATCATGAAATAATTTTTCCAATAATCTGCTACATACAGAACTACCTTGGGATATACCAAAGGGTACCCTCGTAAATTGGTACAGGTTGAAAGGGACGGCAAATGCGGTTAGACGTTTTGATTCTTCCGAGAGGAGTATCTGGTGAAATGCCTGGTTTAGATCCATGATGGTAAAAAGTTTTGCTTTCGTAAAATAATGAAAAGCACTGTGGATGTCGGGAAGTGGTATAGACTCGAATTCTATCCATTTATTTAGTTACCTGTAGTCCACAACTAGTCTGTTTGTCGTTACCTTTGGGTACTAAAAACGCGGGTGATGAATAAGATGAAGTAGAGGGTTCGATGACTCCTTGTTCTAATAATTTGTTAATTTGGTTCCTCATTACTTCCATTTTTGGAGGTGATAACTTGTATGGGGCTAAACGTATTACTTTATTGTCGCTCAAATTGATTTTGTACTCTATCAGGTCCGTCAGTCCTAACTTTGTGGTGAGGACGTTGGAGAACTGTTCTATTAATGTCTGCATTTTCGGTCTATCTTTACTTTCCAGATGACCTAATTCAGACTCGTGATGTTTTAGATGTGTAGAAGTAGTTCCAGTACTTTCTCTGTTATTTGCATTATCATCCAAATTATATTTTTGTGAATGATCGAATCCAAAATAAAATTTCTTATCGTGAATATCTAGAATTATTCCTGTTTTACTGATAAAATCAGCTCCCAATATTAACTCGGGTCCTAACTTGTCGCATACCAACATTGGAAAATACCACGTTAGATTTTTAATTTTTACTTTAAACGTGATGATAAGTTTTATCATTAAATTTTGTTTATTAGCTGTAGCGCATCTAATATTCACTGATTGACTGCGTTTAACTAAGTTGTGTTGAAATAATTTATCGGCTAGCTGTTGACTAATTAAACTTCGCATTGATCCGGAATCAATTAATCCGAGGGTGGATGTAACACCGAGGTCAACTTGTATATACGGTAATTGACACTTACTGAAATCACATTTATTAATAGCGTTACATTTATCAATAAATTTTCTAACATAGGGGTCTAATTTTATTTTGTTATTATTATTTTGTTGTCTCTCAGGGGTTTACCTGTTTTAACGGAGCTGCGGAAGACACAGGATTTCGGATCTCCCTGCCTTACATGTTTTTTGGATAATGGGTTTTCTGATAGTACTGTTTCCGTTTAAAGTTTCTACTGATGTGTCCCGGTTTCCCGCAGTTATAGCATATATTTTCTTTACGTGGGGTCTCTCTGGTATCCTGTCGAGGTTGAGGCTCCTTGGACTTACCATGGTCATGAAACTTGGTTGGTCGACGAAATGGTCGTCTTTCTCGATGAGTTCTTGCATCTGTGACTAGGGCTTGCGTTTCCTTTCTATGTTGTGTTGTGGATAGCGATGCATGTCTGTTCTGATCTGCGTACCACACATTGGAAGAGTGAATACTACATTGTTCTAGATGAGCGAAAGTGTGGGGCCTATTTATTAGTGCTAATCGGGAGCGTTCTTCTGGAGATAAGCCTACTAGAATAGTATCAACCAATTGTTTCTCACTCCAGTCGACTTGCAGTAGTCGGGAGGATTCTCTGATGTCTGCAATATAGTGGGCTAGTCTTTCATGGGCTCCTTGTACTCGAAGTACAGTATTTCTTTTAATCTCCTCGTAAATTCCAGTGGGGATAAAGTGTTTTATTATGGTAGTATGGAGTTCTTCTACTGGAAGAGTCGAGTTTAATGATTCCAGTACACGATCTCGTAATGGGGGTTTACATTTGGGTAGGATTACTTGCAGGATTTGCCAATCGTTCAGTTGCTGTAGATCTTTTATTTGCAGGAGGTATCTGATGAAATTTAACAGTTTCGTAATACTTAAGCCATCGGTGTAGGGGATTTCTGTAATAATTTTTTCTACTGGGTGTGTGATCTTTCCGTAGAGGTCTACATTAAAATTTACATTTGGTATACATTTTGAAGGATTCGTTGCTGCGTTAGGCGTCGTAATCGCATATTTACTGGTGCGAGTATGGTGACCACTAGGCTGTGGGGGTTCTGAATTATTGAGGGTATTTAATTCTCTACTAGGTAGCTATTCATGAGTCGGTTGTATCTTCGATACAATGGGTGATTCGTGATTCGCAGTAGAGGGAGGGTGTTCTAAGGTAGGGGAATGAACCGGGGAAATATATAATTTTTGTAAGGAGTGCTCAATTTCTTCCATTCTAGATGAGTCTGACTTTCTTCGCAATTTGTTGATAATTGTGGGTAATTGATGTAATGCCTCATCCGCAAATTTCTGCACATCGGGAGGGATTACGGTGACGTCGGGCCAGTTCAATAAATTGTTCAACCGCCGGGTTAAGTGTTCATTTCTTTGCGTGACGCGCAATATTACTGTAGGTGATTTTTCGTCGTGAATGTTTTGAGATAACAACCTCAGTTCCCTATACTTTGCATAACAGGTTTCTCGTTCATTGTCATAATCGAGTTCACGTAATCTATCTAACTGCGAGGGCATATCTGATCTGCTTTCACGTAATGTCTTGCGCAATTCAGACACTGTTACGTTCACGTGAGATCAACCGCGTAAAATAGCTTCGTAGCACAGTTCATCTTTTAATAATAGATCGGGTTAAATACAGCCATTTTTGAAATGTGTGTGGCTATAAATACTTATTCTACTATTCGCATTAAATTCTATACTACTCTTTCTTGTTTTCACACATAAACGATTAAAGTTCACATTTAAACTTTACATTGGTAGTGAGAGAAATAAATTTCAGAGAAAGAGAAATCTCACACAGGCGTCAATATACATTCAACGAAGGGGGAAATTCTCGGTTACTACGCACAGGATGATACACGCTTCTTATAACAATAGAACAATCGAAGAGGGTTGGGTATTGACTAACTCAACTTTGCGCAATGTGACTAGGACAGTTTTACACAGGCGTGGACAAGAATTTAACCGGTCTGATTTTGTTTACAAACCGACACGTTGATGAATGAAATTTTTGACAAGTACGTACCTGATGTTGTTTCGTATACGTGTGGCGTTAAGTTAACATTGTGTAAATTCCTATATCTAATTCACAATTAAAGTTACCTATTTACTATACCACTATAATAATAATTATCATTTTTATTTTATTTAAAATTTTAGACATATATTAAAGTACATGAGTGAATAGATCAACAGGGTGTCACAATATTACACAATTACCTATTAAACAAAACAAAGTAGCGCATTTTATATGCGTCATGATGGATACAATTATATTTTTTTTTTTTACAAAGCAGAGTGGCGCATCTTATATGTGTCACTCTGTACACGATTAATAATTCTCTACACCATAGCAGAGTGGCGCATCTTATATGCATCACGATGCTCACAACTATTTTAACTAACAGCAGAATGGCGCATTTTATAACGTGTCACCTACGTTATAACCTCGGGAACCAGTGCATACTTACCTCTGATCAATTGCACGGGCTGCCTTACTCGTAATCAACTTTTAATTACTAGATAAACCAGCAGTAGTTATAACTAAAGGAATTTTTACATGTGGGTCTGATGATTTATTCACTCACTGTTTTAGTGTAAAGTAATGACATCTCTTTATTAAATCATTACTACAACAGCTCTACATTAATATTCGCATATAAGGTTTTCTGAATAAAAGATTACAATTTATAACAGATTTTGGTAAAGAACTGGGGCCAAAACATATGGATTTATCAGTGCTAGCATTATCCACGGATCCGGGACCTTAAACTTGTTTGTGAGTTAAGCTCGCTTATTTATATTCTATAATACTATTTGGGGGGCCATTTGAAGAATGGACTTAATCTAAAAATTTGTATCAGTGAAGCTATACATATACATCAGAATTATTCGGTACTACAAATATTTTGAATTCTAAAACATACTACATCTTATAAAGTGGTTACCATTAAAGTCTTTCTATTTTTTATTTCATTTCAACTGTCTTTAATAATTCATTGGTTACAATTTTAATTAATCACGGAGAACAAGTCTCCGTGTCACCTGTCATATGCATCAGTTTACTCGTAGTGAAACCCCTACTTCATTTTGAGTAGTTAAAACAAAAAGAATATTTCTTTTTGTAAAGAGGGGTTACAAGTTAATTAAAACTAGGCTAAGGCCTAGAGAAGCTAAAAATTGCGCTGGATCCAGTAAGACGGGACTTGCAATGAAAACTCAAGAATTAAATAATTAACAATCCCATTTTATTATTCTATCTCATAACAACAATAACAAAAAACAACAGTGATTTATAATTCCCCTTTTAAATGGTTAAATAAAGAAGTATACCCTCTCAACAAGGCCACCTGAAAAATATTAACTGAATCCACGAAAATAATTGCTATGTCACCATCAATGAATTGAAAATTTAAAATAATCATTAACCTCAAAATAAAACTCCCATTAAACTATTTATGAAAATATAAAATTTATATCATGTGTTTCTTTTAAAATGCAGTATATAAATTGATGAAGGTAAATGATTTCATTCCCAGTTACTATTAATAATTAAAATAATTACTCTACCAATTAAATGAACTTTAAAGGTGACACTTCCTATACTTGTTAAATAAAATAATTAATTTCCTTAAAGAAATGATCAGCCACGATTATTGAGATAGAATACTCGTCTACTGGTGTATATAAATTCTAATCATAAATCCCTATATCCCACCAAAAGTACAGTAATGCATAATATTTATATATATATATATATATATATCCCCCAAAATGTACACAGAAATATACAGACATAACATGTTCCACAAGACGAATTACATTATACAATAGTATACAAATACATAAAGGTCTCTTGCCACGCCCTTTTTTATATTACCCTTCTGGTGTATATAAATTCTAAACTTCTTCTTTATAGGAATCCCAATTAGGATTAAAGATTTATTTCTATAAATGTACCCCATGGTGTGGGTTAATTGCACGTCATGTGTATCATAAAGTATTGCATACAAATGTCCCCAGGACATTAAAAATTTAAAACCAAGTGCCTAAGTGGCTAAGTGCTAAAATACTTAATTAAGGTGAGAAATAAAAATTGTTTAAAATAATTAACGCCCCCCAGTTACCATGATTAATATAAAGAATTTATATATACTAAAATAGGGCCAATTCATGAAAAGAGAAAAATTGCACCATATTAGCACCTTATATAAAAAAAATACATTTGTGTGTCAGAGACGGACATGTTTCTTCAACTTATAACCAGTCTCAACAAATTTGTCTCAACAACCTTGTTTCGACAAACAAGTTGAAAAGTGTTTCGACATGCACAGCTTGGTTGAAACTAATTAAAAATTCACCTACCTCCCCAGTAATCTTTTTATACAAATGACATAACCTGATTTTAAAAATAAGAGAAAATATATGTTTTTATGCCTAGTAAATTAAACTTGAGAAAATTACTAATAACAAAACTGACTTTAAATCTGTAGCGAAAGCCCTATAAAGAAATGAGTGGAAATCTAAGTTGGATGCTGTGTTGTAGACATGTCAGTCTCTGAACTGACAATTTACTATACATATATTGAAATTTTACAATTAATTCTTAGTGTTCACACTAAACTGTCCCATCAATTGGGGATCCAAATGAATGTATACTTGAACAGTAAAACTGATGATTATGTATAACTGGTGCCAGGTTGATTCTACGTGTGAATTATAAATGGTTATTTTTCACCTGCTTATGTGCCCAGAAGGATGATCTCTTATTTGTAACGTGGCGATCTTATGACTGGCATGTCGTGGTGGTCGTTGTGGTCTTATTCTCTTCGGTGTCGAGTGTGGAGCTTTTAAGATGTCATTCTTTCAGTCATGTAGCAGGACTTGTCTCTATTCGGCGAACCCGCAGTCGTTTAAGAAACTTATCTCATAGTTATAAGAAGAAGATGCTGGAATTCACACTTCTCTCCACCGAAGAAATTTTCCACGAGGCCATGAGTTAGGCTTCCATGTTGAGACAAGGCCTTAACAGAATTTTCCGTTCGTTGTTCGTTTGTAAGGAAAATCTCACCAGGATGCAGCACCGCCGTTTAAAACTGCTGCAAAAACTCAGCAGATGGCAACACCGACCAAACAGTGAAAAATCGAAAACGGTAGTTTCTCCTATCCGCGGGTAGAGAGCAGCACTCATTATTGCCTTAAATTTCGTACTGCCAATAACGTCAAAACTGCCAATAAAATGACAGAACTGGCGCTGAATCTTTTGACTCAGCACAGTAGTCAGGGTCCTTGGTCCTTATGGTGTTCGTCAGCGGTTGATCTTAAGTGGAGTTAACTTTACTGTTGAAGTTCCTGAAGTGGTGAGTTCATGACGAAGTAGCGTGGAGGTTCTCAGAAGTCTCGTAGTTAAACATCGTTAGTAGTATAAGTGCCGTAAATGTTCTTGTTTGTTGCAGAATCTCACATCACATTATTGTATATAAAGGTTCTCACTTTTGGTAGCTCGTACCATATTATTTAAAACAACATAGACATCTTACAAAATTAAACAAAGGAGATGTCATCCCGTACACAGTTATTTATGCATTTCGGTTTTTAACATTTAGACTACTACCACACTAATTTGGCAATACTTTTGCTACACATTGTTGTAACTGTCTTCTAAATACAAATATTCTGTCTTTTTCTGAGACATGGTTCAAGTGCGTGTTTTCTACGCGAGCGCTTCATCTCGACTCTCTACTATGTAGGAAGGGTCAGTTAATCGCGCGGAGTTTACGCGTTGCAACAAAATAGTTCCACATTTATCCTCTATTTAAGGGGTTAAAGTTTGACCTTTTAATTATCCAAAGATATTCTTAATTACAGACTTCATTATAGTACACTACTGTGGTCTTGTTTATTTATTTATTTAATATTAATTTTCAAGGATTATTAGTTTGTTTAGGGGTCAGTATTCAAGTTAATTCCGGTTAGCGCATGTCTATGCAGGGTTAATTAACAAGGGTTTCCCTATCTGTACACTTGCATTCCTTTTATTGTATTATTAAAACTCTTTATTAAATATTATTATGATTTATGATAGCGATAAAAATTAGTTTAAATGTGCGATTTATTAAAATTTAAAATTTTTTAGCTTTTACATTACCTTTTTATTAATTATTTTATTTTTAATTAATGAAATCATCACAGTAATTAATTATTATATTATCAACCATTAATGCAATGTCAGTTGCACATAATACCTTATTTCCAGAGCTGCGTAGCGGAAACCCATGTTGTAGCATAAGTCAATACAACTTTTTTTTGTCAAAGAGTCTCGCCAAAGAACCACATGGCCTTTTAGAAGCCTGTTGTCAGATCTGTCTGGGAAGCATCCTAAAAATTTATTTTCTTGAAAACCTGAAAAAATTGTTTAAATTTGAATGCATAGAAAAGTGTACAGTATTGCAAGTGTGAATTCATGTTTTCACTTGAGCAGGAAAGACAAACAATTAATGAATTTCAAAAATAGGTTAGTAACTATGAGCAGAATTTTAAGATAGAGCAGTTCAACTTCAGTCAGTGATTAATTTTAGATTAAATTTGTTATGTCTCTTAGTAGTTGAATTCCATTAATATTTACATCACAACCCAGCCTCTCTTGATGATTTGATGTTAAAGCTTTTGCATTATCTCACCAATCCTAAATATGAAAAAAACAATTGCCTTGTACTTAACTTTTTTCTTAGATAAAATATGGAAATGGAAGTCATGATTTCAAAGTTACTGAAATTATTTACATATACATTTACAATATGTGTACAGTTTGTTTAATAAATGTTGTCAGGTATGCTTGCAAAGTTTTAATGGCTAAACTTTTTCGTAGTGTCAGAGTGAGACCACTAAAATTATTCCATGCTTGTATTATATACTAAATATAAAAGGAATGATTGCACTTCAAATCTTAATGTACAATCAAGTCTTAAATCATCAGAATCCATAGCTAATATATGAGTGTGTAGATTAATAATTGCATAGAAATATTTATGGAATATAAATACTGTATTTACAATTAGCCGAGGAACATTTGCTTATACTCATGCTACTGTGGCCTTGATTAGTTTATTCATTCCAGTGGGCCATTCATAGTGATTAAATGTTGAATGTTCAATCCATTTTACCACTGACCCAACAGTTACAGTGAGCAAAATGAAATTTTACTGACATGCAAGTGCTTATTATGTATTTATAATAGTGAACCTAATCAATCCAAACAAAAGGATTTATACTCTTACTGCTTCTGGTTTGAAAAATAAACATGCTGGGTACATGCTGGGTATGAAACCATTTCTGTTAACTGGTGGTATTGGTGGTATGTGTTACATTGAAACACACACACACACACACACACACACACACACACACACACACACACACACACACACACACACACACACACACACACACACACACACACACACACACACACACACACACACACACACACACACACACATGCAGAAATTCAGATTTTTTCAAACACAGAAAATTGAACACAACATACAAAAAAGGCACAGGCTGTACACAATGCTTAAAATACTGTACATTAAACAATGTAAATATTTTACCTGAAGTTTCCTTAATACAGATTTTAATCAGATAAATCACTTTCACGCACAGTGGAGGCTCTGATATAGATTTGTCTGAATTATGTTTCTGAATGAACCATAAATAAGCAGTATTTTCTAGAGCTGTAGACTTTTCCACTTTTTAAAGTGTTCTTTTCTTTTAAACCATCATTAAAATTGAGTGTTAACATACACTTTAAGGTGTCTTCAGTACTAGTTTTTACATTACATAAGCTATTAGTTTTTACATCCTTTCCAACTGTATGATATTTAGCCAAGCATGGCCCATCATGCCCCTTATAAAGTCTGTCCAAAATATAAATTCTAGTTTCTACATTTAAAATATTATGTTTACTTTTAGTATGTAAAGTAGATTCCATGGTTATTAGAGCAACAAAGTTGGAGTAGCAATAAATAAAAGCCACAAAACACAACCACAGCATTTCAAACTGACAAAGTAACCCACACAACTGGTATGTCTTGTTTGTAAGCTCTCACAGTACTAATAACATCTGGTTATAGATGAAATCTCTCATTCCTACTATTAAGTTGAAAACAGGAAAATGTGTTAAGTAATGTTACATAATGCGGAAAAGTGTTACATAATATGGAACGTTCTACAAGTTTATCGAATGTTCCAGTGGAATCTGGCTGTAATGCGTGTGCATACATGATTCTCAACGCATTAGCTAGACTGTGCCAGAAGTCGCGTGGCTTTGTGCACTGTGTCAAGGCTGCAATGAATTACACTCTAATGTTTTCCTTTATTGTTAATGCGTAATTGGATGTTTCTGGATTTTCAGCAGGGTATAAATACAAGAACTCAGGGACGTTCTGTTTAATTTGAGTTGCGAGTTATTATCGGGCGATTACACAGTGAGTTTGAGTTGCAAATTATTACAGTGCGGTTCGATGTATTGCGGCAGAGTGTTATGTGTTTTTATAATTGTGTGGGACAATTGGAATATAATTGTGTTTTATGTTAGTTGACATTTTATTGCGTGTGAACAATTTTTATTTGATTTATTGTAAGAGATTATCTTGTTGATTACAAATTCTTTAATTGTGATAATTAAAGCTGGTGATTAGTGATGTAATTGGTGTCTTGTATTTTGTTTTCTACTGTACCATACGACGATCAGTAGACCATCGTAACAGTAATAATTCTCTGTAGCCTCTAATACTGCCAGTCTGTACTCGTTTCTTATACATGTGCTCAAGACAAAAAAAATCAATAAATAGTATGTTTTTCCTTTTGGTATATGAATTAAGAATACATTAACTAATTAACATAAACTTGAAACAATTAATAGGAAATAGATTTAGTATCCATTGCACGTATGTCAGCCAGCAAAAATAACTACACTGTATTTGCAAATTTTTCTTTTTCAAGAAGTTCAGATATATTAATTTGTATAACTGACACTCTAGTGTTGGTATATACATAATTAGAGTTTTTTTTGTCATGTATTAAAAAATTGGGGTTTGACAAGAGACGTAGCAAAGTTAAAGTCATCTTGGGGATGAGCTGGATGTATCAACTTAAAAACCATGCTCTCTAACCACACACACACACTCTCTCTCTCTCTCTCTCTCTCTCTCTCTCTCTCTCTCTCTCTCTCTCTCTCTCTCTCTCTCTCTCTCTACCTCTCACTCTCTCTCTCTCTTGCTCTATCTCCCTCCCCCTCACACTGTCTTTTCCTGTTTAACAGTTCTTTGCCATAAAACACTCAGCAACTTGTTTTTCAAACTTTTTATACACACAAAAGCAACATAAGTATGTTACATCTTAGCCAAAATTAACATATTACTCGACTGATCCTCAGTACTGTAGACGCTGATAAAATTGATGCCTCCACACTTTGCTGATGTATCTCCAGAGCACTGAAAATTACACTGAGTCGCACGTATTGGTAACCCTAGAGGACGTGAATCTCCACAGTTGCATTCCTTCCTACAACACACAGACTGTTTAATTAGATAAACAGAGAACAATGTGAACTGCAGGTAAACACACAACTATGACTGATAAAAATTCTACTATGTAATTAAAAAAATTTATTTATTTACTAGAAAAGAATTAGTAAAATACTAAGAGTATAATTAGTAGGGTTATCCTCAGCAGAGAAATAAAATAACTTTTTAGGTAGGTTGTCTCATAAATTTTATAAGCACTGTGAAATACGTTTCTCCATTTGTAACAATTACAGAAAGAAATGAAGTGAATATCAATTGAGAATAAATACAACAGTTGCACTGATTATCGTGTTAAAACTGTGGAAATCAAACAAATGAACAACAGAAGAAATTGCTAATTACAATTTTAGTCACAGTTTAAATAAACACATCAAAATAAATACTCATATGCAAACCTTTCTTCAAGCTTACAAATGTCTAACAAACTAGTGTGACGTACAATACAATTACACTGCCCTTCTTGTTGTATCTGATAAACACCATCATTGATTTCTTTCTCTTACTGTAAGGCTGTTGAAGTTTTGGAGAGTGACCAAAACTAAACCTGGCCTCTTTCTTTAAAACCCATACTGTAACTGGCTATCTTTAATCATCCTGTTATCAAACAGTCAATTTCTCACAAGTGGTTCTCCAATTGTGAAGAATAATTCTGCGGTTCTTGGAGCTGAAATAGGAGATCTTAAAATTCAGTCCAAAGGGAGATAAATCTCTCATTAAACACTAGTTTTGCTGTAATCATACCAGTTATGGCATGTGCTGATTCTTCAAAAATAATGGTGTATAATAATCCCAGTCTGTTTGGTTCTAGTCAGAAACTTTCAATAGGTGCTCATAAAGAGTTCTGTTGAGCCTCTAAACCATTCCATTGCACAGACTCAGAATGAAAAAGCGCTGCCCAGGTTTTTAGAATACCACGTAGGCAACATGGCACCTAATAATGGTGTCGAGAAGAAAGAGACATGTACAACACCAGCATTACATGTTTGGTGATTACTATTTTGAAGCAGTCTCTATTTTGCCAATACTTTGGTTATGTTGCCAATACCAAGGTCTACTGTCAGTGAAGACCTTGGTGAAAAGAAGGAAACAAGGAGGAGAACTGCAGCCAGGAACAGAACCTACTTCGCCTTGGATAAAATCTTAAGGAACAGGATAGTAAGCCAATCAACAAAATTCAGGTTGTATATAAGACCTTGAACATTTGATAGTATGATCTTAAAATGTTGGACAAAGTAAGGATTAAAGAGCTTTTAATAGTTTCATGGCTATAGTGGATCATCTTCCTCTTCCCACATATTATTTTAGATTGTGAGTTCTTTTACTTAATAATACACTACCTATACTATCACCCTGTAGAACCCTCTTGTTTTTTAGACTGATCACCCCACAAATAGAGGGACAGAAGGCAAAAATGTGAGGGAGTCCAAATTTTGAAAAATTACAAAAATCATGTGGGGTATCAAATTGAAGGGAATTTTAACCACAATCTGAACATAGTGTTCATCTTTGAAAATTTCAGAATTTTATATGTCAGATCTGAAAAAGTGAGTCAAAATTTTGATAAAATCGCCAAAATTCAAATTACAGAGAACCAATACAGGACATCAAATTACAGAGAATTTTAACTAACATCTGAATGTCAGTTTTGAGAATTTCAAATTCCTTGACCCTACGGCCAAAAAGTCATTTAACACTTGAAAAATTACAAAACTCCAGGTGTGTGTTAGACTAAAAGGAATTCTAACACAAATCCAATTGTTTGGAATTTTTAGCATTTATTTATGACTAGCAGGTACCCGCGGCTTCACCTGCGTTTATTAATTCAACTGCTAGATGTTTTTTAAATAATTTATTAAACAGCAAAATAATTAAAACATTATATTTATTAACACTTACATTGTATTTACATAAATTGCATGGAATTAGCATGGATTACATCATTTTATTTTTTATTATATTGTTACTTTCAATGTTTAACATAACGAATTGGTGGTGGTACAAATAAAAGTAAAAAAATATAAAAACCCGATATTATACAAAAACAAACTACTTTTTCATTATAGAGTTTCCGGATAAACTATATTAAGTGTCCTTCCATTTGGAGCTAAGATGTATAGATTGTCTCCATTTCCAAGTCTTGAACAACCCACGTACAGTTGACCATGGGAGAAGCACGGTTTCCGAAGATCGAGTCCTACAACTTTAAGTGATTGTCCTTGTGCCTTGTTGATGCTCATAGCGAAACTCAAACGAACGGGGAACTGCAAACGTCTAAATTGAAACGGTACATCTGAAGGGATGATTGGGATCCGAGGAATGAATAGTACTTTACCTGCGGCATGTCCTGTCATGATGGTGGCTTCAATAATATTCGGCATCAGTTTCTTGATTGAGAGTCGTGTTCCATTGCAGAGGGAAGGAGGATTCAGATTCCTGAGAAGCATAATCGGTGCCCCAATCTTTAGCTCCAAGATGTGTGAGGGTACTCCAGGTGGCTCCAAGTTGTTCAAAAACTCTGTCGTGTAGTTGACAGCCTCATCTGTATTACATGTCGTGTCGATAGATTTGTAAATTTGTAGAACACCGGGTAATTCTTGTAAAAGTTGCTTATTGATGACGTTGACAGCTTCATTTCTTGGGGCAAGAATCGCTCTTTGGCACAGCCATGCGTGATCCGTGAAATGCTGTGCCACATTTGGAAACACCGCTTCTTTCAGCTGTTATTGGGTTGTAACAATTCTTCCTATGCTTTCCATCACCACATGTCCATCGTGAACATCTGAGATCACAGCACCATTTCATAGTTGATGTACATTATCGGCAAACTGCTGTGCAGAGGGATCACCATTCAGATGAACTCACATATTTGTTGACAGTCCAAGTTTTCAATGCAATTCCAAATGTATGAAGATTTGATGCAGGCTTGCATTTCATCCGCCCTGGTTCCGCGGGGAATAACCGGAAGCGTCTGCCAAAAGTCGCCAGCCAACACCATAGTGACGCCTCCCATTTTATCATTTTTGCGTCTGAGGTCTTTCAAGGTGACATCCAGTGCCTCGAATGCGGCTTTGTGGGACATGGTACACTCGTCCCAGACAATCAGCCTGCAATCCTGTAGAACCTTGGCCTTTCCTGAGTTTCTTGAAATGTTGCATGTAGGAGTCTCCGCGGTTGTCAGATTTAAGGGTAACTTGAAGGCTCAGTGAGCTGTCCTCCCTCCTGTCAAGAGTGTTGAAGCAATGCCAGATGAAGCAACAGCAAGGGCAATCTCATTCTCTGTTGCACTTTTGCCAAAAGAAGATTAATAAGAAAAGTCTTGCCGGTACCACCTGGAGCATCTAAGAAGAATATGCCACCCCGCCTATCAAAAACTGCTCTAGTAATCTTGTCAAATGCTTCCTTCTGATCTTGGACCATTTTCGGTTCATTCTCTGCTACGTATGCTGTGAGCAAACCTGTGTCATAATTTCTTTCTGTATTTAGTTTACTCGGGAGGGTTGAATCTCTGTTCCTAATCGTTTGCGGAAGTCCAAAGCTTTTCAGGCCCGATCCTCCCAATGATATAATCCTATCCTCAATGTAGATTAGAACTTTGTTGAATATGTCCTCATTGTAGTCGAGATCCATATTCTGCTGTTCAACTCATGCTTGATGCAGCATGTCTTCAGTCAGGCTCTCCCTATGGTTCATCCATAACTGCTCCGGACTTGACATGGAACGTGTCTGCAGCATAACAGCAAATAGGTTCCGTATAATCTTAAGAGATCGAGACGCAGCTGCTTCTTCGAACGCTTTGTTCCAGTGATCATTGTTTTCCAGAAGTCCTCTAAGCTGGCAAGCCTCTTTGAAAGTTTCGCAGACCCTTCCATCAACTGTTCTCAAATCGTCGAATGATGTTGGACCTCTTACTTCGTGCAGTAGCAGTCGCAGGTGAAAGCATTCAGAGCTGTTTGGGTGGACGGTGTACACCCGGCCGAGGGCATCGCTGAACTTAATCCCTTCTTCTTCTGGTACAATTTCACCTTGTCTACGTCGGTTCCAAGTCTTGTCTCTGCTGTTCCATGTGTAGTACTTTGGGACTTGGTTGTACAGTAGTGTGCGCGCAAACTCATCTTGGATGCAAAGTCTGAAGTAAGACGTGAGTGTCGTTTCTTGAGGTGCTTGGGCCTGTTCAGCTGCATTTTCTGTTGTGAAGTAGACTCTCTGGCCGTTCTCTAGGTGGACACTTAGATGAATAACTGTAGGTTGCCGCTTGTGGATAGGAAAGCGTAGTATTCTCCACACTGCTTTGTTGGTACTTATGTATCTTCCCATTTCATACTGATGAATTTCATTAAGCTCATTGCCTCCACTTGTCACATCAAACACGGCCATGTCGGATCCCTTATTCACATATTTACAAACATATTTGATCGATTTAACAGAATTGCAGTATTCCACGTTGATATGCGCGTTGAAAATTTTTAATAACAGGGGACAATATGGAACAATCTACGTATTGTCCAGACACTTCTGATCCTTGAACATTGACGTTTCCAGTGAATGGGTTTGTGGGCTTCTACGACGATACAGTGGATATCCGTCCTGCCCTGTCTGAGTCTGTTTCAGAAAACGTTGAGGGTATCGCTTCGTGCAGAGTCCATGCTTCATGCATGGAGAGCGGAGATTCCTGCATCCGCAGGGACCGTGCACCATCTGCTTCATTACAGTACTGAAAAGTTCTGGGTCTTCTTCTGGATCAGGGATTTCCGCACTGATAAAGTCATCAACTCTGTGCACGTGTAAGGTGTCTCTGAGCCAAACCAGAATGTGTGCATGAGGTAGTCAGCACTTCTGCCACTCTATGGTATACATATGACACCGAACTTCACCAAAAATCTTTGCCTTTGTGATGAGATCCATGAGTACCTTGTACTTCCGATGAAAGACTCTTGCCGACAAATCATGACAATCCTGGTTTTTTTGTCCGTCGAAAAGTTCTTGCTGTATCTCTGTCCAATTCGGATTACACATGAAGGTGATGAAGAGGTCAGGTCTACCATAGTTTTGCACGTAGGTCATGGCATCCTGAGAACACTCATGCATATACCTGGGACCACCGGTAAAGCTAGAAGGCAATATAATCAACTGGCCCATGTCGGCAATATTTCCATCGTTGATGACGGCATCCCTCAAATGCGCATAATGCTCCACTCTCAGTGTCCTCTGCTTAAGTCGAATGTACCTCAACCTTTCAGATTCAATCTTGGCATACATGTCAACAATAAACTGTTGAAACAGGCCTCTACTTCGCAGTAAAATGTTAAAACTTGAACAGCGCATCATCATTCTGTAAGCATAGAACTCAATAGCAGAAATCTTCTTGATTTGCAGCATTCCTATAGCTGGGTTTCTTTGTCGCAGTTAAAAATGATATCCATCTTCCCCCTGCCAAAAAATTAATGGATACTGCAGCGCATCATACGATCGGTGTGTATCGGAAATTCGTTTGGTGGTGCCACTTCTTTCTTCTAAAACTATGTCTCTTGCTACATGTTGTTCTCCAGCCATTATTACAGCCACTTCCGCTGTCGTCGGCGCATTGAATCACCTCTCATGTTCGCCTTGTGGAGTTTTGTCTGCTAAGATAACCAGCTTGAATTCAGGACTGATCTTTTCCATGGCCGATTTGAAGCTATGGACGTAGGAGTTTTCACGATTCAGCATGTCCTGCAACTGAAGTATTATGCCTTGTCTTGTTTGTGGCACATTCCTGCAACGCTGCTGCACTTGTTGTGTTCCATTGCCAACAAAATATACTTGCAGAAATTTAGGATCTTTATTCGGTAGACTCTGTAGACTCCCGATGCGATGATATACTTGGCCCTGAACCTTGAACGTCGGCATGAATCCTGGCTCTCTAATTTCTTTGGTGGTGCCGAAAGAGGTCATCTGGAAGCATGAGTTGTAACATCTGATATTTTGCAGGAAATGTTTAGTCTCCATGGAATTGCCAATCAGAAAAGTACTTAGGGGCTCGGGAGGATCCATTAACGGCATTAGTTGAACCTTTCCTACGCTGCAGCACATACCTGGGGTTTCACATTTCCACTTCTTTGCTTCACAGTGTTGGCATGTTATAGACATTGATCCTATGAGACACAAAGGATCAGAGGCATAATCCGCTGATGGGTCATAATCAAAAGCTGCATTCTCTAAAGTTCTCCAAATGCACATTCTTACAGTAGTTGTTGCAGTTCTAACTTGCTGTAGTCTTGATTCTCTTTCTGGGATTGTTTCAACTTCTCTTCTTCTTTGCTCTCTTTCTCTGCTCTGTTGTTGTCTTGATTCTCTTTCTGGGGTGGATTCCGCTTCTCTTTTTCTTTGCTCTCTTTCTCTGCTCTGTTGTTGTCTTGATTCTCTTTCTGGGGTGGATTCCGCTTCTCTTCTTCTTTGTTGTCTTTCTCTGTTTTCTTCTTGTCAAATTCGTACACATTTTTTTTTCAGAGGAGGCTGCGGCATATTTTTATCACAGAAAAATCAAAATGTTATGTTACGTTCAATTTAGAAACCGCAACACATCGGTGTTGATCAGCCAGAAAATCTGAAATAAAAAACCTATAAAGGTGGCCGTGGAAATAATTTGAAATGAATTAAACTAATAATTAATATTCTAAATTTCGACATCATAATTAATTTTTTTAAATGTTTACTTGAAAAATCAATTAATTAATAAAATCAAACGCATATTTGAGTTTAATATACTAACCAATCATTATGCTTTCAAATGAAAATAAATTATTTAAGCAATTATCTTAATTTTTTTTTGTAACTATGGCGGCAGTGGTAATAATTTTGAAATAAATTAAACTAATAATTAAAATTATAAATTTCGACATCATAATTAATTTTGAAAAGTTACAATGAAAACATTGGAACTTCCCATTCAGGCTAACATACATGATCAGCTGTGTGCGCGCTAAAAATTATGTTTTCCGCCAGTTTATCACTCATAACTCGCAAACGAATGCAAAAATTAAAAATCCGGCTTCGAGGTGCATTCGGACCCCCTTCCGTCCACCTATGTTGAAAATTTCAAATCTCTGCGTGCCGTAGACTTGGCTGGGCATCGTACACACACACACACACACACACACACACACACACACACACACACACACACACACACACACACACACACACACACACACACACACACACACACACACACACACACACACACATAAACACTTCCTTTTATTATTATAGATTGTGGTACAGTTGTTACTTTAATAAACAAACATTAGTAGGGTAACAGGGATTTTCATAATTTTTATGATAATTGAAAAATGATCTAATATCAAAATTTCCAAATAATGAATGTACTATGTTCAAAATAATGGGTGATTTCTGCAGTTCAGGGAGCATCCTAGTGCAATTTTATGTTTGCTTGTTTCAAATAAGTTGCTCAGGAGAAATATGGAGATGTATTGGTATGGTGATGGTTTTCTGCTATGTATTGCTTGGTGAAAATATAAATGCATTGTAACATCATGATACTGAAAAAAGCTCATACATTAGTATTCTTTGTATTTACATATGCAGGAGAATTACAGGAACTACTGGTAAATGACTGTATACAAATCAGAACGTTTTTAAAATGTGAAAAATGTGATGGTGTCACATTATAAGTGATGATGGGATGGTCTTACAGGTTGCAGTAAGAGTTTGGTCTCCAAATAGGTGGCTGCGTCAACCAAAAAGTTGAATTGAAACTCCACCATACATACTGAAACTGCATGCATAGCAGAAGATTGCATTGTGAAGAAGCAGATACCGGTAGTTGACTGGATTATACACCTGTTTTAATTATAATTCTTCAGCCATAAAGTACAAAGAACATTTTGCTATAAAGGATATTATAACTAAGATTTTTACATTAAGCGCCAATTAAAAATTGATAATTGTGCTTAAAATATAGAACATAAAATTTTATATGCAATATATAATAATTATTCATAATATTTAGGAAGCATATTGTTGAATAGTTATTAATACTGTTCTATATTGTAGGGAAACTGTTTTAGTGGATACTTATGACATTTATGAACATTTTTACTATATTCTTCTCTTTTGACACGCACTGAAATTACAACATTGTTATCAAGTCACCACTGAAAATAATATATCAGCACAGTCTTACATAGGTTAATCCTCCTTACATTTGATTGAGTTTGGAGTTTCTACATATGACAGGCTGATGGGGAGCTACTGTTTGGTTGTTGATAATTGATAATAGTGTAATAAACAAAATGGATTAGCAGAACATTCTTATAAACATGATAAATACTACTTAGCTCATTTTGTAAATATTTAATATTAATGATTAAATTATGAAGTAATAAGTTCTATTCAAGAATAATGCTCACTCACATCTATGAAATAAAAAGGCATCCAAATTAAAACATGATAAGTATAAATTTACAATGCGAGGAAAAAATATACTGTCAATGAAACAGACTTTCAGCTATTATATCTGTATTAGCAGTCTTCATAACAACTTTGTCGTATTTTGTTGCTTCTCTAATATGTACAATTTTCCCTCAAACTTGCTTCTCTGCTATGTACAATTTTCTCTGATATGGGAAAATTGTACATAGCAGAGAAGCAACAAAATACGACAAAACAGATTTTGTAATTAGACTGTTATTATCTAGTAAGCTTAAATTGAGTGTAATAAAAGGTATATGATATTACTAAATGTAGGGAGATTTATGTTTACTTGTTTGTTCATACCCATTTTTGACTCCTGCATAGGGAAACCCGAGTTTGGCACAAATGTTGAAACACCTGCGAGGTGAGTTGGTCTTCTCTAGTGTTACATGATGTCTGTTTAAGATATTTTGATCTCCCTCATCTTTGAAGCAGCCTACATATTTGTCTTCAATTGATTCATCTATGTGTGAAAAAATATAATAGATGTTAGAAATTCATTTATTTGGCTTAGAAAGTTATAAAACTTGGTTAAACTTAACTTCAATTAGGCCTATGGAAAGCTAATGTGCATTTTACAACCATTACTTCAAACTGAAACTAAATTTGTGTTCTGGAAAGCTAATTTTTTGAGTGCACATACATGTCTGTTGTATAACCTATCTCTGTCATCGAACCCATTTATCTAAACCTACCTATACCTATATACTTATCTTTACATTAAATAGTAGTTCAATTCAGACTACTACTACTACTACTAATAATAATAATAATAATAATAACTCTGGATTGGATTGGAGTTCAGCACGATTGCGAACACCAGTAACCTCACTGACCTCAGTAACCTAGCAGAACTTGACAATCTGCAAAAAAAGGAGAACTGCTGGAAGGGAAGCCAAGAAAGTAAGCATGGTCCATACCACCTGATTCTTTAACATAAGCATACAGAGCATTCTTCGGTGGAATATCAGTGGTTACATTTGAATTATTGCAAACTGAAAAAGCTACTGTCCAGGCATACACTGATGTGTGTGTGTGTCTACAGGAAACATATTTGAGACTACAAGAACTTTTTAATATAAGGGCGTATGAGTCCTTCTGCTGTGATGTGACTCCAAACATCAGAGCCAGGGGAGGCGCTGCTATATTTCTTAGTAACACATATCCCGCTAGGCGTACTCTGCTTGTCACACCTCTACAAGCAGTAGCAATCAATTTATTACAGGACTGAATATGACGATCTCCTGCTTATACTTACTACATTCTGTGTGGTGAGGAGAAGATCTACAGGATCTGGTCGAGCAGCGACCATCTACATTACTCCTTGTTGGGGAGTTCAACACCCATAGTCCCACTTATGGTTGTCACAGGACGAACAGCACTGGATTACGAACTGAGGATTTATTGCTAAACAATGCGTTTGTCTTTTTAAACATCAGCGCGAGAACTTAATTCAACACTGGAAGTGGTAATTTCTTGGTCACTGATCTTTCCATCTGTCCCAGACCTTCACTGGAGTGACCACTCCTCTGTGCTGATGACAATGTGAATCCCAAAGAGTATTATATGCATGCCAAAAATATGGCATGTGGACTGTGCTGATTGAACAGGCTTCAAGACTGCTTGTACAGCTCTGTGGAAGTATAGAAGAAGATGCACACAGTTTAACAGCCACTATCACTTCAGCAGCTACAAAGTATATTCAGCGGTCATTCAAGCCACTGGTACCATGGTGGAACACCACTATGAAAAATGCAATAAGAGAGAAGCAACAAGCCCTAAACAGGTATAAACAAGTGCGGACCAAAGATAATTGCATCAGTTTTAAGCGACACTGAGCTGCCATTCGTAGAACAATACTCACTGCAAAACGGTCTAGCTGGGATACCTACATCTTGCCTATGACACGGTTGACCCATTTAATGGAAGTTTGGAAGATCAGAGCAATCACTGGCACATCAGAGTCTAAGCTGAGGGTGAACTGATTTGGAACCCTGATGAAATTGCTGACACCTTGGTTGTGTTATATGCAGAGGTCAGTAGTACAGAAAGTTATCATCTCAATTTCCTCACAAGGAAAGATGAAGTTAAACATGACCTTGACTTCAAATGTGAAGGTACAGGACCTATAACGTCCCTTTCACAATGAGGGAATTATAGTACGCACTGCTGGCAACACTGTGACAGGACCAAATGATATTCCTTACAGATATCATTTATCTGTAACGATATGTAAACTCCTGGACGTAGCTATGGCTACATTACTGGCTCTCTATAACACAACATGGATGCAAGGGAGTACCCAAAACCATGGAAGGAGGTGATCATCATCCCTCTTCTGAAGGCCGGAAGGTATCATCCAGTATCATTGATGTGGTGTGTAGGAAAGTCTAGTAGAGAAGGGAGCTTTAGCAATGGTATGGGCTGTTGGGAAATTTCGGGGCTAACTGGAAGGTAGGAAATTCTAGCTATACACTGACAACTTATCTCTTCAGTGGCTTCGTACTCTGTCTGGTACAAAATAAAAAATAATGCACTGAGCCTTCCTGTTCATACTTAAATATTTTTTTATACACTTGTCCAAACACACACTTTGAATCCCAGCGCCAATTCCCCCCCACCAGCAACCCCCACCACACACACCTACAACCCATAATGGTTACTTTGTACAGACATTCTGTATTTCAAATCCCCTGAGGAAGACGGACACCACGTCGAAACGTTTGGAACAAAAAACCAAAAGTAAGTGTTCACTATTTGAAAGTTTGTGTATATATATATAATATTTCAATTTTGAAGTGGCTCATGTCCCTGGGGCAAGCAATCAGGCAGCAGGTAGACTTTCAAGACACCCTGTGAAGGAACCTGAGCCAGAGAAAACAGAACTGTTGGAAAGAGAAATTTTAAAGCAAACACCATATAGGACAGGAGGGCCAGTCTTAATGATTATTAAGTTATGGTATAGACACTAAAGTGTTCAAGAAGTGGCAAGAAAATGACTGGGTCTGTAGGAAGATAAAGAAATGGACTATGAAATGAACAATGAATTGTCAAGGTGTACCAAAGCAGATCAGGGTATCTGGGCCAAACGTCCTCGTTTGAGCCAGACTGCCCTCAAGTTTACGTTATGTCTGGGCATCTGGGGCAAAATGTAATTTTCTCCTCATTTTTGCTAAAGTTAATTTCAATTTTTAATTAATCAAGATTTCAAAATTACTGTATTTGTTTTAATACATCAATGGAAAGATGGGAATAAACCTACGTACACATGATAAACAGTGCTGGTTAGCTTATGTTAGCAAATTGAATCTTGGCTTATGACATTCCTGTTATTTCAGTTATGTAAAAAAGGCACCAATTTTAATTTCAGTTAATTATTTATTTTGTAATATTCCTGAAACTAAAATTTGCATTCAGTAAACGTTTAAAAGAACAGAAACCATTTATTGTGCAGATTAATGTTTCGGATGATAAATTAGGTATACAATTTACCAATCTGATTTTTCTGTGGTGCATAAAGAGAAAGCAAACATCAAGGAATTTTTTAATTTAAAAATACCTCCATGTTAAGATAATACATATAATGGTGCATCTAATTTTAAATAAGTTGAGTTATTGGGCAACAAATTGCTGTGAACTGATGTTGAAAGTTTAGCGGCATTTGTCTCCAGTACAGGGCGTAAAGCATAAGGAAGTGCAATTAATATTGATGACTTATTTCATGAAGTTTCCAAAATTAGTAAATTTGTACATTTATATACTGGAACAAACATTTTAATTCTATAAGAAAAAGATTATAAATTGACTGAGTTTACTTTTTGTTTACCTGGGACTTTAGGAGCTGTGGAAAGGATATTTTCTTTAATCAGGAATGTTTGGCATACTGAAAAGAAAGTATGGCTATAGAAACAGAAATATCTTTACTTAACGTCAAATATAATTCAGAGTAGAGCTGTAGGGAATTTTACAAAATTAATAAAAATAATAATAATATTATTAACATAGCTGCATTGAGTGCGAAATACAAAATAGATCGTGCAGGACTTTCCAGTCAGGCATATTAAATAGGCCCAAGTTAATTAATTAATAAGTAAACTGTAATGAAGTTTATATGTTAATAAATGTTTTAAAATTAAGATATTACATGGAAAATCGCAGAATGGGTATTTGTAGCTAGGAACACATGCTTTTATACCAATTTATGATGTTATAGACATGTTGAAAATTGATTTTGTTTAAATTTTGTAAAATAGCTATAAGTTTTGAAATAAGAAATGGGTAATTAACTGTTGTGTGTCAAAATACCCATAAATTTATTTTCTGTCATGTCAAGTGCAAATTAAGTGCGCATGTGCGCGTGTTATTTGTATTTACATGAATAACTCTGGTGTAAATTAACGTATTGAATTGAGACTTGGAAAGCTCATGCTTCTAAATTAGCGCTACATTTTTCTTATGTCAAAGACTCAAAACATATTATTTAAATATATATTTTTTAACAGAATTCATCTTTCTAAAGAATCCTTATCTTCTGAAAGTCATAAAACTTTTAGATAAAATCTATACAGGCTTTTACCATTTTCTGCCAAATTGATCATGACTTCTGTCTACCAATCTAACCCATCAATCACATGCTAGGGGTTTTGACCAATCAGAGGCTCCAATTTTCATTCAGATTGGACCCTCGTTGAAGAAGCTTCAGTCAGTTCTCCCTAACAGCTCGGCCTTAAAACCCTGTGTGGGTTTGTCGTATCAGTATACATTCTACATAAGGGTTACGAGTACTGAATCTTAGCAGCGAGTTACCCGTTTGCTAAAATCGATTGGGTACTAGAACTCATATAAAATAAATTAAATTATATATGAAAAAGTGCTATCTCGCAATAGTGAAGATTTCCTCATAGGGTCAGGTGTATTTACCAAAACACATCTGTGTGAACGCGTGGACACATCAAGACTCGAAAAGGTGTATGTAGAATACACCGAAACCGCATTAATTTAAATTACACCCATTATCGAGCCCTGAGAAACGAGATAAATGCTATTGGTGTATTGGCGTGCGTGCGTGTGTGCGGAGAGTTCCATGTGTCATCATTGCAGCAGATTCAACAAGCAGCGAGAAGTGGCAGTGAAATGGTCCAGCGGTTTCGTCAATGTAATTCAATGCTCAAGTCAAATAGACTATTAAGATCAAAGAAGCATTCAAATCATTTACAGACATTAGTAAATTTAGAATAAATAATTTTGTTCAATCATAGACCATATAATTAATTTGTTTAAAATATATACTTTACTCCAGATAAAAGACTCTTATAGTATTGTGTTTTTAATACTATGCCTTCTATTTGTTCTGTTGCCATATAAATATAAATATATATTAATATATATATATATATATATATATATATATATATTGCAACGATACATTTAGCATAAGTATATGTATCAACCCCTGACTGAGGTATGATAACATACGAACGCACGTATGAGATGTATTAGATGTAAATAATAAAAAATAATGTAATAATTAAGCATTAAGTATAAGAGATAATAAAAGAAATAAACGTAGTATTTAATTTTAAATAAATTAAATATTGTAAGTTAGCCTGCATATGGAATTAAAAGCTTCATTGGTTTTTAATCGTAGCGAAGGGGAGAAACTGACACGCGCTGACCGGCAGAGGTGACGTCATAGTGACAGGCAACCGCTTGTGTATCAGTCTGCGTGTGTGTGCTAGTGATACGTGTGTAAACGAGAGACAGGTTGAATTATGCAAATGAGGGTGGAAGATTTTACACAGTTTTTTAAATACTGAATGAAAACCAGAAGTCACACGAATCAGCGACATATGTAAAAACATATGTAGCGTCTGGCGCTATCATTCAAGACTAATTAGTCATTGATCGTGGGAACCGTTCAGCCACCGTGTGAAATTTTGCCATAACTGCCATAATTTACACACCTTAACATTCATAATTTGCATAAACAAAGTTTAATATTATACCTTATGATTGGTGAAATAATATTTATAAAAAAGTGTGCGCTTCATAGAAAGACGTGTAGGTTGAAATTAGCAATTAAATCGACGCGCGGACCTGTTCAATGTTGTCAAAACAGTTTGCAACAGGCATGGGACGACGGCAGCAGTATAAAACCCCAGCGAGCGACACACTCTTTCTCAGATGATCCTCACTCAGACTCAGATAAACTACGTAAGATCCACGCATCTCGCAACCGCGAATTTTACAAGTCAAGTAATGTTTTTTAATAGTATTACATAACGTGAAGTGCGATGTAACCGGCATTACGTCGGTGCAAGTAATAGTGGAACACGATTATTTTAAAAGACTATAAAATCGTAATCTACGAGAAGTCGTATCGTCGATGAACTTCAAGAAGTAACATAGAACTTCGAGACATCCACGAGGGACAAGATAAGAAGAGGAGAGGAACCAGAGCAGAAGACGAGAGGACGCAGGGACAGCCACATGCAGCTACATCCAGCCGTACATCATCACAACCAGAGGTCCACATCAGAACTCAGCATCCAGGAGACGGAGCGAGGAATTTCAACGACGCAGAGACAGAGAAGGTGATACCGAAGAGGATCAACAAACTCGAGAGTCCAGATGACGGTAATGACAATGTTAAATGGTTGCAGAAAAATGCAGGTGAAGTCAGACATTTATTTAAGATTACAAATGATCCTGAGGTCTATCGAAAGAAAGCTCTAGATTCCATATACAAGTTTACAAAGAAATTAGTATATTTTTAAATTTTCATAATGAATAAATAAATGTTCAAAGTAAATGTGTAGTAATCTCATAAATAAATGGTCATGGAAGAACCATATTTTTATTATATTTTTGTACTTGATTAGATAATTAAATTCAACTATGAGAGTTACATAATTTGAAAATTGTTAATTAATTGAGACATTAAATAATAGAATCAATTAAAGTAATAAATGTTCTCTATTAGTAGTTTAATAAAAGTTTAATTATTTTAAAGTTTTTATTAAGTGGTATATATTAAAAACCACACTTGCAAAGACAAGATGAATATTAAATTTTATACGTGTTAATCACGTTTTATAATAATTATATGTGTTATTTATTATATGTCTGTATAAATATTTCAGGTCATATATGTGTTATGTTTGTGTATAATATGTCTTAGAATATAAGAAATAAGATTTAAACACGTTATAATTGCATTATATTCAGATCGAATATAAGGGTCCAAAGAGTAATTAACCCACACAAAACAATTAATAATATAATTTGAATTTTTAAATAATAAATCAAAGAATATGATTTTATTAACACAGTTGTACTAATTTCACAACCAGTACTAAATCCTCTGTACTCTTTACTTGTATTAAAATTATATAACGATATTCACGTGCTTATCCAGACTCAATCAACGACCAAAGCCTGCAACCCAGCTGGGGAACATCAAGGTAAATACTGAAGAAGAAGAGTATACCTTCAAGACGTGGGTAAGTGCACACAAATGAGTAAAGAGCATATGTGTAAAAGTAAGTGTATAAAAATAACGTTGGTGTATAAGAATTGGCGTGCCCAACGTGTTGCCCGATATGTGTATAAAGTCATGATCTTGGAAACGTATAATAATTGCCGCTCCAAGATCGTGGGGCTCGGCAAACACAAATAAGTTTATATATGTTAATTATTGTTGTGTCATAATTAATGGCGTTTCAAATGTGTTGCTATATGTTAATATGTTAATTATCATTACAAGTAAATGGCACCCAGAATATAAATAAAACCCAGAACATAAAGAATATAAATAAAGTACAAAAATAAATAAAGTCTAATAAAAAAAAAATAGCACAAATATTGTAGAAAGAATTAATAGTCAATTCATGTAATAAATAATATTACAAATTGTTAAATTAAGTACAGAAAAAAAAGAGTTGTGAAATTAATACTGATAAATCAAATAAATTTTAAATAAAAAAATATAGAGTCACGGTGGACCAATAATTAAAAATATAATTCATATAACGAATCAGTTAGGACACTGTAGTCTACAATGGCGAAGCCAGCAACAATGGACTTCGAAACGACGTTTAAAAGACTTCAAGAAGAGTTGAAACGAATAGTGAAAAATTAGAAAATAAATTAGAAAGTAATAATGAAGAGTTAAAAAGTAAATTAGATAGTAGCAATGAAAAATTAGAAACTCAAGTAGAAGATAGTCTTAATCGATTAGAAATCACTATTGAAGAAGTGAAAACTCAGTTAGAAAGTAATATAGAGAGTAATAATACTAGGTTAGAAGAGAAAATAGAACTCGTCAGTAACACTTTGAAAACAGAGCTTACTGCATGCATTGAAGCTGTCGAACGCGTTCAGCAGTCACTTAATGAACAAGCTGTAAAGATTGATAGTAAATTGAAAGAACAGTGTGAATATACAACACGTGAAACTAAAGAACACATTCGACAACTGGCTGAACGGTGGAATGAAAAATTTAAAATTACGAAGCAGGAGCAAGACCTCAGACACAAAGATGTAACTGAGCGCATCCTGGACAACACTAATAGAACAAAGGAACTCACTGTGAGGACCGAGACTGTAGAAATAGCTGTGGAGGAGGTCACGAGGAAAACTACGCACCACTCCATGGAAATTAACGACATGAAAGATGGACTACAAGAGGAGGTAGAAAAACTACGAGCGGAATTCAAGAGACGACCAAGTGCTATAATGATGTGTGCTGCAAAGGTAAACGATCGAGAGAAGATCAGTTTTAAAGGTAATAAATGGGAGAACCCCATAGAATTTTTACAAAAGTGTGAACAAGGAATGGCAATAATAGGAAGCAACTTAAGCGACAGAGACCGTATAGATTTTGTGAGTCGACATTTCCAGGAAACAGGATCCAAATGGTATACGATTGTTCGGGACCAAACAGAAACTTATGAACAGTTCAAGTCATCCTTCGAAAATCGGTACTGGAATATACATACCCAGAGAGAGGTACGAGACCAGCTGGAGTATGGGCGGTATTACGTCAACAGCAAACGTTCCATGGAAGACTACATCATACAACTCGTCGAATGGTGTAAGCATCTTAGACCAAGTTTCATGGAGCACGAATTAGTATTAAAACTAAGTTATCATTTTGACAGACACATTAGACTTGCCGTATATACCCAAAGAGTTAAAACCATTGAGGAACTTCTTATCCTTGTAACACAATCATCACAATTTGTTAATAAAGAATACGAAAGAAGAGATAACTGGCCGCAGCAGCAGCAGTACTCTACACAAAATCCGATACACCACAAATCGACGCAGTTCAAGAAGAAAGAAAATAAGTGGAAAGAATATAAACAACCCTTTGAAAAATGTAACCCAACTCCAAATAAAGGAGCGTACGCACATCCAGGTACATCTAAAAAACACGTAAAACCGTACAATGCAAATGTACATAACATTAATACAAATAATAATCATAATAATAATAAAAATAATTACGAAAATAAAATTGTGCAACAATCGACACGCCCGTCAACATCCAAAGAGGAAGGGGGTGATCGCAGAATAACAGACAAGAGAACTGTATGACTACAGAAGGGCAACCAAGCGCCAGCTCGGACAGGTTTCAAAAGCGACCTGTACACACACAAAATGCCAGCACGGACAGGCTTGATAAACGACCTGCACACACATGAGTTACGTGACATCCTAAACAATACAGACAGACACCAGGAAATAATGGTAGCTAAAACCTATTGTCCTATATTAGGGGGGACAATAAAATTTACATATGAAGATTCTTGTTGACACTGGAAGTGAGGTATCCGTAATCAGCCAGACCTGCATCAACAGGAACAAAAACCTTTTCAAACATGCACCAGTGTTACCGATAAACAATTATTACATAACAACGGTGACAAAAATTAAACAGATTGCCACACAACAAATATATGTTAATTTTAAGTGTAATGAACTTGAATGCGATATTCCTATGATAGTAGTAGATAAGCTTACATATGATTGTATCATAGGTATCGACGTATTAAATAAATTAGGAGCAGTTATTAATTTAGAAAATAATTCAATGACATGCAAAGTTGAGGGAGGACTCTACAAAATTAAATTTGAAGAAACTCAGAACAACGTGGAAGAAGAACAGGAACCAATCGTCATCTCCAGACCAGCTGTAAAACACGCTGCAAGTAACATCAATATGCAAGAGGACAATCTACACGAAGGAATAGAATTAATAGAAGAGTTGATACAGGAATATCAAGATATATTTAGCGACGTTCCTACAATTATGAATGCTTATGAACACAAGATTCAGGTCACCGATCCTACAAAGTTCGTACGGAGAACATATCCGATTCCCATTAAATATGCGGAACCAGTCGACGAGGAAATCAGAAGAATGTTGGATAACAGCGTAATAGAGCAGTCCAACAGTAGCTTCATCAATTCTCTCGTTGTCGTCAAAAAGAAGACGGACGAAATAAGACCGTGTTTAGACATGAGGAATCTAAATAGTGTCATCAAAAAGGATTTTGATTGTGCAGCGAATATTGAAGAATTATTTAACAAATATCAAGGAGCAAAATATCTAACCAAGTTAGACTTGACTTCGTCATTTTGGCAAATTCCCATTCGTAAACAAGATCGCAAATACACCACATTCCTGTACAAGAACAAAAGCTACCAACATCGAGTAGTACCCTTTGGATTGAGTACAAGCCTCGCAGCAATTGTAAAATGTTTGGAAAATGCACTAGGACCAGAGGTGGAACCATACACCATGATCTTCGTGGACGACATCCTTGTAATCTCAACAACGTTGGAAGAACACCGTCAGCATCTGAACACTATATTTCAAAAGTTCAGAGACGCTAATCTCTCTCTGAAGTTAGAGAAGTGCGACTTTATTAAAACTTCAATAAAATTCATAGGTCACATAATATCTGACAAGGGAATACAAACAGACCCTTGCAAGCTAAAGAGTATAACGGAGTTCCCAAGACCCAAGAACATAAAAGGGTTAAGAGCATTCCTAGGACTCACGGGATACTACCGACGTTTTTCATCGTTATATGTGGAGAAAATCCAACCACTTCTTGAACTCACTAGAAAAGAAAGCAAATGGAAATGGGAGTTACATCATGAAGAAGTGTTCCGTGATGTGAAAAATTTATTTCTACATAACATTATGCTGCATCATCCCCAACGGGAAGGACGATATATAATCTACGCAGATGCCAGTGACTATGCAGTAGGGAGTGTCCTGTATCAAGAAGATAAACACGGAGAGCTACGAGTCATTGCATACGCCAGTCGAGTCTTCAAAGGAGCAGAAAAACACTACTGTACGTCAGAAAAGGAAATCTTAGCGATAGTATATGCCTTGAAGCAGTTTAGTTATTATGTGTATGGAACACACTTTGAGATACACATGGATCATCAAGCGCTTTCATTTTTATTAAGTTGTAAAGCAACAAATGCACGACTAATGAGATGGATACTGGCCATACAAGAGTATTCATTCACAATAAAATATTGTAAAGGCTCGGATAATATAATTGCCGACACACTAAGTCATTATCCACCACAAGAGACACAAGAAACTCATGAAGCTAATGGAACGATGTTAAAATATTAAACATTACATATCAAACAGATGATAGAGTTAAATATTTGTTAAACAACATAGCAAATGAACAAAACAAAGATCTTCAGATAAGTCACATGAAGTTATCACCACTATCTAGTAGATATACGATAAAAAATAGTATACTGTACAAACTCGTCAGTTATGATTGAAAATAGTCCTATCACCAGATATGCTAAAAACACTAACTATACCATGTCATCAAAGTTTAGCACATGCGTCTGCTTTAAAATGTCATTTAGCTTTGAAGGAAGACTTCATTTTGAATAATAAGTTTAGAAGAATAAAAGCAATCTTAAAAGGATGCTACAAATTTCAAACAGCACGACATCCGAATCTTCACACCTACGTAGATATGCAAAATATCAAGACACAGGAAAAGGGAGAATTAGTAGCAGTAGACTTCCTGGGCCCATTTCCGAGAGCTATTCACGGGGCTACAAAGCACATACTTGTATGTATAGATGTGTTCACCAAGGCAGTTCGACTCTACGCTATTCGAAGACCCACCACAAAAAGTGTACTGAATGTCATACTACGCAAATATGTACCGAAGTATGGTCAAATCAAAAAGATATTGAGTGACCAAGGTAAACAATTTCAAAATAAAGCATGGACAGAAACGCTAACTCAGCACGGCATACAACCAGTGTTAACGTCAATACGACACCCACAAGGAAACCTCGCTGAAAGGGTAAATAAAGAGTTAGGAAAAAATTACGCACCTACTGTAATGAACAACATAACCAATGTGCAGAGTACATACCATTTTTTGAACAAGCTATAAATGCTACATACAGTGAAGCTACAGGATATATACTGGTGGAACTGGAAACAAATAAAAAACCTAATAGATTCTTGTCGAGAAACATTGATAAACCTCCAAACCAAAATCTGCAAATTCCATTGAGTCACAAATACGACAATGCGAAGATGAGGACGGAAAAACTTGGAGAGAAGAGGATCGAGAGATTCAACAGAATGCACAAACTCATCACATTCCATGAAGGAGAGATAGTGCTACTAAGAAGCAATCCAGTGGGAAAACGAATCGACAATACAGTAAACAAACTTTTCAGACTGTACGAGGGACCCTACTTATTACAAAGGAGGAAAGGACGACACACATTTATCGTCTATGATCCGACAAGAAGAAAAACTATTGGAAAGTACCATGCATCAGCATTCCGTAAATCCTATGGATGAATAAATAAAAGGTTAACTTATAAATCCATGGGAGGGACGTAATCCACCCAGGGAAAGAGTGAAAACAAATTTTAAGAACCCTTATAACCACTAAGTGTGAGTTGTAATAAAAAAAAAGAAAATAAAAAAATAATTTCTGAGTAAAGAAATAAAATTTGAATAAAATTCAAATTTTATTTTACCCAGCAGGGGAATTTATGCAACGATATGTTTAGCATAAGTATATGTATCAACCCCTGACTGATGTATGATAACATATGAACGCACGTATGAGATGTATTAGATGTAAATTATAAAAATAATGTAATAATTAAGCATTAGGTATAAGAGTTAATAAAAGAAATAAATGTAGTATTTAATTTTAAACAAATCAAATATTGTAAGTGAGCCTGCATATGGAATTAAAAGCTTCATTGGGTTTTTAATCGTAGCGAAGGGGAGAAACTGACACGCGCTGACCGGCAGAGGTGACGTCATAGTGACAGGCAACCGCTTGTGTATCAGTCTGCGTGTGTGTGCTAGTGATACGTGTGTAAACGAGAGACAGGTTGAATTATGCAAACGAGGGTGGAAGATTTTACACAGTTTTTTAAATACTGAACGAAAACCAGAAGTCACACGAATCAGCGACATATGTAAAAACATATGTAACGCCTGGCGCTATCATTCAAGACTAATTGGTCATTGATCATGGGAACCGTTCAGCCACCGTGTGAAATTTTGCCATGACTGCGATAATTTACACACCTTAACATTCATAAGTTGCATAAACAAAGTTTAATATTATACCTTACGATTGGTGAAATAATATTTATAAAAAAGTGTGCGCTTCATAGAAAGACGCGTAGGTTGAAATTAGCAATTAAATCGACGCGCGGACCTGTTCAATGTTGTCAAAACAGTTTGCAACAGGCATGGGACGACGGCAGCAGTATAAAACCCCAGCGAGCGACACACTCTTTCTCAGATGATCCTCACTCAGACTCAGATAAACTACGTAAGATCCACACATCTCGCAACCGCGAATTTTACAAGTCAAGTAATGTTTTTTAATAGTATTACATAACGTGAAGTGCGATGTAACCGGCATTACGTCGGTGCAAGTAATAGTGGAACACGATTATTTTAAAAGACTATAAAACCGTAATCTACGAGAAGTCGTATCGTCGATGAACTTCAAGAAGTAACACAGAACTTCGAGACATCCACGAGGGACAAGATAAGAAGAGGAGAGGAACCAGAGCAGAAGACGAGAGGACGCAGGGACAGCCACATGCAGCTACATCCAGCCGTACATCATCACAACCAGAGGTCCACGTCAGAACTCAGCATCCAGGAGACGGAGCGAGGAATTTCAACGACGCAGAGACAGAGAAGGTGATACCGAAGAGGATCAACAAACTCGAGAGTCCAGATGATGGTAACAACAAAGTTAAATGGTTGCAGAAAAACGCAGGTGAAGTCAGACATTTATTTAATATTATAAATGACCCTGAGGTCTATCGAAAGAAAGCTCTAGATTCCATATACAAGTTTACAAAGAAATTAGTATATTTTTAAATTTTCATAATGAATAAATAAATGTTCAAAGTATAATTGATAATAGAGAATATAACTGAAGTAATCTCATAAATAAATGGTCAAGGAAGAACCATATTTTTGTTATATTTTTGTATTTGATTGGGTAATTAAATTCAAGTATGAGAGTTACGTAATTTGAAAATTGTTAATTAATTGAGACATTAAATAATAGAATCAATTAAAATAATAAATGTTCTCTATTAGTAGTTTAATAAAAGTTTAATTATTTTAAAGTTTTTATTAAGTAGTATATATTAAAAACCACACTTGCAAAGACAAGATGAATATTAAATTTTATACGTTTTAATCACGTTTTATAATAATTATATGTGTTATGTATTATATGTCTGTATAAATATTTCAGGTCATATATGTGTTATGTTTGTGTATAATATGTCTTAGAATATAAGAAATAAGATTTAAACACGTAATAATTGCATCATATTTGGATCGAATATAAGGGTCCAAAGAGTAATTAACCCACACAAAACAATTAATAATATGATAATTTTAAATTTTAAATAATAAATCAAATGAATATGATTTTATTAACACAGTCGTACTAATTTCACAACCAGTACTAAATCCTCTGTACTCTTTACTTATATTAAAAGTATATAACGATATTCATGTGCTTATCCAGACTCAATCAACGACCAAAGCCTGCAACCCAGCTGGGGAACATCAAGGTAAATACTGAAGAAGAAGTGTATACCTTCGAGACATGGGTAAGTGCACACAAATGAGTAAGAGCACATGTGTAAAAGTAAGTGTATAAAAATAATGTTGGTGTATAAGAATTGGCGTGCCCAACGTGTTGCCCAATATGTGTATAAAGTCACGATCTTGGAAACGTTGTATAATAATTGGCGCTCCAAGTTCGTGGGGCTCGGCAAAAACAAATAAGTTTATATATGTTAATTATTGTTGTGTCATAATTAATGGCGTTTCAAATGTGTTGCTATATGTTAATTATCATTTCAAGTAAATGGCGCTCAGGATATAAATAAAACCCAGAATATAAATAATATAAATAAAGTACAAAAATAAATAAAGTCTAATAAAAAAAAATTAGCACAAATATTGTAGAAAGAATTAATAGTCAATTCATGTAATAAATAATATTACAAATTGTTAAATTAAGTACAGAAAAAAAGAGTTGTGAAATGAATACTGATAAATAAAATAAATTTTAAATAAAGAAATATAGAGTCACGGTGGACCAATAATTAAAAATATAATTCATATAACGAATCAGTTAGGACACCGTAGTCTACAATGGCGAAGCCAGCAACAATGGACTTCGAAACGATGTTTAAAAGACTTCAAGAAGATTTGAAAACGAATAGTGAAAAATTATAAAATAAATTAGAAAGTAATAACGAAGAGTTAACGAGTAAATTAGATAGTAGCAATGAGAAATTAGAAACTCAAGTAGAAGATAGTCGTAATCGATTAGAAATCACTATTGAAGAAGTGAAAACTCAGTTAGAAAGTAATATAGAGAGTAATAATACTAGGTTAGAAGAGAAAATAGAACTCATCAGTAACAGTTTGAAAACAGAGCTTACTGCACGCGTTGAAGCCGTCGAACAGTGAGTTCAGCAGCCACTTAATGAACAAGCTGTAAAGATTGATAGTAAATTCAAAGAACATCGTGAATATTATAAAATCACAAAATGTTCCATAACCATAATGAACACCAGAAGGGTGAAATAGAGCACTAGAGTTGTAAATGAGTAAATTAAAATGAATGTAACAGAGAAGAGAATGGACCAGCTAAGAAGAAAGAAGAGGAGGGATCCCAAGAAGCAGTGATGAATCCACTACATGACACTACAACTTCAATAAACTGACTGACTATGACAAATGGACAAGCAAAGATTCACAAATAAGCTGTCAAGTAAGCCAGATAAAAACCTTGATGAGTAGAGTCATACAGAACAAACAAATTAAACACCGACTTTAATAACATGGTAACAAATAACAGCATATTGGCTGATATAAATAGAACCATGATATGGAAGTAACAAACACCATGTACTATGCTAGCGGTAGCCACAAAATTGTAAAAGATAGAAGTACAAACAAATGTGTAGTAGTATAGATTAAGAGTAATTATAAATGGAAGCCTTATATGTATGTAGGTAACTTCCTAAGTAAATAATATGTATTTAAAGACAATAGTAATCAGGGAATAAACCTTGTAATAGAATTACACCCAGACCCTGTATGACCAAGTTTATGTCAATGAAATGATAGGGAAATAGAACCCCTAATTAGCATAAACTAATAGAAGTATAACTATGACAAATAAGGTGTAAAGTACCACCACTTGACCGATATTATATGCTTTAGAAATGAGTAGGACATATAAAAATGTAATTAGTGAATTAGGAATTTTCAAAGTAATGTGAAAACAAATGTAATTAATCAAATATTAAAAAAAGGTAAATAGTCGAATTTGCATTGTTATCAGACGACACTAGGAAACCATGTCTTAGGACAGTAAATTAATGTATTGTTAATGAAAACTATATTCAAACCGGCCTCAAGCCACATCAAATTAAAGATAAGAAAATAAGCTATAATTTGATAGTAATAGCATCAAAAATGGAATTGTAATAGTCAAGTAATTAACATTAGCATCATTTTTTTTTTGGCAAAATTTAAAGAAGTTCATGTAATAATAACAACAACGTTAGCGAGTACAGAATACGTATCGGTAAGGCTTATTAATAACATTACGTCATCATGACATAATTTTGTACCAATCACGAATGAGTTTACTTAGCGAAAATGAACTCTAGCGACGATCAAGAGGCTGCTATATAATCGACGATGCGCGAAAAAACTGGCATTGGCGATGTCGGCCCACCACCTAGACGCCACAAACGCCCCCGAGCGTTGCTCGACGACCCCCCATAAGCACTTACAGAACATCTGCCCCATCCCCCCGACCTTGAGAATTTTCACGCTCCTCCTCCTTCCTTCTTTCTCATGTCCGTGCTGGCGCTCGGCGACAGACTAGAGGGGGGTCTGCGCTCGCCCTAGGTGTGCCTAGTGCCACCTCTGGTGGACGCTGCCTCCTCCTACGCTCTCTCCCGTGCGCCGACATTGCCGCCTGGCAGCCCTCGGCGACTTTTCCTGAGCGGCTAGGGGCGCCCTACCCGTTGTGGGAGGGTCATTCCTGCTTCTCACGCGAAAGGTCTTCGAGGTCTCCCCCCTTCTGCCGTCACGGGTCTCTTCGAGGTCCCAGGGTCCAAGTAAAATCATAACATCCTGTCCCTCCAAAATAAAATTGATGGAGGTCCCATTCCTTTCAAAGCGCGAGATCGCTAGCCAAGGTAACAGCAAGGCAACATGCAGTCATTGGGTATCACCCGGACACTGCGACCACCGGAGCACGACTAGCTGCTGCTCCGTTCAACTCTGGACTCTGGACTCTGGAAAACTGGCATTGGCATTTTTCTCCACAAGCTAATCGTCTGCGTTCTGCATTTTGTTTATATCATACCATCAACAACAACAGTACATATTGAAGTAATTACAGTAAATTTTGGAAATTAACTATTGAGAAGACGAATAATCTCACCTAAGTGCATCGAGAGTTAGTTGTGACATTAAATAAATAGTGCGTGTATCGGAACGAGACCAGTAAACATAACCTAAAAAGGCGGTAACCTATCATTAGTCAGAAGGTTATTCTCGTTCCAAGTGCGATTTAAGTGAAGTGAATTAACGATCACTATAATCCGATCGTTAATGTGTTTATTTTTAATCGATACGATTAAAAAACCAGGTAGTACAGTGATAAAATTTATTTGTTTACATTTCATCAGTTAATCGTAGAACTTAAAACACTTTGTACTGACGCAAAAACAATAAGACTATTTGTAGATAACATTGTACCAAATTTATTTAGAGGGATTAACATATCCCGATGTAAGAGTATATGTACTAAATTTTTATAACTAAAATCAGTTCGAGTGTAAACAAACGAACTTCTCGTTACTCACTTTATTCAATTGAAATTTATTAAAGGTGTCTAACCTGAATTATGATATCATACTAGTGTTTTTTTTTTGGGAGGAAAAATAATGTTCTATTCTGTATCTTAAAAGAAACCACCCTTGAGGTATTTAATTAAATAAGAGAAATAATTTGTTAATAGGAAATAAGAGTTTTTATTGTTCTCAAAACTGAGCTAGGCCAGTCATTAAACTGGACAACTTGTGATCCGCAATTTATCATTTTGAATGTATTTGTCAACCTAATTCAATAGGTCATAATAAACAACCAGTATTATACAGCATCAACCTTTTTTATTAATTATTTTAATAAATAATCAACCATCAGTATTGCTAGCACTAAGGTGCCTTTTAACAGTGAATTATCAAGTAAACTATTTAATTTAATCTCAATTTCAATAATCTTTAAAGGTAGAATCAGTAAAGGTTAGTACGATCAATTATTAAATCAGAAGTTTATTTTTATGGGACATTTCTGTGGAAAAAACCCATATGGCGTCCAAGTAATATATAAAGTGTTGTATAAAACTTTACAGCAATACTATACTGGTCAACAAAGAACTTGACAGTTTATTAATTAACTGTGAATGTCTGAACATCCAGTACTTCAAAACAGGTACGTGAAGTGTCATTTATATTAATAAACTTTGTCCAGACAATACTTTGACTTACACAGACAACAAATTTAACAGAAGAGGAGTCGACTTCAAGAGACCTATGCACCAGTTACATTCATCAACGGATCAACAAGTTAACATTTACTCATAATAAACTAAACATTAATTAAACAACGAAAGTGTAAGTAAACCAATTTATCTACATTGAATTAGATAAATCAATAAACTAAACCGCTAATAATAACAACAAACGTTATCAATTGTTAATAATAATTACTGCAACCAGTAGAGACCCTATTAAATTATACCTAAACCGTAAAATCTCAGTTAGATTACAGAGTGACGCATATAACGTGAGGGTATTTTACTCACATAAAGACAGGGTAATTTGGGGTGTTTAACAGAGTGGCTTTCATCACGGGGCATAAAGTAGACAAGATTGACACTCGTTCAGTAATTATGTAACAGAGTGGCGACCAACGAGTGTGGCTTTAAAAATAAACAGAAATAGTATATTTTAATTGAACTATATTAAATTAGCCCGGCAAGTACAGTAGAACGACCATGCCTCGTTCTACACACACACACAGACACGATACCAGATACAAGGTCAAACAAAGAGAAAGTGGACAGACAAACACCGAAGCAAATATGGAGGTACAGGGGGAACAAACAACAACTGAAATGGAAGTTACGACAGATAATACCCAAGAAAACCAACAAGAAATAATACCTCCTGCAGAACCCGAGCAACCCAAACAACCTGAGAGACACACACAAACAGGGGACACGAACATACTGGAGATGATGAGGGCGATAATGGAAGATAGCCAGAAGATGATGGAAGAAACGATAAACAAAGGAACGAGAAATTAAATAAAAAATTAGACGATAATAATAAATAATCGAGTCCTTGAATGAGAAATTAAATAAAAAATATGACGATAATAATAAAAATATCGAGTCATTGAAGGAAGATTTAAATAAAAAATTGGACGACAACAGCCAGAAAATGGAGGTAAACCAATTTATCTACATTGAACTAGATAAATCAATAAACTAAACTGCTAATAATAACAACAAACGTTATCAATTGTTAATAATAATTACTGCAACCAGTAGAGACCCTATTAAATTATACTATAGTTCGTACAGAGGACATATCCAATTCCCATTAAATATGCGGAACCAGTCGACGAGGAAATCAGAAGAATGTTGGATAATGGCATAATAGAGCGGTCCAACAGTAGCTTCATCAATCCTCTCGTTGTCGTCAAAAAGAAGACGGATGAATTAAGACTGTGTTTAGACATAAGGAATCTAAATAGTGTCATCAAAAAGGATTTTGATTGTGCAGCGAATATTGAAGAATTATTTAACAAATGTCAAGGAGCAAAATATCTAACCAAGTTAGACTTGACTTCGTCATTTTGGCAAATTCCCATTCGTAAACAAGATCGCAAATACACCACATTCCTGTACAAGAACAAAAGCTACCAACATCGAGTAGTACCCTTTGGATTGAGTTCAAGCCTCGCAGCAATTGTAAAATGTTTGGAAAATGCACTAGGACCAGAGGTGGAACCATACACCATGATCTTCGTGGACGACATCCTTGTAATCTCAACAACGTTGGAAGAACGCCTTCAGCATCTGAACACTATATTTCAAAAGTTCAGAGATGCTAATCTCTCTCTGAAGTTAGAGAAGTGCGACTTTATTAAAACTTCAATAAAATTCATAGGTCACATAATATCTGACAAGGGAATACAAACAGACCCTTGCAAGCTAAAGAGTATAACGGAGTTCCCAAGACCCAAGAACATAAAAGGGTTAAGAGCATTCCTAGGACTCACGGGATACTACCGACGTTTTTCATCGTTATATGTGGAGAAAATCCAACCACTTCTAGAACTCACTAGAAAAGAAAGCAAATGGAAATGGGAGTTACATCATGAAGAAGTGTTCCGTGATGTGAAAAATTTATTTCTACATAACATTATGCTGCATCATCCACAACGGGAAGGACGATATATAATCTACGCAGATGCCAGTGACTATGCAGTAGGGAGTGTCCTGTATCAAGAAGATAAACACGGAGAGCCACGAGTCATCGCATACGCCAGTCGAGTCTTTAAAGGAGCAGATAAACACTACTGTACATCAGAAAAGGAAATCTTAGCGATAGTAAACGCCTTGAAGCAGTTTAGTTATTATGTGTATGGAACACACTTTGAGATACACACGGATCATCAAGCGCTTTCATTTTTATTAAGTTGTAAAGCAACAAATGCACGACTAATGAGATGGATACTGGCCATACAAGAGTATTCATTCACAATAAAATATTGTAAAGGCTCGGATAATATAATTGCCGACACACTAAGTCATTATCCACCACAAGAGACACAAGAAACTCATGAAGCTAAGTGGAACGATGTTAAAATATTAAACATTACATATCAAACAGATGATAGAGTTAAATATTTGTTAAACAACATAGCAAATGAACAAAACAAAGATCTTCAGATAAGTCACATGAAGTTATCACCACTATCTAGTAGATATACGATAAAAAATATTATATTGTACAAACTCGTCAATTATGATTGGAAAATAGTCCTATCACCAGAGATGCTAAAACACTAACTATACCATGTCATCAAAGTTTAGCACATGCGTCTGCTTTAAAATGTCATTTAGCTTTGAAGGAAGACTTCATTTTGAATAATATGTTTAGAAGAATAAAAGCAATCTTAAAAGGATGCTGTTAGAGTTTCGTCCCGTAGGACCCTTAAATGTTAGGAAGAATGATGCTTCATGAAATTATTGCCAGGATGCTGAATAATGACTATCGTGGACTGTATTTGATACATTTATTATATTTCGTATTACAATTAAATCGGCATGCTAAGGTTGGCTATGTCTGAAAGGCATTTAAACTTTGAATAAACCAAGTCGGTTATGAAAGCTACATGGCAAATGAGGCGCAAATGTGCAACACTCCACACTACATAAATGTTAAGGCCTAAGGCCTAGATAAATTGTCGTGACAACAAGAAAAAATGAAAGACAGAACAAGGCAGCAAACGTTATGACGTCTGCCGCCCGCCGACGCACGCTGAACTGTGACGATACATGAACCTGATAAACGCAATTTAGAAAGTACAGATTAGCCAACCTTTGAATACGAAAATTACCACATTACAGTCCATAACTGCCCGCAAAAAATCAAAAGATTTTTTAATACATTTTAATAACTTATTGTACGAAAACACAATGTGTTCTTAATAATAGATGTCAACCTCAATAAATTGTATTGAACCTTGAGATTGAAATGTTAGATAACAGTTATAACATTAACGGTTTAGAGATAAACTTGAGTGATGATGATAAGAGTTGAGCAGGCCACAGTTGGCTTGCAAACTGATTTATACATGAGTATAAATGCAAAAATTAGCAATGTATTGCTGATATATATTGTATGTATACAATATAAAACAATATAAGACATGAAAATACATAGTTTGGCAATGTTTGATGATGAATAATCGGTGACTCATCACATGATGGGCCCGATACAAATTGCAAATATTTTATGCAAGTCATGATGGTTAGCTTGAACCAGTCAAGGCCAGTTGACCTATACAATAGTATTGAGTGTAAAATGAACAGACAAAATTATTACAAAATTATACATGTAATGACAGAGATTTAGCATAACGCTTTATAATAATTGAACGCTGCATGCTATACCTGAAGTTTCAGGAATGTACAATAAATTGGCATTTGAAAACAGATTATACATTGTTGAATGATTGCAAGCACAAAGTGTAGTGACATGTATGTCATAATTAAAGCATGAATAATAATTGTGCAATACGTGATCACAAAATACAAAATACGCAATATAAAAATATGTGCGTGGCGTATGGTTATAGACAGTAGATGCGGGTAAACCAATGTGTTTTACATAGATACAAGTTATACGTAATAAATACAATAGAAATCGGTTTAGACAATCACAAATGCATGAATACAAGGCACAATAGCATAAGTGACAAGTACAACAAATGTGTTTATACAAAATGTAATACATGTGTTGAACAACTGCTAGTAATAAATTCATAGAGTAATAAAATATTAAATATCACTATAATATTGACGACTCGGAACACAAAGTTTTTTATAAGTAAAAACGTAAAGTTTTACCTTACAGCCTAAACCGGCTTTCACCTATAGAAGGCTTCATCAGAGGCTGTCGTTAGTAGCGCTGCTCGTCATGTTGTTGGCGACGAGAAAATGTTTCGAAAGATTGAAGCTGTGTGTGTGTGGTGAGATGTGTTCGAATAATGCGTGCGATTTGAATTGTGTCTGTTCGTTTAGGATGTCGTTTTTATTTGTTTTTGTGTGTTTGTATATTTCTAATTGTTCTAGAGTGTCTAGTTTTCGGCCTTTTGTGTGTACGTGTAGTATGTTCATGTTATTGTCGATGTTTTTATATGTGTGGTTTGCTTCAATGAGGTGGTTTGCGAAGGTAGATTCTGTAGTGGTGTGGAGTGCTTTTGTGTGTTCAATGTATCTCTGTTTGAAGCTACGTCCTGTCTGGCCTATGTAGAATTTACTGCAATTTGAACAATTTAGTTTATATACACCGGGTAGATCGAATTTGTTTTGTGCTTTGGGCATGCGTTTTGATAGTGTGTGTTCTGTTTTGTTAGTAGTTTTGTAAGCGATTCTGTATCCTGCTTTTAATCCAAGAATTTAATAAAATATCACACATATTGACAAAAAATGTGCAAGAAAATGCATACATGGTTTGTATAGCTGCAGATCATGCGAATATTATATAACAAAATTTTTACATAAGAACAATACCACCAATGACATGACACATAACCCATTACCAATATCAAAATATAAGTATGTAAAGGACATAGTATGTCTCACAAATTATTAATATATAAATACAAAAATAGTAAAGTATACCACCATAACAATATGATAAGCATAGATATAATAACATAGTGCATGGTTGTAAAATTACAAGTCACATGCAAATTTAGTATGTAAAATACGTACAAATATAAAATATGTACGAATTTAGTATGATGCAAATTAACATAAAATGTTGTGATAATACATATCACCAATTAAAGTTGACCAAATTGTCAGACAAGAAGGTAATGAAAGCCAGTGGCCAGGTGAAATAGCATTGTGCTAAGTAATTATATTGACCTTGTGTCTAAGCCTCGTCCCGCGCTGGCAACAAACATAGCTTGTGAACTGGTCTGCGAAAAATGCCAGTAGGCGTGCGAATGTCTACTACTCTAATTAAGTTGTCTGGGCAGGGAAATGTGGCGGTAATTACACCAAATTTCCACGCTAATGGAGGTAAGTTATCCTCGATCAGCAAAACCAGGTCACCAATGGAAACTTTTTTCTTAGCGAATTTCCATTTGTGACGTTGTTGTAATTGATGTAAGTAGTCATGAGACCAAGCCTTCCCAATGACTTGGACAAACGTCTGGAGAAGTTGCCAACGTCCAAGACGAGAGATGGGAACGTGAGATAAGTCAGGATCAGGTATCGCCGTTAATGGTGCGCAAATTAAAAAATGGCCAGGTGTAAGTGGCACTGGATCATGTACATCGGATGAAATGGCAAATAATGGACGTGAGTTTAGACATGCCTCTATCTGAGACAAAACCGTCGTGAACTCCTCGAAAGTGACTATAGACTTGCCGACCACGCGGCGCAAATGATACTTTAAACTCTTTATACCGCTCTCCCAAAGACCACCAAAATGAGGTGACGAGGGCGGAATAAATGACCATTTAATACCATGAGAGGTCGTAAAGGATTGGATTGATGAGTTGGCATCCTTATTATGCCAAAGATTGTAAAGGTCATGCAAAACGTTGCAGGCCTTCCTAAAGTTCGTGCTATTATCAGAATATAACTGGCTGGGTATGCCCCTGTGGGCCATGAAACGACGTAAGGCAGCTATAAACGCGTTGGCCGTAAGGTCGGAAACCAATTCCAAATGAATGGCTCTGGTCGCTAAGCAAATGAACAAAGACACATAGGATTTTGACAGAGTCCTAGATTTCTGCCCGCCATGACGAATCATGAAGGGACAACCATAATCAACTGCGCAGAATAGAAACGGCCGTGAAGGAGTGACTCTAGGAGATGGCAAAATACCAAGCCTTTGAACCTGATGTTTGGCACTGAACCTGAGACACTTGACGCATCTACGAATGATGGAGCGAATGACTATCTTGGCGTTAATGATCCACCAATGTTGACAAAGTGAATGATGCACAAGTTGAGCACCAGCGTTAGTAGACGAATGTGTTCGCGTTCAATAATAAGGCGAGTGATATGAGCTGATTGATGCAAGACAGTAGGATGCTTATTGTCATAAGGTAGTTGTGACTGCTGTAAGCGTCCGCCGACGCGTATGACGCCAAACTCATCAAGAAACGGGTCCAGAGAAGACAACTTACTCCTGATAGAGACAGAAGACCCATTACGATGGCAATTAAGCTCAGCAGCGAAGTGGATTGACTGGGATTGTTTTATGAAGAAATTAAGAGTGGAATGAATTTCAACGGGGGTAAGAGCGCCTGAAATTTTCTCAGCCCTGGAGAGTCTAATATTTTTGATGAATCGAAAGCAATAAGCGTATACGCGAGTCAGACGGTGCAACGAAGAAAATTCCTTTGAGAGATCAATAGCTAGGGTAGATATTAGAAAAAGTTTGGGGGTTTGTTTCTCCTCCGCAGTGCATTCAGGAGACAACAGATTAGAAGGTAAAAAAGGTGAAAAAAGATTGGACTCGGAAGATTGAGACAAACAAGTGGGACCATGCCACCAAAGCGAACAATCGCGAAAAACGTCGGGGTGACATCCCCTAGAAATAATGTCAGCAGGATTATATTGTGAATTGATATGATGCCATGTGTAGGCTTCAGTGAGACGCTGAATCTCGGCAACACGATTAGTGACATAGGTCTTCCACCTAGAAGACTGGGCATGAATCCAGTAAAGGGACACCATGGAGTCAGGATACAGGTGAACACTATTGATAAAGGGATGAAGAGCAGGGGTGACTTTGAATAAGAGTCGCTATAACAACAAGCAAGCGCAGAGTTCAATGCGGGGTAATGACACCTGTCGTAGGGGGGCCACTCGAGATTTAGAACACAGAAGGTGACAAGAGGCCGATGAATCTTGATAAATGACTCTAACGTAAACCCAACACCCATAGCCCCTTTCAGAAGCATCCGCAAACCCATGTAATTCAACTATCTTTGCCTTGGACTTGCAGCGAATAGAACGTGGGACAATAATTTTACCGATTAGACATAATTTATCGCATAATGAACGCCAATGCAAGTGTAATTGCCCGGAGATTGGCTCATCCCAACCAAGATTGCACAGCCATAGTTGCTGCATAAACTGTTTGTAAAGGAAAACAATGGGACCGACGAGTCCGAGTGGGTCGTAGATACCCGCGATAATCGATAGGATTTTCCTCTTAGAGATGCTTGATTCAACTGGGAATGACCTGATGTCAAACAAAAATGAATCTGTAGAGTTATTCCAAAAAATGCCCAACGTACGCACATTACCTTGTTTGTTTAACGGGAGTGATAAATTATTATGATCTGCGACCACATTGGGTTCATTTAATGACCATTTATGCAGATTGACTCAACAACGTACCTAAGTCAGATTTCAACTTGGTCAGATTAGAAATGGTGTCTGCACCGGTTAACAAATCATCGACATAGAAATCATTAATTATAGCTGACGCAGAGTCCTTCATGATCCTTACCAATCTGAATAAGACAGCGAGTAGCCAAAAACGAAGCACTAGCAGTACCGTATGTTACAGTTCGCAATACAAAATATTTAAACTGTTCGAGGGGAGAGTTACACCACAGAATACGTTGATAATGACAGTCCTTATCAGATAGCAGAATTTGTCGATACATCTTCTCGATGTCGGCGATGAGAACATAGTTGTGCATACGAAATCGCAAAAGAATAGAAAAAAGGTCTTGTTGGACGTTTGGGCCTACCAACAAAATATCATTGAGAGAAAAGCCATTGGTAGTTTTGGCCGAGCCATCAAAAACGACGCGAAGTTTTGTCGTAGAACTAGAATGTTTAAAGACGGCATGGTGAGGCAAATAGTAGGTATTTGAAACCCCGGAATTGATAGAACAATCGTCGACAAGCGTCATGTGGCCAAGATCCTTATACTCCTGAATAAAGTTTGCGTATTCGCGCGCAAGCTCAGAATCACGCATGAACCGGCGTTCTAAACTCAAGAATCTCGCTTCAGCGTTAGCATAGGACTCACCCAACTGGGGATTGTCAGACTTAAATGGTAGCGAAACAACGAAACTACCCTCATCATTGCGATGAGTGGACTTAACAAAATGTTCCTCACAAGCTGAACCGTTACTAATGGGTGCATTATCAGGGATAGTTTCGGTCTCCCAAAATTTCTCAAGAGACGCCAAAATTTGACTGTCGTTGTTCCTAGCCAGGAACGAAACAGCAGGACCCTTATAACGGCAGTGTTTGGGCAGATTGCCTGCTAGAATGTAGCCTAACTTTGTTTCTTGTATAATAGGAAAGTGAGAACCGCGTACATTTTTGTTAGCTAAAAATAAATCTAAATAAAATTGCGCTCCTAACAGTATGTCGATATCAGCTGATATGTTGAAATGTGGATCGGCGAGAAAAACGTTATCTGGGACGTTAAAATGATTTATGTCGAAAGATTGTGCTGGCAGTTTATGGGTTAATGCAGATAAGACCGCACATGTTGCTTCAAAGCTGAATCTTTGATAGCGAGAAATAATGCGAATAGACGCCAAGTTAGTGGCACAACATGCCGCATTATTAATACCTGTAATCGGTATGTTAGATTTAGTCAAGTTAAGCCGTAATTTCTTAGCAAATGATTCCGTACAAAAATTCACTTGTGACCCAGCATCAAATAGAACTATTGCAAGTTGTCTGTTACCAGCTCGGTCGATGACAAACATAAGTGCTGTCGATAAGAGAACATTGTTTGTAGACTGTAACTTAAGTGAACAATAATTGCTACTGCTGGCAGAACCTGGTTTTGACACATTATTTATGTGCAGCAATGTATGGTGTGGTTTTGAACAAATCTTACATGATTGTCTGACCTTACAATTAGATGAAAAATGATCTGGTCATAAACAATTGGTACAGCATTTATGCTTTAATATAAATTGCCCTCGTTCTGATGTGCTTAATGCACGAAATTTGTCACACATGTACATTGGATGACTAGATTTGCAGCAAGGGCATAAATAATTATTTGAAGCTGAGTGATAACTTTTAAATGCAGTGCTGCCAGCAGAGTTTCATAATTTATGTTTGTCAGATTTATTAGTGAAGCTTAAAGTTAGCTTGTTGAGCTGCTGTCCGGCATCGATCGGTAATGTATTTTCTAACAACGTCTACGTGCGTTTAAAAACTGGGTAAAGCTTTGAAAGTTAGGAAGATTATCGGGATCTATAGATTCCTTCCATAATTTAAACGTGGAATGGTCCAGTTTTGCTGACAATAATTGTACAGTAATAAGCTCAAATGAATCCACTGACAGTTGCATGGCCGCCAGTGAATTAACTGAAGACGTTATTGTATTTATGAATTCTGCCAAACTTTGGACAGAGTCCTTGATTGTTGACTTTACTTCAAGCAAATTTTGAATATAATACTTCGCTAATATGAATTTGTTATCATATCTAGCGGACAGCAAACTCAACGCTATGGAATAGTTCTCATTACAAATAGGTAATGCCTTAATTAGATCTAGTGGCTCATTTTTAAGAGATGAATACAAATAATGTAATTTCTGCACTGACGTTAAATCAGGTCTGGCGTGTACCAAGTCCAGAAATATTGAATAAAGGTGCTGCCATTCTAAAATATTTCCGGTGAAGCAGGGCAAACTTATAGGTTTTAATTGCATATTGCTCGTTAATACTGGAGAGACAGTCTGAACGTTGAAAGTTTCTATTAATTGCAAGATATTTGCTTCTGTTGAATATAACAGCTCTTCAACCTCAACTCGGTCTTCTTGAGCAGCGTTTATGTCCTTAGAAATGAGTTCAATTTCAGACTGTACCTCATCGTATTTTGTTGCCAAACTTTTTAGACTTTCGAGTCTAACCGTTACAAAATGTTTTGTATTAGTGTTTTTATCAAAGTTAGTTATAGCCGAATTGATTCGCACTATGGCAGATTTTAAGCCACCTCTCTTTCTGACCAACACTTTGAGGCCTTCTTCAGCCATTGTACGCACCTGTTAATGATGCCGTTGACGTCGTACCTGGTATGCGATGTCCTGGAGCATCAAGGCCGTGGAATAGATGGCAGACACACACGGACTGGAGAGATGACTGCTCAATCTGGTGTGTAGACGCTAGCACATGGATGGTCTTGCAGTGGTGTCATCACGAGGCTCAATGGCGACGAAAGAAATGCTGACTAAGTCCCGACACGGTCGGATCAGCGAATATGCTGAATCGCCCGTGATTGCCAGAAATTGGGGCAGAAAAAATGATGAAAACCGCTCTAATATAAGTTGCAGAAAAGTAAAATGACGAATCCAGGCACGGAGCGACCAAAAAATGTTAGAGTTTCGTCCCGTATGACCCTTAAATGTTAGGAAGAATGATGCTTCATGAAATTATTGCCAGGATGCTGAATAATGACTATTGTGGACTGTATTTGATACATTTATTATATTTTGTATTACAATTAAATCGGCATGCTAAGGTTGGCTATGTCTGAAAGACATTTAAACTTGGAATAAACCAAGTCGGTTACGAAAGCTATATGGCAAATGAGGCGCAAATGTGCAACACTCCACACTACATAAATGTTAAGGCCTAAGGCCTAGATAAATTGTCGTGACAACAAGAAAAAAATGAAAGACAGAACAAGGCAGCAAACGTTATGACGTCTGCCGCCCGCCGATGCACGCTGAACTGTGACGATGCATGAACCTGATAAACGCAATTTAGAAAGTACAGATTAGCCAACCTTTGAATCCGAAAATTACCACATTACTTCCCAGATGCTACGAATGTCAAACAGCACGACATCCGAATCTTCACACCTACGTAGATATGGAAAATATCAAGACACAGGAAAAGGGAGAATTAGTAGCAGTAGACTTCCTGGGCCCATTTCCGAGAGCTATTCACGGGGCTACAAAGCACATACTTGTATGTATAGATGTGTTCACCAAGGCAGTTCGACTCTACGCTATTCGAAGACTCACCACAAAAAGTTTACTGAATGTCATACTACGCAAATACGTACCGAAGTATGGTCAAATCAAAAAGATATTGAGTGACCAAGGTAAACAATTCCAAAATAAAGCATGGACAGAAACGCTAACTCAGCACGGCATACAACCAGTGTTAACGTCAATACGACACCCACAAGGAAACCTTGCTGAAAGGGTAAATAAAGAGTTAGGAAAACATTTAAGCACCTCCTGTAATGAACAACATAACCAATGGGCAGAGTACATACGATTTTTTGAACAAGCTATAAATGCTACATACAGTGAAGCTACGGGATATACACTGGTGGAACTGGAAACAAATAAAAAACCTAATAGATTCTTGTCGAGAAACATTGATAAACTTCCAAACCAAAATCTGCAAATTCCATTGAGTCACAAATACGACAATGCGAAGAAGAGGATGGAAAAACTTGGAGAGAAGAGGATCGAGAGATTCAACAGAACGAACAAACTCATCACATTCCATGAAGGAGAGATAGTGCTACTAAGAAGCAATTCAGTGGGAAAACGAATCAACAATACAGCAGAGAAAATTTTCAGACTGTACGAGGGACCCTACTTATTACAAAGGAGGAAAGGATGACACACATTTATCGTCTACGATCCGACAAGAAGAAAAACTATTGGAAAGTACCATGCATCAGCATTCCGTAAATTCTATGGATGAATAAATAAAAGGTCAACTTATAAATCCATGGGAGGGACGTAATCCACGCAGGGAAAGAGTGTAAACAAATTTTAAGAACCCTTATAACCACTAAGTGTGAGTTTCTGATTTCTGAGTAAAGAAATAAAATTTAAGTATATGTATCAACCCCTGACTGAGGTATGATAACATACGAACGCACGTATTAGATGTATTAGATGTAAATAATAAAAATAATGTAATAATTAAGCATTAGGTATAAGATATAATAAAAGAAATAAACGTAGTATTTAATTTTAAATAAATCAAATATTGTAAGTGAGCCTGCATATGGAATTAAAAGCTTCGTTGGGCTCCACATCGTAGCGAAGTGGAGAAACTGACACGCGCTGACCGGCAGAGGTGACATCATAGTAACAGGCAACTGCTTGTGTATCAGTCTGCGTGTGTGTGCTAGTGATACGTGTGTAAACGAGAGACAGGTTGAATTATGCAAATGAGGGTGGAAGATTTTACAGTTTTTTAAATACTGAACGAAAACCAGAAGTCACACGAATCAGCGACATATGTAAAAACATATGTAGCGCCTGGCGCTATCATTCAAGACTAATTGGTCATTGATCATGGGAACCGTTCAGCCACCGTGTGAAATTTTGCCATAACTGCCATAATTTACACACCTTAACATTCATAATTTGCATAAACAAAGTTTAATATTATACCTAACGATTGGTGAAATAATATTTATAAAAAAGTGTGCGCTTCATAGAAAGACGTGTAGGTTGAAATTAGCAATTAAATCGAGCGCAGACCTGTTCAATGTTGTCAAAACAGTTTGCAACAGGCATGGGACGACGGCAGCAGTATGAAACCCCAGCGAGCGATGCACTCTTTCTCAGATGATACTCACTAAGACTGAGATAAACTACGTAAGATCCACGCATCTCGCAACCGCGAATTTTACAAGTGAAGTAATGTTTTTTAATAGTATTACATAACGTGAAGTTTTTATAGTTTTTATTAAGTGGTATATATTAAAAACCACACTTGCAAAGACAAGATGAATATTAAATTTTATACGTGTTAATCACGTTTTATAATAATTATATGTGTTATGTATTATATGTCTGTATAAATATTTCAGGTCATATATGTGTCATGTTTGTGTATAATATGTCTTAGAATATAAGAAATAAGATTTAAACACGTTATAATTGCATTATATTCAGATCGAATATAAGGGTCCAAAGAGTAATTAACCCACACAAAACAATTAATAATATGATAATTTGAATTTTTAAATAATAAATCAAATGAATATGATTTTATTAACACAGTCGTACTAATTTCACAACCAGTACTAAATTCTCTGTACTCTTTACTTGTATTAAAATTATATAACGATATTCACATGCTTATCCACACTCAATCAACGACCAAAGCCTGCAACCCAGCCGGGGAACATCAAGGTAAATACTGAAGAAGAAGTGTATACCTTCGAGACGTGGGTAAGTGCGCACAAATGAGTAAGAGCATATGTGTAAAATTAAGTGTCTAAAAATAACGTTATATATATATATGTATATATATATATTGTAACATTACATTTGGAACAACTTAATATCGTACCTGATTTAATGAAGACTTTGGATAAGAAGCTAAACAAGAAGAACAATATCTTCCAAGATGATAGTGAAGAGGAACGACTAACCATTTTAGACTGACTAGTAAGACAACTGACCGTACCCAAATTAATGATTTAGGCTAAGTGATGCAAAATACATTACAACCCCGATTATGACATGAACTTTCAATAATGACAAAAGAAATAATTATAAAGACAGACGGCTTATGAACCAGTACTATAAAGAAACAAATGGTTTCATTCAAAGTATCATAATATCAAGATAATCAAAATACAAATTGAGGGATAATAGACCCAAATATGTAATACTATGTAAAAGAAATATTAGTAAATGATTAATTTAATTGATGTAATGAAATTATAACACACCTTATTATAGATACATGAACCATACAACTAACTGTAACAAATAGTGTTCATAAGATTGTCCAGAAAACAACAAATAATAACTTGTTCACAATAACATTTTTATAACAAGAGTAAAGTTCTTTTAATGACGATAAAATGTAAAAACCTATAAAAACCAATAAGTATGTTTATAAATACAAACTATTAAGTGTTCAGTGAGAAGGGTAAACGATACACATAGTGACAAGTAATGTGAAACATAACTTAGACAGTTTTAGAGTAACCAATGAATTAACTGAGAGAAGACTAATTAATTAATGCATAATTTATTTTATAAAAATGTGCACGTTATTATGTTTTAGCACGTTGTTTTATTATCATGGTATTTGTGTTGTTTTTTGTATGTAGCAGGTGAAGCAGTTGTTTTAAGAGAACATCAATTAACTGATATTAATTTCATTTTTTATGTTAACAAATATAACCATAGAACTGGTGTTAAATAGTGATAAATTGATTGGCAAAGCAAAATAGACTATAAAAAGATGTTATTGCTAAGTGTCAAACAATAGTATAGTTTAAGTAAGAAACAGTTTATTTGTTAAAAGGTTCAGTAGAATCATAGCCATGTGGGCATGAAATTAAACTAATAGAATAGTATATCTTTTGTTTTGTTAAAATAATGTTATGTGTTAAACAGTTTTTATGATTGTTAAAAGTTAATTTAGCTGTTAAAGGTTTTAAACATGGTGATGAAAATAACACCAGTACATAGGCCAGGTAAAACCAACTTTTGTAAATTTTAGATAATAATGTTAGGGATTTTGTAAAACAAATGTGGAAGGATGAAAATATTTATAGTTAATAGTGTACACAACGAATATAGAAACAAAATAATACATCTCAAGTTATTTAAGAAAATTTCAAATAACAAAATTGTAACATCTGTAGTTCTTAAGTAAAAGTAGGCATGTTTAGTGTCTATGTGTCACAAATGTAAAGATCAAAATAATGCTGATAATGGTTTTAAATTCCCAATCAGTACAGAAAAGTTATGTTAATTTAAAGGTTTTGAACAAATTTAGATTCTGAAATAATGAAAGTATATGACAATGTATATCCGAATCAACCAACCAGATTCCAAGTTTACCCTTAGCAACCAGAAATTTCGGATAAATAAAATGAGACTTCTTTGACAACGATCATAGCGGATAGACGCGTTTGTAAAACGTCTAACATAAATGAGAATAAACAGTGAAAACACGATACAGACATATTGATACAGATAGAGATACATAACACGAATTTTTACACCAAGTGAAGAACACCCATTATATGAAATAGAAGACCCAAGAACCAGGGAGAAGGACTGAAGCGGACGTGGGCCCTATCTTCGACCACGAACCATACAAAGAAGAGGATTTGGTGACTTTGACATCTTATTATATTGTGTATCAACACCCACTTTTGTATACACGACTTTTTAAGTACTAATCAACTAAAACTACAGACACCATATCACACCAACACTAAGAACACTCACTAATAACACGATTTGAGATTGAGACCTTTTCAAACACCACAAGAACCTTTGATTTGGATAATAATTATTAAACACCTAAACTGGACATAACCTATCATAACTAGTAATCACTATATGACTGCCTGTGTGCACGTTACACTCTAACCTTCTAATATCCTTTAACTGTAAAACTTGTATTTTGATTTATAGAATAATATTTTGTTTAAATGTAATCCCCGAACCATATACGCCCTGAGATACTTTATTTTTAATAGAAACATTAAACAAGCATTCTTTTGGTCTGACAAAATACTGAATATTTGCTACTACTACCAACTGGTAAAAAGAAGACGTATAATTTGCGCCACAATTGTGATTATCATATTCAAATTTAAGAAACAATTAACCAGTGTTTTTCTGAATAAAGGATTTCTATAAGGATATATGTTTGATGTTATATTTGCGTCGTTATTATTGCTGTTCCATTTAGGAAATAAGTTCACAGATTACAGCGGACACCACGACAGTTGGCAACGTTGAGTGACGTCACAGAACGGTGTGTATAGTGGGAGCGAGCGGCAGATTACAAAACCATTCGCCGTTCAACATAACATATTAATAATTACAAATTGACAACTCCAGCGCGAGTTAGTCGCTACATTATTTATTTGTTACAAATTGACACTTCCAACGGGCGGTGTATGTAAATTAAGTGCACACAACATAACATTTAAGTGAGAAGTAACGATTTAATTTACGTGTTACAAACTGACGAATCCGAAGTGAGAATTAACATTTAAATAAGAAGTAACCCTATATATATAAATTGGTTACAAATTGACGAATACAACGTGGAGCTTAGTCAAACCACGAAACCTACGATAAATTTTATTGATCAACCATCTACATAACGTAATAACATATCACATTTATATATTCGTTACAATATATATATATATATATTGCAACGTTACAAGTATTATACACAATTTACACATATACATTACCATGTACTCAACGCAACTATAAAGTGTATTACACCGGCCATGTCGCAGGATTTTGTTTTCTCGTTGCGTCAAGTATATGTAGTTGCACAATAATTAAATAATTTTCAAAGAGGAGTGAGATGCTGTTGACATGAAATTATTAATTAAAACCATTTCAAAATAATCATTCTATGATTTTTAATGAAGAAAGTTGTGTTAGTGGTTAAAGTCACAAGCAGGATGATCACTGTTGCACACCACTATATAAAATTATCCCGATTAGCGCTTTCAAGCTTCACAGCTCAGCGTCAGATCGGAAATGAACCAAAAACCTGAAAAAAAACCTTCACCAGTGGGTTTCCAGGTTTTTGGTTCATTTCCGATCTGACTATGAGCTGTGAAGCTTCAAAGCGCTAATCGGGATAATTTTATATAGTGGTGTGCAACAGTGATCATTCTGCTTGATTCTATGATTTATTAATATTAATAGAAAAATATTCAAATATTAAAAATTCAAATATTAGATAAATCAAATATTCTCTTTTATAAGCTTCACAAATACAATGTAACCTGCTATGCTTTTCATAACATAAAAAAAAACCATGTAATCTTACTAGCTAAACAGACATGTTAAACAAGTTATCTAAATCCTTTTTATTTCAGTGTGTCTGACTTTGACTCAAATTTTAAAAAATAATAGCAACTCATTTACAAACAAAATAATATTAAAACTCAAGAATAAAATTAATTGTTGCTATAAACAAAATAAAAATAATATAACATTTACTTCCAATCTATTATTTATTTCTACTGACACACCCAAATTTTTAACATACAACAAAAGATTCGTATTTCTTTTCTAGATTTTATTGTTAAATTAAATTCTTTTATTTAACTACTATTTAAATTTAAAACCTTAATTCTTTACTGTTCATAGGTAAGTTCTTTTCGAGAGTTCTTTTCACAATAAAAATATAATTGTTTATTCATCACCTGCGTACATCTGCCATTACCGTTGTGTGTGTGTGTGTCCTGAATCCTGAGAATCTGATGATGATTGTGCTGATGCTGTGTGCTCTGTCTCTATGGGTTGTTGTTTGTGATGCTCCAGAGTTCCTCCATACGCCTTGGTGTGTGTGGTAAAGTGTGTGTGTGTGGGGTCCTGATCGATTGCCAAACCAGCAGCATGACGTTGTGTGAAGATTTCTTGAGTCTGAATGTAACCGCCCAAAATTGCTGGTGGTATTTATACTGGACGGCGATCTGACAGGTCCAGGGCTGTTTTTGACCTGTTAGATATTGTCAGTTCATGCAAAGCGTCCTTTTAATTACAAATCACTTTTTGGTTCATTTTCGCAATTTTGTAAACATACTCGTAGCATGAGCGATATCATTGTTTGCATAATTTTTTTTCTGGTCACTCACATATACCACACTTATTAATTATTATTTAATTACACTAGTAATTAAATTAAATTAGTTAGCGTCTTTATTATTGCACATTTTTGCAATACTTTTATATCACCATACTCGTTAAAAATTCCTTAATGTAATGGTATCTTTATAATTGAGGTAAGTCTTTGTTCACAGGTTTAAAACATATTAATTAGTTTATTTTAATCCGGTTAAAACCTGACTAATGACAAACCAACAATTAGTACGTGTCTCCCCTTCACGTCGTTCAATGCAGGTTGGAACTGGCATACACACACATACACACAAACGCTGTATTTTAACACTACCGAAGCAGGTGTCACTTTTGACAGGCCACAGCCTGTACTCTCCTGCACAAAATTGTTTAAAACTGTTTGTCATATTCTTTTTTACACTAATTATTTACAAAACATAATGCCTTGGGCAAATATATGTATTGTTGTTATAACGGTAATATTTTTGCAAATATAAATTTATTTGTGTTTGAGGAGCCCCACGATCTTGGAGCGCCATTATTATACAACGATACATATTATTAAATGTAAGCGTGTCGAGCCCCAAGTTAACGTGCAACAAAATTATATAACAACACAATTATATATGCAGGTTGTAAGTAATTATAACAATACCAGGTGAAACTATAATAAGAGTATTAGATTTATGAGTATTTAAAAATTTATATTTATTGTTTTAGCAAGCCTTATAAATAATAGAACATCGTTAATAATCTTCGATCAAGATATCACTAATTATTAAGTGTTTATCTCTTAAACCATACGGTGTTAAACACACATTTAAAACACTCTTACATCTAGACATGTTAATAATCTTAATCTAGACATTTGTTCAATTTGATTTACTAAAACAAATAAAATTAAAATGTAATTTGAATTGAATTCTTTTAATTCAGATCTGACCTCAGCTTGCTCAGTCTATACCAATGTTTAAAAATTAAATTTAAAATTATATTAAGTACTTTTAGACTGGCATTTCTTTTATATTCAACATTTAAATTATTCTTTTCTACAAATGCAAATATCAAATCAATTCAATTATTTACTTTGATAAACAAAAATATACTATCTCAAATTTAAACTCTTTTTTTTTCTTATTTCTTTATATGCGATCGCATACGACTAAACATTTATCTAAGATTCTAATATATTATTTCTAATTATAAATATTTTTTTTTGGTTTTAATTTATTGTCTTTTTATATAGTCTTTTTGAGCTCTTTTAAAAATCATTTATAAATGCATTATGCATGTCACCTCGAGTTTTGATGATCTTACGACTTATTGATGGAGTCCAGCGTTGTCCAGAGTTGGGTTTCCATTACTCCTGGCTTGGCGTGGTCCTGGATATGTCCAGAGTCCAACGTAGTTTTCTAGCAGTGTGTGGTCCGTCTCAGAGAATTGCTATCTGCTGCAAGGTGGATCTCAATCGTCGGTTAGGCGTCAAAAAACATCTCCGAACGTCCAGCATCCCTCGTCGCTCTTGTAGCTTCTCCGTAGATACTCTTTGTAGACTTAAACGGTCCCGGTACTTCACGCTTCCCGAAATATTGTCAACATAATTACTGAACATCTTTATTCATTCGTCAATATGACTTATAATAAAATAAAAACTGTTCTGCCGACGGACAGCATGTCTGACTGCAACTGTGTCTTGAAATGAAGAGAAGGGTTTTCAGTCGAACCCTTAATTTATACCCTCTCGAGATTCTGCACCTGTTGGTTCCAGAATTGTCCTGTCAAGACCTGCAGATCACATGCTAGCCCCCACTCCTGAACCTTTTCATATATTTGCTATTTTTTTCACATGGCAATGTTTTGCACGGAATTGAGATAGCACAAATCATAGCTAATTTGATTAATCACTCACTGCATTAAGTTGAGCATCTTATTGCAATTTGCGTATTTTTGGCACGTTTATTTCGCACTGACTTCGCATAGTGTGTCCTATTAACGTCTTCTCACTGGGGATAACTATAAAATTTACACACACTTTTTGGTGCCTTTTGTTTGTTTATACAGTAATTAGTTTTCACACAAATAATTAAAGTAATTATTTTAGTAATTACTTAGGGAGGGTAGCTGAGATTCCTGTCTGTACATGCATCACTAACACACACAAGATACACGAGTAACACACATACAATCGAGCAGGTGTTCCTTGTCTGTCGAAACAGGTTAATTTCTCCCCTAATATAACAATGAAATATTTTTACAATCTCAGACCTGTCCATTTACCCCTAACTTATAATAATTCTACAAATTTTATGTTTATTTAAATCAATGCCCAATACAGCATATGGCTGTATCGTTGCATTATTCCTCTGCTTGAAAAAAAAATTTAATAAATATTTATTTATTAAATTTTTGTCTATTTGTTCTAGACAAATAAAAATAATACTATATTCGCTTAACTTCAGTTTACATCAGTTAAACAACACATAATAATGAGTAGGTCAGTATAACTCTCGCTGGTGGTGGAATGCATATTTTTCACCCCCCAATGTACAGCTGATCGGTGCGTTGACCTTGAACGGCTCAGTGTCATTGTCCTCTTCTCATTATTCATACGTAGAATTTCTTGAATGACGTCGCATGATATTTGCCGATGTCTTTTTCCTTCCTCTCATCATATACAATGAACGTGTGTCTTCCCACGCGTTGTTTCAACGTATAAGGTCCATTGTACAGCCAGAAGAATTTCTTCGCTGTGTTGTAAATGCGTTTTCCTATGCGATTAGCTTTCAACAGAATTTGTTCTTTTATGTTGAATCGTTGTAATTTATGCGTTCTATTGAACTTTTCTCTCTTCTTGTTACCTTGTTCTACGATGCATTGTTTAGCATACTCCACCTTTACACTTAATGGAATAGGTACCTTTTGATTCTCTGTCTTGCTTACATATTTGGTCCAGAATCTAATACGTTTTTTGTCTTCATCTAGCTCGATTGGCGTATAACTTGTTGCTTTGCTATAATTTTGATTTATTGCTTTCTCAAAGAAAGGTAAATACTCTGCCCATTTGTTGTGTTGATTGTGACAGTAGATTCGTAGATGTTTACCTAACTCTTTATTTACTCTTTCCGCAAGATTTCCCTGTGGGTGTCGTACTGATGTGAGTACAGGTTGGATACCATTTTCACGAAGGGTCCTTTCCCATACCTCGCTTTGGAACTGCACTCCTTGGTCGCTAAGTACCTTCTTCATTTTGCCATATGCAGGAATGTATTTCTGCAAGAGTATTTTCAAAACAACTTTAGTTGTGAGTCGCATAATTGGATACAGATGGACGGCTTCAGAAAATACATCAATACAAACAAGTATGTGTTTCACTCCACGACTTGATCTTGGAAGTGGTCCAAAAAAATCCACTGCAATTAGCTCTCCTTTCTGGTCCTTTTGGATACTCTGCATTTCCACATAGGTATGTAGATTCGGTCCTTTTGCTGTTTGACACTCATAACATTTCTTACTTTCGTTTTTAATCTTCCTGAACATATTATTGATGGTGAAATCTTCACGTAGGCTTAAGATTTTCTTTGTTAACTCCAGCAATGGTTGTGTTCTTTCTGCATATTGTTGTGAGAATCTTCTATATTATCCTGTGAGTCCCAAAAATGCTCGTAACCCTTTAATGTTCTTCAGTGTAGGGAAATCGGTAATACTGGATATCTTTATGGGATTGGGTTGAATACCTGAGGATGACATAATATGACCTAGGAATTGGATTGAGGATTTTATGAATTTGCACTTGTCTAGGTTAAGGGATATATGGGCTTCCCTAAACTTGTGGAATATAGTGTTAAGATGTTCAACGTGTTCGTCAAGTCTTTTTGATATCATCCACAAACACCATGGTGTAAGGCTCCACTTCTGGTCCTAATGTTTTCTCCAGACATTTTACAATTGCAGCCAAACTTGTGCTCAAACCAAAGGGAACTACCTTGTGTTGGTAGCATTTATTTTTGTATAGGAAGGCGGTGTATTTTCTATCTTCTCTTCTAATTGGAATTTGCCAAAAACTTGACCGTAAATCCAACTTAGTCCAATAACGTGCTCCTTCACACTTTACAAATAACTCATCTGCAGGTGGTGCACGATCAAATTCATGTAGAACGATGCTATTCAATCTCCTCATGTCCAGGCATAAATGTACTTCTCCACTATTCTTCTTTACTACAACTAGAGGATTAAGAAAGTTGCTGTTCGAGTGCTCAATGATGTCATTTCCTATCATCCGTCGTTTTTCCAGTTCAACTTCTCCCTCATACTTCATGGGTATTGGATACGTTCGTCTGACAAATTTTGTAGGGTCTGATACCATAATAGCGTGTTCATAAACTGTGGTCTGCGTCGGTATATCGCTGAATACTTCATTATACTCTTCTATTAATTTAAATAACTTCGCTTCTTCCTGAGATGACATTCCTTCTTCGGCTGAATTAGCATGCTGAGTAGGTGCATATCATATACGTGGCTTGGATACGACAATAGGATTTTCACTTACCTCACCATTTTCTTCATTTTCATTCATAATTAATTCATATAGAACATTCTTATAATTACATAACATCTTATTGTTATTGACATCAATCCTTGCACTTAAAGTATTTAATAAATCTATTCCAATAATTCCATCATATATAAGTTTATTCATTATGATCATAGGATATGTTATTTCTAAATCCTTACAATTTAAAGTTACGTAAGCTTGCTGTCTAACCTTTTCTCTCTTATTCATGGCGGTAATAACATTTATATTATTGACAGATAAAATAGCCGTTTGTTTAAAATATTTTTTATTTTGTTGTACCCACTTATTGCTTTGTACAGTTAATTGGCTACCTGTATCAATTAACATTTTAATTCTACATCCATTAATTCGTACATTAATTATAGGACAATTTATTTCTGGTTGATTTGGTGTCACCTTCCTGTCGGTATCTAATAACTCATTTCTCATGTCGCACAGATATATATTGTTTATTGTGTAGCCGTACGTCCTGTTTTTCGGTCATTGTTTTGTGTCACGGGAACAGGATGCTTGGACTGAGCCTTGTTGCATTCTACCTTTTATTTCTTCATCTGCGCTCTCTCTCTTGCTCTGCATTGTGGATACGGAGTGGTCATATGTTTTACTATACCTTTTCTTCCAATTTGTATCACGCACGTTTCTCTCAGAGTATTGTTCCTTCTGTACGTCGCATGCGTTATTCACAGCTGTGTTTTGCTTTACACTGTGCGCTGGCGGCATGAAATTTCGCCTATAATTATCACGGTTTTGCGTATCATCACGTTCTCGTGCTTTATCACTACGGTCGTAACTAGCGTGATAATTAATCCGTGTTTGTTGATTGTGTGGTGAAGTGTTACTCTTGTTAATATTTTGTGATTGAGCGACAAGTATTAAGAATTGTTCGATCGTTTTGACACTCTGCGTATATACAGCTAACTAGATATCTCTATAGAAATGGTAAGACAATTTAGATACTATCTCATACTCAGAAAATTTTGGTTTTAAATGTTTTACGCATTCGATTTGCACAATTGCGTACTGTTCGATACTCTGTTGTCCTTGTACGTTGAACTTACCATACTCAAGTTGATCCCTTACCTGTCGTTGGGTATGTATGTTCCAGTATCTGTTCTCGAATGCCTCACGAAACTGCTGATTTGTACTGACGTTATCTCTAATAATAGAGTACCACTGACTGGCTGAATCTTAAGATATCGCGTAATGAAGTCTATCTTCTCGTCGTCATTTATTGCACTGCCAATCTTCTCTATTTCCTTCTCCACTCTAGCTAGGAATTTCATACTTTCCCATTTACCACCTGAGAACTTAAGTCTGCTCCTTTCGTCCATTGGTGTAGGAAACATTGTCATTTGATTCTGTCATCTTCTCAACTCACTTCGTAGCTGGTTCATTTCCTCTTTCATATGTGATACGTCTCCCGAACGGTCCTTCGTAGTTTCTTCAATTCTATTTTCAATTACTACTGTACGTGTTTCTATTTCTCCAAGTTTATTGGTATTTGCTTGTGACATATTATTAACAGTTTGAATTGTATCATCCTGCTCTCGTGTTATAGTAGTTAAAGTATCACTTAAATTATCATTTATTTGTTTATGCGCTTCTTTTATATCTCTTCTCCACTCGAGACGTAACTCTTTTTGTTTATTTTCAATCCTTATGGCTTGCTCATGTAAGGCTTGTTTTAAATTATTCTCTAAAGTATCAATATGTATGTTGGTGTCAACAATTTTTTCTGTTAACTCTTTTAAGCTTTCAGTGATTTTTATAGTCCTGTTTAAAATTTTCGGACTGTTGTTCTAATCTATTATTTATTTCGTCTTTCAGCTGGATATTGTCTTGTCTTAGCTCATTTAAATTTGCTGTTAGATTTTCTGTTTGTTCTTTAAGTTTAGCATTTATATTTTCTGTTTGTTTTGTGCTTATCTCATCTACCCAAGCACGCATCATTGTCTGAAATGCCTCCATATCTAAGTTTCCTGGTGCTGCCATGTCGAATTATTATTAAAATATTTATTTACAATTTATTATTAGTGAACCGTATGCGAGCTTTTATTTATTTATTAATTGTTATTATTTATTTATTTTTATTTACTCATGTTACAATTACACCTGTTTATTGGGTGGGTGCCAGTTGAGTTATTACAATATAATACACAACAATTTAAAAATAACTAACATACAAAAATAATTAAAATATAATATTAGTTATAACATATAAATTATCAAACACTGGTAATCATAAAGCATACATTAATTATTAAATGTATGCGTTTCGTGCTCCACGTTCATGGGCGCCACTTGGTTAAATGACACATATACATAAATTGTGAACAAATTTAAATGTTATTATATACATACCACAAAAATCAGTAAAATTACATTTTTTAAAATAATGAATAAGGCCTTTTCGAAATATTAGAATTTCATCATCAGTTCATACACTGTAATGTTCCTGTTATGATGTTTTCCTTTAAATGTATAACTGTTGTTAACTGTGTCTATTACCTCTTACTGGACTTCATTTTGAACTTTCCACTGCCATCATTATTGGGTGAAACCAAGCCAGATATGTATTGAAATAATTGATCATTTTCAAATATTGTCTGTTGATTCATCAATTTGTCATATTTTTTATGAAGGTATATATATAATTTTTCTAACTGTAAATTTAAATGTATTTAAATAAATAACTGTAAATTTTAATAAATTTAAATGTATTTTAAATTGTATAGCCCCACGTTCTTTGGGACGACATTATTTATAATGGTACAACTTATATATGCAGGTTGTAAGTAATTATAACAATATCAGGTGTAACTATAATAAGAGTATTAGATTTATGAGTATTTAAAAATTCATATTTATTGTTTTATCAAGCCTTATAAATAATAAAACATCGTTAATAATCTTCGATCAAGATATCATTAATTATTAAGTGTTTATCTCTTAAACTATACGGTGTTACACACATTTAAAACACTCTTATATCTAGACATGTTAATAATCTTAATCTAGACATTTGTTCAATTTGATTTACTAAAACAAATAAAATTAAAATGTAATTTGAATTGAATTCTTTTAATTCAGATCTGACCTCAGCTTGCTCAGTCTATACCAATGTTTAAATATCGGTATGGAGAACCATACATGACTTCCATATTCTAAGATTTATATTTAAAATCATTTTCAGCCAAACAACCAGGCTGTGTCTTACCTGCCTTTTTATTGCTGTATTAAATGAAAAATATTATATTACATTAAAATGAAAAAATTATAATTTTATTGCCTGGCAACAAAATTATTTTATTTTTAACAATTACCATTGTTTCAAAAAGTTTAAATAAATTTTCAAGTACTTTACTCTTGTTAAAACGTAAAAGGTTGCAGGTAAACTACCCCTTCCCCTTAACCGATCTTCACCAAAATCGAAAGTCATTGAGACCTCTACAATTCAGGGACGTATGCAAAAAATTATTTCATTCTGTTTGAATTTGCGGCTGTTATCGTTTGCCATAGAAAATACGCTTGATAAAAAAACGTTGCAGGTAAACTACCCCTTCCCCTTAGCCGATATTCACCAAAAACAATAGGTCTTGAGTACTCTACAAATCAGGGCTGTATGCAAAACATTATTTGATTCTGTTTGAATTTGCGGCTGTTATCGTTTGCCATAGAAAATACCCTTGTTAAAAAAACGTTGCAGGTAAACTACCCCTTTCCCTCAACCGATCTTCACCAAAAACAATAGGTCTTGAGAAATCTACAATTCAGGGCTGTATGCGAAACATTATTTGATTCTGTTTGAATTTGCGGCTGTTATCGTTTGCCAAAAAAAAAAATTTCCCTTGATAAAAAAAACCGTTGCAGGTAAACTACCCCTTCCCCTCAACCGATCTTCACCAAAAACAATAGGTCGCGAGTACTCTACAAATCAGGGCTGTATGCAAAAAATTATTTGATTCTGTTTGAATTTGCGGCAGTTGTCGTTTGCCATAGAAAATACGCATGATAAAAAACGTTGCTGGTAAACTACCCCTTCCCCTCAACCGATCTTCACCAAAAACAATAGGTCTTTAGTACTCTACAAATCAGGGCTGTATGCAGAAAATTATTTGATTCTGTTTGAATTTGCGGCTGTTATCGTTTGCCATAGAAAATACCCTTGTTAAAAAAACGTTGTAGGTAAACTACCCCTTTCCCTTAACCGATCTTCACCAAAAACAAAAGGTCTTGAGAACTCTACAATTTAGGGCTGTATGCAAATAATCTTTTCATTCTGTTTGAATTTGCGGCTGTTATCGTTTGCCATAGGAAATACCCTTGTTAAAACATAAAACGTTACAGGTAAACTACCCCTTTCCCTTAACCGATCTTCACCAAAAACAATAGGTCGCGAGTACTCTACAAATCAGGGCTGTATGCGAAACATTATTTGATTCTGTTTGAATTTGCGGCTGTTATCGTTTGCCAAACAAACAAAATTACCCTTGCTAAAAAAAAACCGTTGCAGGTAAACTACCCCTTTCCCTCAACCGATCTTCACCAAAAACAATAGGTCGCGAGAACTCTGCAAAACCGGGCTGTATGCAAAAAATTATTTGATTCTGTTTGAATTTGCGGCAGTTATCGTTTGCCATAGAAAAAAAATCTACAGACAGACAGACAGACACACAGACAGACAGACAGACACACAGACACTTTTCGGAAAACGACTTTTTTTCATGTTTTGAGTGTAGTAGAATCAGAATCTGCAATAATCTCGAACACGATTTTTTTTGCCATCACCATACTTCCATTCCTTAAGGAATATGGAAGTAAAAATTAAATTTAAAATTATATTAATTACTTTTAGACTGGCATTTGTTTTATATTCAACATTTAAATTATTCTTTTCTACAAATGCAAATATCAAATCAATTCAATTATTTACTTTGATAAACAAAAATATACTATCTCAAATTTAAACTCTTTTTTTCTTATTTCTTTATATGCGATCGCTCATTCTTACGACTAAACATTTATCTAAGATTCTAATATATTATTTCTAATTATAAATATTTTTTTTTGGTTTTAATTTATTGTCTTTTTATATAGTCTTTATGAGCTCTTTTAAAAATCATTTATAAATGCATTATGCATGTCACCTCGAGTTTTGATGATCTTACGACTTATTGATGGAGTCCAGCGTTGTCCAGAGTTGGGTTTCCATTACTCCTGGCTTTAATGTCCAGATAATGTCCTGGATGTGTCCAGAGTCCAACGTCGTTCTCTAGCAGTGTGTGGTCCATCTCAGAGAATTTGCTATCTGCTGCAAGGTGGATCTCAATCGTCGGTTAGGCATCGAAAAACATCTCCTAACGTCCAGCATCCCTCGTCGCTCTTGTAGCTTCTCTGTAGATACTCTTTGTAGACTTAAACAGTCCCGGTACTATACGCTTCCTGAAATATTGTCAACATAATTACTGAACGTCTTTATTCGTTCGTCAATGAGACTTATAATAAAATAAAAACTGTTCTGCCGATGGACAGCATGTCTGACTGCAACTGTGTCTTGAAATGAAGAGAAGGGTGTTCAGTCGAACCCTTAATTTATACCCTCTTGAGATTCCACACCTGTTGGTTCCAAAATTGTCCTGTCAAGACCTGCAGATCACATGCTAACCCCCACTCCTGAACCTTTTCATATATTTGCTATTTTTTGCACATGGCAATGTTTTGCACGGAATCGAGTTAGCACAAATCATAGCTAATTTGATTAAGCACTCACTGTATTGGGTTGAGCATTTTATTGCAATTTGCGTATTTTTGGCATGTTTATTTCAGACTGACTTCACGTAGTGTATCCTATTAACGTCATTTTCTCACTGGGGATAACTATAAAATTTATACACACTTTGGTGCCTTTTGTTTGTTTATACACTAATTAGTTTTCACACAAATAATTAAAGTAATTATTTTAGTAATTACTTGGGGAGGGTAGCTGAGATTCCTGTCTGTACATGCCATCACTAACACACACAAGGTACACATGTAACACATATACAATCGAACAGGTGTTCCTTGCCTGTCGAAACAGGTTAATTTCTCCCTTAATATAACAATGAAATATTTTTACAATCTCAGACCTGTCTATTTACCCCTAACTTATAATAATTCTACAAATTTTATATTTATTTAAATCAATGCCCAATACAGCACATGGCTGTATCATTGCATTATATATATATATATATATATATATATATATATTATAACATTGCCAAACCCTGATCACATTTGATATAAATAAGTATGTAAAAAATGCCAAGAAACAATATATTTTGATAGATAAATGATAACGAGAATGAAAGTAGTAAATATAATCAATAGTGAAGGAGGAAGAATACAACCAAAGGTGGTTACAAAACAAGAAAATACGAACTAGACTGACAGACAACTGACATTGACCCAACCCCAGAGATTGGCCAGATATTAACCAAAGTAAAGCGAGACAAGAAGACAGTGAAGAAAAAAGAAAAAAAAATTACATGGCCATAACAATTAACTCATAAGATTGTTTTAAAAGAGCATAATTTTTTATTATTATTAATAATTTATGTTTAAAATTTTATTAGTGGTAACTTGTAAATGACAGTATCTCAGCAATTGTTATACATAAAAAACCATGTGTAGATATGATTGTATGTATATCCTTATCTATAGGTGATGTGTCAGCTGTTATGTTTAAAATTACACTCATACAGACAGGGAATAGAAATGTGTGCGTGATTCAATCAGAGAACAAATTGTATAGCCTACTATATACTTTGGAACTTTTACTAGGATTATTTCAGCAGTATGTATATTATTTCAGCATTATGTGTTTGAAAGTATAAGGTTTTGGAGAGTTTATTTATTCGCTAATATTATTGCTGTTGCTACAGATGTAGTATGTTTCAATTAACACAATATATTTTAACATTATTAAATTGTTGTTATTATTATTAATTATGACATTTCAGACCAATTTTTATCACTTTAATGACAATGTATACAAAGTTATGTTTTATTTGAAAGATGTATTTACAATACCATGTTGTTTGAATATTATAAAATGATATATGACAGTCTGAAGTTAACAAAAGAGACATGAACTCATTAGATACAAAAACTTTGTAATAATAGTGAGATCGTGAGAAATATAAGGGTAATTAGAGATAGGTAGGGAGTGACAAAGATGAACAGTGAAGTGATAAGTGTAATAAAATAAACAGCATATAATCTTAAGAAAAAAGAGTTAAACAAGTGTGACAAACCCAAAACATAAGCACATGTTAAATGAGCAATTAAGTTAAGTATATTAGACTGAAAGACACAGAATAATTGTGAATGTAAAAAACAGAAAAAATATTATCTCAGTATAAAAATCACCAGGGTGATTACTGTTATAAAAGAGATGGTGTAGGTATAACACTCACCAAATTTGTTCATTTGTTAATTTAAAGAAAGAAGTTATTGGCTTAATGTTTAAGGCAATAAATACCAGAAGAAATAGTTTTACAGTAATATGTTAGTATGTTTTAAGTAAGTAAGGAATTTATAAAGAAAATAATAGCAATACCTTTATAAGAAATAATAGGCAAAATATAATAATTATGTGTAACGAAAGGGAACATGGCAGAATTATATTAAAACTTAGAAATAAGTAAATTATGTATTAACATAGTATTATCAATTTTGGACTAAAACATTAATACATGGCTTAGACCAATCTTGTAAGATATCAAACTAATCTTTGAAAGAAAATAGGAACATCTATGTAAAGATTACAACCATTGAAATTATCCCCAAGTAAATATAGCCATTATAAAATATTTATTCAAATTAAACAAAAAATTCAAAGTTTGATAACAATGTGTTTATTTTGAGATCGACCAGGGAGAATAATTACGTTACCATGGAAACTGTGGAGTAACAAGAAAAAATACCGTTAGATTTTTTTACTGAATGCATGACGCTTTAATGGTATAGACGCTAATTTTCGAGTGACCAAAAATTGTCAATTAAAACATAGAAAATATCAGAAGAAGTTACTACTAAGTGTATACCAAGACGTAAGACGAGGACTGGAACCATATTATTGAAGTTGAGGCCAAATTAACGAAAAAAGAAAATAAATTACTACCAATTAAACTGGAAAAGATGCCTGATGTCCTGAACCAAGCAAATTAAAGAAGATTGTAGTATAACCCATGAATAACAGATCGTATGAATTCGCCATAACTACGGAAGTGATAAGTACCTATTAAATTACCCAAAATATATAAATAAACTCACGTTAATTATTTCTCACTAAAGGTCGAAATCTCACTGAACTGAAATTAATTACTTTCAAAGATTAAAAAGAATACTAAGTCACTGACAATTTATAAACTAACCAATATAAACTGTTGTTAATGATCCATAACTTGTAAACACTTTTACTACACTGCGCTAAACAAATTATACCTACACAATATGTTAGTTAAGTTTACTTGATGTAAGGGTGTGTATTTTTATTGTTTTAAACATTTGTAATCCTTTTAACGTAACCTCAAGAACCTATGACAAATGAACATTAATAATTTGTACAATTTTCAACAGACGCCATTACTAAAAGTCTATTTATCAATTCAAATATCGATTTGTCAAACCCTGTAGTTGTCTCATATAAATAACCGGAGCATTTTGTAGTAGAATAATTTGTATTAAATGAATAACTAATCACTAATAAAAAATGTATAAGTATTGAGTGTAACCACGGTGTTGTAATTTCATTAGGAGGTGCACAATATTTTAGGTACATTTCAGCAGACGACTAACGATTTACACAGCCCACGCATCGAACTGCTGTGCGCTCCAGTGGGCCTAGCTGGCGGAAATATTTGAATTATTCAAACCGCCTGAGCTGCGCTGGTCATATACCTGTGAATTTTATTTTAATTGTTTTGAGAAAACAATTTGGGGCCACCGGGATTTTATCACCCCTAGTGAACAACAGGTAAGAACATCGAGACCTGGTTATTCGTACGTTCGCAACGGACGAAATCTGCGGAAGTTGCGTGCATTTGAACTACGGATCGAGAAGACACGTTACACCCATTACACACAAATTGTACATTATCCACATTTTACAGAGTAAAACGGTAGCCATACACACGACTATATTACAAATTGACGACCAACCGCTGGAGCTAGAAGAGAGAGAAATACGAACTTCTAACGGCGAGAAAAAAGGTCGACTAATAAGTATAAAACGGTTCGCTACACACTATTCAACAATAATTAACAGGAAAGGTAAACCATTATTATACAAAGTGGCGCCCAACGTGGGGCTAGAATAATAAAGAAATTATACAATTAAACCCTATAAATTCTAGCGGCGATTACGAAAGGTTACAATATGCACACCAGAGGATTGTCGAAAAAGTTGGCAAAGGAGAAGGAGATGGAAGGAAACAGAAGGGAAGAAGAGGAAGGAACACCGATTGAAGAAGTGGAGACAATAATAACCACAACAGAACCAAGCCAAGACGAAGAAATGGAATTACAGGCGGGCGACAAGGGAGAATTTAGAGGAGACCCGAACATACTAAAATTAATGGAAATGATGAACAATAATTTGAAGGAGATGAACAATAAATTCGACAAGAATGAGGAGAGCTTGAAGGAGATGAACAATAAATTCGACAAGAATGAGGAGAGCTTGAAGGAGATGAACAATAAATTCGACGGCATGAAGAAAGAAACCAGTGACAATTTGAAACAGATCAATGAAAAAATAGTGAGTACTAAGGAAGAATTGAGGAAAACAGTCAACCAAAATAATGAAACACTACAACAACGATTGCTGGAGGAAATTCAGCAAAGAAACGAAGAATTAAAGGAAGAATTGAAGGGACAGCTGAAGAAGGACCACGAGAAAAATAAAGAAGAAATGAAGCTGCAGATGGCACACCAATTAATGGAGTACCGAGAAGAAGCAAAACAGCAGGTTACGAAAATCAATGACAAATTAGAGGAAACGATGGAGAAGCTAGAGAAGACCAACGAAAATGTTTCTGGAGTCCGCAAGGAAGTACTCGATAAAATGAACCGTCTCGAAGGAGAAAATAAGAGAAGAATTGAGGAAGGTCATGAAGAAACAGTCAGAAGATGTACCCAGATAGACCAGGACATACACCAAGTCCGGGAAGAAAACCAGAAAGAGGTAGCAGCTGTACGAACAGACTTGGGAGAACGAATGGAAGGAGTTTACAGTAACTTAAATAAAGTAGATAGCAAAGTAGACAAAAACCAACAGAGGATTGACGAAATGCGCAGAATAGAAGAGTCATTACGGGAAGAAGTGGATGCCTGGCGTGACTGACCATGTAATAATAATCATGTCATGAACACAGACAACAGAGATACTATTAATTTCCGTAATTATAAAAGAAACCCTATTGAATTCTTGAAGAGGGTAGAAGAGTTAATCATCAAGAATCGAGAGACTCGATGGGCTACAATAAGAGGGATGTTGGACGAAATGTTCAAGGAGACATACGACAACTGGTGGACTGCCACTCGACCAGACATCCAAAACCTTCAAGACTTTAAGACTCAGTTCAAGGCTAAATACTGGTCTGAATCAACTCAGAATATGGTCCGCAATAACCTGAGCAATGGAAGGTATGAAAACCAGAATGGACAATCCCTTACCTCCTACTTCTTGGGAAAAATCTGCATGGCCAGGAATTTGGAGCCACGTATACCTGAAGAGTGTCTGGTAATACAGTTATCTTACCACTACGACGACGCCATCCAAAAGGCACGGATGTACAGCCAGGTAAAGACCATCCAAGATATGGCTAGCTTACTGGAAAGCCATGAACATGAGTGGCAGTACAGGAAAAATAGAGGGTACAGTTTCAGAAATAATAGAACCAATGAGGGACAACTGTCACAGAATCAACAGGGAGATAATAAGCCACCGATAAATAACCCTAACAATTACCAAGGGAACACACGGGGCAATAACGCGCCCAGAAATTTTAACAGAAGTGGAAACCATAATAATAACAACTTCAGGAACAACCACAGGGGTAATTTCCCGTCGAATGGTTACAACAACAATTATCGCCCTGGAAACAACAGTAATCAGAACAATAATCCAGGATACCGGCCACAGGTAAATTACATAAGGGGGCAAAGACAAAGGAGCCCAAGAAGAAACTATCCCTCATCTAACTATCGGCGAACGTACTATAACCAGGTACCCGATACGAGAAGTCACCCATTCGAAGAAGATCACAGGCACAGCGTGGATGACCGGAATAATCAACAGGAGCCGAACGCTAACCAACCATCAAACACTACTGATGTTGGGGGCAATGAGGTCAACCCTCATTTAAACGCTTAAGGCCAGTGAAAACTGCGGACAGCCCATCACTGGACCAATCTCTGGGTGAATATAAGACAACACATGACAAGAAGATCACAATAATATGTACTAATTATTTGAAAAATATAAGGGACGATTTGATCGAAGAAAATGATAACATGATGCCCATTAGAAACAATGAAATAGTGTATGTGAGTGCCCAAATAAATGGAATTCTATCAACCATAATGATCGATACAGGGTCTAATGTCTCCCTGATCGACCAAATAGAATTAAATAGACTACAGCAGGGAAGTAGTGTACCCATATCAACCCTGCCCATAAACAATATAACTATCATTGGTGCTACCGGCCGACAAAACAAAACTGTCCGGAAACAAGTATCCTTGGAACTTAATAGCAAAGGTATAATAGTAACTATGCCATTTCTTGTTGCCAGCGGCCTACCTTTCTCATTACTTGTTTGGTGTGATGTACTCAGACAACACTCTGCCATAATTAACCTGCGGCAGGGAGAAGTATCACTAACCACAGAACAAGGAATATGGTCAGCCGATATAGTGAATGGTGGCAACTTACCATTGATAACAAACCACTATAACATGATCCAAAACAATTATTGCCGACAATCACCCGAAAGAATATTGACAGATTGGAAGAATGAAGAATTATGGTCAAGCAAGCTGGATGAGATCAGAAACTTCCAACGAGAAGAACAAGATCCACAGATTAGTGTGCAACAGTCAGAGGAACTCATAAGTATATACAACAGATATAAACACATTTTTTCTGACGCTCCAGGCAAAGTAAAGAATTATCAATGCCGAATACGATTTAAAGAACCCGTTGACTTCAAGAAAAAATCTTACCCCATTGCTTACTCACAAAGAAATGCAGTGAGGGCAGAAATCAATCAAATGATGGAAGACGATATCATTGAATTAAGTCAATCACCGTATACAAGTCCAATAGTGGCGATACCAAAAAAGGACGGAAAGGTGAGAATCTGCCTCGACGCCAGAGAAATTAATAAAATGATAGTGAACGATAGAACATCACCGGGTGAAATAGAAGAAATCCTTAAGAAGTTCCACGGTATAAAATACATTAGCTCTTGGGACACGGTATGTGGCTACTGGCAGGTGGAGCTACATCCGAACAGTAGACAATACTTAGCATTCCTGTTCGATGGGAGGAACTATCAGTTCAAAAGACTGCCATTTGGACTGATAAATTCGGTCGCAGTATTTGTTAAATGTATGGACCAAATACTGGGACAAGATGTACTGAATTTTACCACCGTGTACGTAGATGATCTGTTAATAACATCATCAAATTGGCAAGAGCACTGTGCCAGAGTGGAAACCGTACTAAAAAGGTTATCAGATAATCACGTAACCCTTAAGCTGGACAAGTCAAAGTTTATAGCCCGAAAAATACAATTTCTAGGATTCAATCTAGCAGAGGAAGGCATATCTCCTTCGTCAGAAAAAGTTGAGGCGATACAACGATTCCCCACACCAAAAAACAAAAAACAACTTCAATCCTTCCTGGGAATCTGCAACTATTACCGTAAATTTCAAGATAATTATTCCAAACTAACAGCAAAATTCAAAAAACAATTATCAGTTAAGGACAAGTGGACTTGGGGGTCCGAACAAGATGAAGTATTTAACCAAATAAAAGAAAAGTTCTTGAACACCGTGATCTTACATCATCCAGACTTCAAAAAGCCATTCTTCATGAACTGTGATGCGAGTGATGTCAGTGTAGGTGCGGTATTATACCAAGAAGATGAGAAGGGACAGCATATGGTTATTAGTTTTGCAAGCAGAATTTTAAATGGATGCGAACGAAATTATCACGTCACGGAGAAAGAACTACTTAGTGTCGTGTTCGCCTGCAACAAATTTAGGACTTACATTCTGGGATACGATATAACAGTGAGAAGTGACCATAGATCCATTTCATTCCTTAAGCAGTGTAAACTCAGCCACGGAAGATTAACTCGATGGATATTGTTGCTACAGGAATATCACATAAACTGGGAGTACATCCCAGGGAAGAAAAACATAGCTGCGGACATCTTATCCCGTATAAACTTACAGCAACAAACTTTCGAGGGTGAAAAAGAACAATTAGTTAAGGTGTATAACATTATCAAAAACAGAGTAGATCTAGAAAAAATAACCCAAGAAATAAGAAGATGTCAAACTGTGGATCCAAAAATAATGAGTATCCGGGAGAGAATGTTAAAAGATGAAGAAACCATTCTACAATATTATAAAATACATAACAACTTGCTATTTATTAAAAACAATCCCGCAATTGGAGAATGGAAACTTGTAATACCATCTACAGTGGAGGAACAATTGATACTAGACTACCACATTAGATACGGCCATATGGGGGCTGTAAAAGTGATAAAAGCTTTACAGGAACAAGTTTACATCAAAAATATTTATCGAAAAGTAAACAAAATCATTAAAAAATGTGATATTTGCCAAAAGGTAAAATGCAATAATTCAAAAAAGGAAGGTATGATGATACCTATCACATCAAGTCAGAAATTAGAAAGGGTATTCCTTGATATATGTGGTCCGTTTCCTATCAGTGGAGGAAGACACAGATACAAATTTATAATCGTTATGTTTGACCACTTCACCAAATATACAAAGTTGTACTCCATTAACCGTGCAACAACAAAGAAAATAATTGAGATTATCTTAACCAAGTTTATACCAGAAGTGGGAAAACCGACGGCCGTTATAACAGATCATGGAACCCAATTTAAGGGAAATCTCTGGAAAAATAAGCTCTGTGAACATAATATTAAAACTTACAAAACATCCGTTTATCACCCAAGCAGCAACCCAGCTGAAAGGGTACTCAGAGAAGTGGGTCGTATACTGAGAACCTACTGCCACGATAAACAAAGAGAATGGCACAATTACGTGAAATCCACTGAAGAATTTATAAACTTAGCTTACCACGACTTTACGGAAGCTACCCCATACACAATGATGTTTGAGCGGCCACCGCCTAGAGAGATAACTGATATGATCCAATTCCCCACCAACACCGAATATCAATTCGAGAAAAAAAGATTCTACAACAGAATAGCCGAAAAGGTAGAGCAACAGAATAAATACGCTAAGAACCAGAAAAAGACTATTAAGTACGAGGTAGGAGAAAGGGTACTTTTAAAAAACAGAGAATTACCCAGCTCCATAGAAGGCATCACTAGAAAGTTACTATTATTATACGTGGGACCATACACTATAACAAAAGACAAGGGCAATAACACTTACGAGATCACTCACCCTGTCACCAAGAAAATAAAGGGGGTATACAATCAAGCCTCAATTAAGAAATATTATGACAATCAACAATAACTGTAAAAAACAATTTAAAGTAAAAAACCAACAAAAATACTTTAAATAAAGAAAAAAAATAATAAAGTGACAAACAAACAAGTCTGCCAATGTCATAAAGAAAAGATCTCTAAAGAATGTCAAAATTCCAAAACATTCGTAAGTACAGCTTACACTAAGCATTAGAGAAACCATTATGATGAATAAAAAATTGTAAAAAATCAAAAAAGATATGTAAGAGCTTACCCAAATATCTCGATAATATTTTAGAACAAGTAAAAATGGAGAGATAAAAGTTACAAGGCATTCATATAAAGTAAGAGCAACCAACTTACTACAATATTTAAATAAAAATTAACAATAGAGGAGTGTAGTTACAAAACATTCCTACAAAATAAGATTAAATTACCATAATGTTTAGCCAAAAAATGAGGCATGAAAAGCATGACATACTATGAAGGAATAAGCTACAAAAAATTCCTAACTAGTAAGAAGCAATAACTTACTATGATATCTAAAAAATTATGAAAAAAAATATCAATCAAAATGATCAGCTTCCACAACTATTTAGAAAGAGGGGAAGTAAAATTACCCAAACCAATGATCACAAAACGATATAAATAAAATAAACGTTCTAAGAGTTATAATGCGAGAGGAGATGAAACAAAGAGGAAATAAAAATGAATAAAAATGTGAATTGTATCAATAAAAAACAATGCTTCAAATAGTATCTATAAAGAAAGATGAAACAATATATGACTCGAACTGAGCAATAATGAAGTATAAAAGTAAAAGATTCCCAACAAATATTATGATTATGATTATTATTATTATTATTTTGAGTCACGAGTTGACTATATTTAAGAATTATTAATTGAGATTGTCTGTTGAATGAACCAGCAATCATTTTACTGAGCAGGGATGATGTTCCCCTGATATCAGTATAAGAGTAGTTTTGATGAAAAATAAGATTTATAGGGAATAAGTTATAATAAAAAATCAATAAGCCAGTTCGCAATGTGAGAAAATAATGAAGAAAAGACTAAGAAGAATGGAAATAAAAGATACCGAATTAATTATAAAAAATGAATGAGAAGCAGGAGAATTTGAAAAAAAAAAAAAAATTGGTACGATACAATTGATAATTTCATCAAACTTAAATTCACGTTTTATAAAATGATCAATTTTGGTGGAAGGGCATTATATAACATTGCCAAACCCTGATCACATTTGATATAAATAAGTATGTAAAAAATGCCAAGAAACAATATATTTTGATAGATAAATGATAACGAGAATGAAAGTAGTAAATATAATCAATAGTGAAGGGGGAAGAATACAACCAAAGGTGATTACAAAACAAGAAAATACGAACTAGACTGACAGACAACTGACATTGACCCAACCCCAGAGATTGGCCAGATATTAACCAAAGTAAAGCGAGACAAGAAGAGAGTGAAGAAAAAAGAAAAAAAATTACATGGCCATAACAATTAACTCATAAGATTGTTTTAAAAGAGCATAATTTTTTATTATTATTAATAATTTATGTTTAAATTTTTATTAGTGGTAACTTGTAAATGACAGTATCTCAGCAATTGTTATACATAAAAAACCATGTGTAGATATGATTGTATGTATATCCTTATCTATAGGTGATGTGTCAGCTGTTATGTTTAAAATTACACTCATACAGACAGGGAATAGAAATGTGTGCGTGATTCAATCAGAGAACAAATTGTATAGCCTACTATATACTTTGGAACTTTTACTAGGATTATTTCAGCAGTATGTATATTATTTCAGCATTATGTGTTTGAAAGTATAAGGTTTTGGAGAGTTTATTTATTCGCTAATATTATTGCTGTTGCTACAGATGTAGTATGTTTCAATTAACACAATATATTTTAACATTATTAAATTGTTGTTATTATTATTAATTATGACATTTCAGACCAATTTTTATCACTTTAATGACAATGTATACAAAGTTATGTTTTATTTGAAAGATGTATTTACAATACCATGTTGTTTGAATATTATAAAATGATATATGACAGTCTGAAGTTAACAAAAGAGACATGAACTCATTAGATACAAAAACTTTGTAATAATAGTGAGATCGTGAGAAATATAAGGGTAATTAGAGATAGGTAGGGAGTGACAAAGATGAACAGTGAAGTGATAAGTGTAATAAAATAAACAGCATATAATCTTAAGAAAAAAGAGTTAAACAAGTGTGACAAACCCAAAACATAAGCACATGTTAAATGAGCAATTAAGTTAAGTATATTAGACTGAAAGACACAGAATAATTGTGAATGTAAAAAACAGAAAAAATATTATCTCAGTATAAAAATCACCAGGGTGATTACTGTTATAAAAGAGATGGTGTAGGTATAACACTCACCAAATTTGTTCATTTGTTAATTTAAAGAAAGAAGTTATTGGCTTAATGTTTAAGGCAATAAATACCAGAAGAAATAGTTTTACAGTAATATGTTAGTATGTTTTAAGTAAGTAAGGAATTTATAAAGAAAATAATAGCAATACCTTTATAAGAAATAATAGGCAAAATATAATAATTATGTGTAACGAAAGGGAACATGGCAGAATTATATTAAAACTTAGAAATAAGTAAATTATGTATTAACATAGTATTATCAATTTTGGACTAAAACATTAATACATGGCTTAGACCAATCTTGTAAGATATCAAACTAATCTTTGAAAGAAAATAGGAACATCTATGTAAAGATTACAACCATTGAAATTATCCCCAAGTAAATATAGCCATTATAAAATATTTATTCAAATTAAACAAAAAATTCAAAGTTTGATAACAATGTGTTTATTTTGAGATCGACCAGGGATAATAATTACGTTACCATGGAAACTGTGGAGTAACAAGAAAAAATACCGTTAGATTTTTTTACTGAATGCATGACGCTTTAATGGTATAGACGCTAATTTTCGAGTGACCAAAAATTGTCAATTAAAACATAGAAAATATCAGAAGAAGTTACTACTAAGTGTATACCAAGACGTAAGACGAGGACTGGAACCATATTATTGAAGTTGAGGCCAAATTAACGAAAAAAGAAAATAAATTACTACCAATTAAACTGGAAAAGATGCCTGATGTCCTGAACCAAGCAAATTAAAGAAGATTGTAGTATAACCCATGAATAACAGATCGTATGAATTCGCCATAACTACGGAAGTGATAAGTACCTATTAAATTACCCAAAATATATAAATAAACTCACGTTAATTATTTCTCACTAAAGGTCGAAATCTCACTGAACTGAAATTAATTACTTTCAAAGATTAAAAAGAATACCAAGTCACTGACAATTTATAAACTAACCAATATGAACTGTTGTTAATGATCCATAACTTTTAAACACTTTTACTACACTGCGCTAAACAAATTATACCTACACAATATGTTAGTTAAGTTTACTTGATGTAAGGGTGTGTATTTTTATTGTTTTAAACATTTGTAATCCTTTTAACGTAACCTCAAGAACCTATGACAAACGAACATTAATAATTTGTACAATTTTCAACAGACACCATTACTAAAAGTCTATTTATCAATTCAAATATCGATTTGTCAAACCCTGTAGTTGTCTCATATAAATAACCGGAGCATTTTGTAGTAGAATAATTTGTATTAAATGAATAACTAATCACTAATAAAAAATGTATAAGTATTGAGTGTAACCACGGTGTTGTAATTTCATTAGGAGGTGCACAATATTTTAGGTACATTTCAGCAGACGACTAACGATTTACACAGCCCACGCATCGAACTGCTGTGCGCTCCAGTGGGCCTAGCTGGCGGAAATATTTGAATTATTCAAACCGCCTGAGCTGCGCTGGTCATATACCTGTGAATTTTATTTTAATTGTTTTGAGAAAACAATTTGGGGCCACCGGGATTTTATCACCCCTAGTGAACAACAGGTAAGAACATCGAGACCTGGTTATTCGTACGTTCGCAACGGACGAAATCTGCGGAAGTTGCATGCATTTGAACTACGGATCGAGAAGACACGTTACACCCATTACACACAAATTGTACATTATCCACATTTTACAGAGTAAAACGGTAGCCATACACACGACTATATTACAAATTGACGACCAACCGCTGGAGCTAGAAGAGAGAGAAATACGAACTTCTAACGGCGAGAAAAAAGGTCGACTAATAAGTATAAAACGGTTCGCTACACACTATTCAACAATAATTAACAGGAAAGGTAAACCGTTATTATACAATATATATATATTGCAATGGAACATCGCATAAAGGGTAGCTTGGACTATATGCTTTTATACCAATTTATGACGTTATAGACATGTTGGAAATTGATTTTGTTCAAATTTGTAAAATAGCTAAAAGTTTTGAATTAAGAAATGGGTAAATAACTGTTTTATGTCAAAATGCCCATACATTTATTTTCTGTCATGTTAAGTGTAAATTTAGTGCGTGAGTGCGCATGTTATTCGTATTTACATGAATAACTCTGGTTTAATTTGACGTATTGAATTGAGACTTGGACAGCTCATTCTTCTAAATTAGCGCTACATTTTTCTAATGTCAAAGACTCGAAACATATTATTTTAAATATCACTATAGTATTGACAACTCGGAACACTAAGTTTTTTATAAGTAAAAACATAAAGTTTTACCTTACAGCCTAAACCGGCTTTCACCTATAGAAGGCTTCATCAGAGGCTCTGATGAAGCCTTCTATAGGTGAAAGCCGGTTTAGGCTGTAAGGTAAAACTTTACATTTTTACTTATAAAAAACTTAGTGTTGCGAGTCGTCAATACTATAGTGATATTTAGTTAAGTAACGGACACGTCATGGACAACGAAATCCAAGATATTATTTTAATATGTATTTTGTAACAGAATTCATCTTTTTAAAGAATCCTTATCTTCTAAAAGTCATAAAAGTTTTTGAAAAAACCAATACCTGCTTTTGCAGTTTTCAGCAAATTTGTTCAGGACTTCTGTCTATCAATTTAACCTACCAATCACGTGCTAGTGGTTTTGACCAATCAGAGGCCCCTATTTTCATTCAGTTTGGGTCTCCGTGAAGGAAGTTTCAGTCAGTTCGACCTATCAGCTCAACCTTAACAGACTCTCTCTCTGTTTTTCGTATCAGTATACATTTCTACATAAGGGTTACGAGTACTGAATCTTAGCAACGAGTTGCCCATTTTCTAAAATCCTATTTGGTACTAGAACTCAAATAATTAAATTAAATTATTAATTAAATAGTGTTATTCTTGCGAGAGTCAAGATTTCCTCTTAGGCAGTTGTGTTTACCGGAATACATCTGTGTGAACGCAAGAACACATCAAGACTCGGGAAGGTGTACGTACAATACACCGAAACTACATTAATTTAAATTAAAACCCATTATCGAGCCCTGAGTAAAGAGATAATGCTATCGGTGTACCGGTGTGCGTGCGTGTGAGCGGAGTGTCCACGTGTCATCAGAGCAGCAGATTTCAGCAAGCAGCGAGAGGTAAGCAGATTCAACAGTGAAACCCGAGAGCGGAGGCAGTACAAAGGTTCAACGGTGTCGTAAAAGGAATTCAACAACCAAGTAAAAATAGACATTTAAGAAAAAAACTTTCAACTCATTTACAGACTTTAATAAATTAGAATAAATAATTTTTGTCAATCACAGACCATTTTAAATTTGTTTAAAATATATACCTTACTCCAGATAAAAGACTCTATAATTATTGTGTTTTTAATACTATGCCTTATATTTGTTTTGTCACAATATATATTGTAACCTTACGCGTTTTTCTTCGCTGTTACTAATAATTATTTCTTCGTATTGTACAAAGAAAAAAAAAAATTTTATTAAAAAAAATAAAAAAAAAATTTTGATGTTTGTTTAAAGGTCTAATAATTTATAAATAATTCTTGTTTAGTTGTTTCGTTAAAATTTTAAAATTTGGTGAGTTGATTTGGTCAATATAAGCACTTCTGGTAGACCTTAAATGAATCTGGAGTTAAACAGATTGTCTTCTTACCATAATCGATTTGCGATTTTCTGTTCTGCTCCAATATATCACTTTCTTTTAATATTTGTCATCTCCCAGTAAGTCCTGTAGTTAACTCAAACTCTTATTTTAATATGTGAAATAATTTTAAATACTGGTAGTTGAATTAATTTAATTTATTGACAATATTTCTAAAAGATCGATTTAAAAGACCTAACCTTAATTCCTTAAAAATTTAACATTTGAACTGTCTTTTAGTTATTATTCATGAATTTACTATTCTTCCTTTAAAATAGTTAGTTATTACATTTTGAAAATTTTTAATAATTTAATATATCTTTTTATATTACTCTTTTAAAGTATAAGATCAGTTATAGTAGTTGGTTATCGATCCACCTTACATAAATCTTATTAGTTTACATGGTTCATTGGTTAATTAACTAGTTTATATTAATTTTTTGGGAATTCATTATTTGGCCTAGATCTTAGTATCTTACATATATTGTTTTTTCAAATAAAGTTATTTCTACACCTCCTCTGACTTTTTAAAGTTAACCTAACATTAAATAAAATTGCTTACATAACTATTGATACCTATAGCATATAATTCATGCTACTAATACAAAAAATAATATTTAACATTAACTAGCAGTCTCCAAAGTTAGACATTTTTGTTGGAACTATTTTTAACATACATTATAAACATTTTATAATCTGGTACAGCATCCATACATAAACATTTTAAGCTGTATGCATACTGTTATGTAACTAAACATTCTTATACTAAACATAAATCTTATTCTATTAGAACTCTTGGAAAAGTGGAGTTCATAGGCTCTAAACATAATTAGCCATTTAAAATTTTGTAATTTATATTAAACCTAGGTCAATCACAGTCTTTTCTGTTTATATAGTATTTTAAATTAATCCCCTTTTGGTATAATTATTCCTCCACATACTCTCTTTATCCTTTGCATTTTTATGAATGTTTTTAGATAAAAAGTGACCTCTTTTATGAAACAGAGATATTTTTTACTTCAATATTTCATCACTTGTTAATTCTGTAATTATATAGAATATAAAAGTTATTCAATAGCACCTTGTTTAAGTAATAGTTACACATTAACTTGAAGTCTAATATATTTAAAATCTCTTACACTGGTACTCATTCACTGTTGGTTCTGACTTATATTTGAGTTTTACTATATTCTCAGACCAAACCTTTAGTCATAATGGACTGTGAAGATTTGTTTATTTTACTATATAATAACTAGTTGGTGCACTTCTTATCACACTACTAAATACTTTTGTCTTTAATTAATTTACAATTTTATGAGGTTTTGGGGTGTTATACTTTCTTTATTGGTATTAACATTTGGTTTGGGGTTCATTATCGTTAATAATAGGTTTATTAATAGGTATTTATTGTGGTTCTTCCATCCTATATCTTCTTTTCTTCTCTTCTTCCTTCTTGGGTTTCCAAGGTACTTGGTTTTATTTTGTCCGTTGGTTGGTTCGGGGTATCCTCCTCATTACCTGCTCCCAAACTTCCTGTTCCTTCCTGGGTTCGGGGTATCTTCTTTATCACCTGCTCCTAAACTCCCTGGGTAATCTCCTGATTTTTTATATGAGTTTCTTTTAATTTATTTTCTTGAGTTTTAGTGTTGCATTTTTATTGTTTAATTACTTTTTTCCTTTTATTGTGGTGTTTTTCTTTGAAGTTTAAATTATTTTCCTTTGAAATTCTTTGAGTTATATGTAATTTAATTGTTTTTATGATCTTAATGGAATTAATTTTTAGTGGATTATCTGTCATGCTACAATATATATATATATATATATATATATATATATATATATATATATAACAATGTTATTATTATATAATTTGTAAGAAATATTTTACAATTATAAATAAACTGTAAAATGACAAAGGTATTGGTTTTAATTATTAGAACCTACACAGATAATAACCCCTCGGTCAACACCAGAATTTTACCAAGTTGTCCTCGAATGTACTTAGTCTATACCACAAATTTTACAAAGGTGTCCTCGTTTTGGATCTGAAAAATATGGTAGCCCTACATAAGGGTTTTTGTGCAGAGAATAATATTCTTATGTATTCATCACATCTGCCTAAATCACTCCCTGTTCTAGTTGCTCCCAGGTCATGCAGCACTGAGATCCTGGAGATGTTCCATGACAACACCGAGGCCGGACATCCAGAAGAGATAGAAACCTACTAGTCAATACGTTGACGGTTTTTCTGGGTTTCATGAGATGGGATATTGCCAGCTACATATAGACATATTCATCTGTGCCTGTACTAAGTCAAGCAACCAGAAGGCTCACACCAGTATGCAAGAGAGATGGCCATACCAGCCTTGGGAAGTCATCGCACTTGATTTGATGAGCCCATATCCAAGAACATCATGAAGAAAGATGGGAATCTAATGGATCACAGACCTATACAGCTGCTGGGTGGAGGATTTCCTGATCCCAGAAGCCATGACTGGACAGATCCTGACATTATTAAGAACTGAAGTCTTCAGTCACTTTGGTTATACACGATGTCTGTTGACTGACAATCAGACTTGCGATTAACAATTAAAAAAATTATCAATTAAATTAATCATTAAAAAATTGGTTAACTTTTTAACTTAATGATTAAAATTTGAAATTATTAACTTTAATCATTAATCGCTAAATTTTTTGTTAACAATTAAAAAATTAACGAGTTAATTTTCTGGCTGCCTGAGAGATAAAGTACCCTAAATAGTTGCTGAAGTCAATGTTAGAGAAAGTATGTTCTAGGTATTCCTAATCTGTTGGGAGACAATGGACTGGTTTTCCCCCATAGCACCGTTAGGTCTCCTTTTTCTCCTTGTTGTCAATGTCTGGGTGGCAAGGACTGTTTTCTGCCCTTTGTTGAATTATTCACATGACTACCCCAGACAACTAGACAACAAACAACTTCTGTTTTGACATCTGAAGTAGAGAGAATACAGTGTTACTAACATTTTTAATAACATGCCAAGATCTAAAACGAAATTGTGTTGCATGTGCTAAATATTGGAAGTGTTCATTTGGTGACATGAACCGGCAACATTCATCTGTTGCTGGGTAAGTGCATCATAAACATTAGCAATGATTGGCTAGTTCAAAGAACACCAAATTCTACTCCTCCCAACAACCCAGATACCCAGATATCACAGAGGATGTTAATTTAAACATATTTCCAATTCCACAGATTTATCATTCATTGTCCATTCTCATTTTATATTAGTGCAGTCAGGATAGTGGGAATTGTTATTGTTGAGTAGTTTTGTAAATAGAGTAGTTTTTGTTACATATTTTTGTTTTTTTTTTCATGAATGCATTTTTGTTCCGTATTATTTATTATTTTTATATTAATATGGCATCACCACCTTGGTCACAAATTTCTAGATTTTATGAACATACTGAAAAAGTAGACAGTCATACTTTTCATACTGAGAAAGCACTTAACTTTTAGGTGCATGATATGTATGCTTAAACACAAACATATTAAAACATCGCTGATTTCAGTGTTTAATCTGAAGACACACATAAAGGTAAAATATAGAGTAGCCCAATTATTATATGTTAAGATATTGTCCATGATTCTCCTTGATAGGCTAAATGTATATGTAGAGGAAATCCTAAGTGAACATCAAAGTGGATTTAGAGCCGACCGGAGCACAGTCGATCAAATTTTCGTCATGAGGCAATCACTCGAAAGATGTTTGAATATGGTATTGACATCCATATACTGTTTATAGATTTCAGGCAAGCCTTCGATAGTGTAAATCGAATAATGTTGCGAATAGCATTGGAAGAATTGGGAGTACCTCAAAAGATTGTGAGACTGGTACTGCTCAGTCTGAACGATTTCAAGGGAAAAGTAGTTCTGGGAAGAAACAAAAGCCGAGATTTTACAGTTGGTACTGGAGTAAAGCAGGGTGATGCATTATCTGCGACCCTCTTTAACTTGGCACTACATTATGCTATAAACAAGATAGACTTCAGAGGACACATCTTCAAAAGGACGAGGCAACTAGGAGCATATGCGGATGATATTGTGCTGGTAGCCAGGAACAAAAATGTGTTAAAAGACACCTTTATTGAAATGGAGAGGGAAGTAAGCAAAATTGGTTTTAAGTCAATGAGGCTAAAACAAAATACATGAAAGTGTCTGCGAAGGAAAATAGATAACTGCTAGACCTTCACACAGGCCATTACTGTTTCCAAGGAGTTACAGAATTTAAGTACCTAGGTGTTATTCTGAATAATGAAAACCGAGTGACCAGCGAAATAGTAAATAGAATCATAACCGGCAATAGAGCCTACTATGCAAACCAATCATTACTGAAATCAAAGCTTTTAACTCCAAGAACCAAATTGATGTTATATAAAACACTGATCAGACCTGTTGTTACTTATGCATCCGTGACATGGACTCTCGTAAATAAGGATATAAACGCTCTAAGAATTTTTGAAAGAAGAATTTTGAGACAGATATTTGGACCGGTGAAGGAAGGGAATATGTATAGGATCCGAAATAACGGTGAAATAAATGAGTTGATTGGTGAGGCACATAAAATCAGCTAGAATTAGATGGCTGGGACATGTATCCCATATGAATGTTACGAGGATGCCCAAAACTATATTAAGTGGAATGATACTGGGCAAAAGAAGAAGAGGCAGGCCTCGAAGAAGATGGCAGCAGGATGTGGAAGAGGATCTGAGAAGGATGGGCGTTAGGAACTGGAGACTGAAGGCAATGGACAGAGATGAGTGGAGACGGGTCGTAGCGGAAGCCAAGGCTCACCATGGGCTGTAGTGCTGGAGAGTAGTAGTAATTATTATATGTGCTATAAGTCATTTAATACTACATTCTCCTGCAGGCACAATACAATATCAGTAGTCATCACTGTGAACTGAAAAATTAAATATTTAATTTCAATATTATATTTAAAATAATATTTAATTACCTGCTGCAATTTAATTTAATAATGTTAATATAATTTAATGATTAAAACAAAAAATACACAAATTTTAATTATTTAATTATTAATGATTGAATTTTTTAATGCTAAATATTTTAAGTCATTTTTTCTGCATTAGAAATTTTAATTAATTTTTTTGAAAAAGCTTAATCTGTGGATTTAATTAACATGCTTTTAATTATTTCAACAGCCAAAGCAGCTTGCTCAATAAAACAAAACAAAATAAAACATAAATTTTTAATTCATTTTATGTATAGTCTCCAGGCCGCTGTTAGAACCAAATTTAAAAAATTTACCTTATATTTAATCCACTAAGCGATCTTCTGTTATTTATATGTTTTTACAACATGTTTCGGGGATAAATCCCCATCCTCAGGTAAAATGTTTATTCACCCTAATGCATAGGGGTCGTCGAAAATGTTAACGCACATAAAATGTAACACATCAAACTAGATAAAAGACATAAAACACATACAACACAAGCGCATGATATGTGACCCAGTGCACTGGTCGGCTTCTGATCGTCAACTAGCTTTTACGCGTGTTTCACTTCTTATTTTCAATGCTGTCTCATAGAGCGCGTTAAACTTAAATATCAGCTGGTCATTAAGTAATTGTTCTTTATGTATTTTTGAGGCCCTGTAAATTTCAAATTCTTCTAGGGCATTCAAAAGATGACCTTTATTACAGATGTGTATAGACTGTATAGACTGATATTACAGACTGTATGAGAACAATTTTCTGTACATTGATAAAAGCAGTATTTTTTTAGTAGTTTATTCATAACACTTATGTTCTTGTTTTTGAAAAAATAAACACTGTTTGTATTAAAGCTGGACATAAATCTCCACAATAGACTATCTGAAATATCTCTATAATTTTTACATGTTACTTCTGGATTAGATTTCTACTAAGCCTAAACTAAGCTTATTGCATGAATGTCTCAGTTACACTCAACTTCTGTAACTGATGATGACAAAAAAATATTAATGAAGTCTGCATAGATGCAAAGCCATCTGCTTTGTTTCACATATCACCAAGCTAAGGGAGGGAGTTATCAGATCATGCTAGCAAAGTGGTTTGGCTAATGCAGACACTTCTGATATTGAAGAGTATTTATAATTATGAACTGTTCATAAACTTGAAAACTTCTAACACATTTTTATAAATAAATAAATGTATAATGTGTGTGTGAGTGTTTTATATAAAATTCTTACTTAGTATTTCAGTTTTGTAAATAGCTGCAATCCCGTTACCACCACATTCACGGGCATTATTTCCAGAACATTTGGACTTGCAGTCATCAGATGACATAGTATACCCAACTATGGGTTCTTCATCTCCACAGAAACATTCAATACTACACAATTACATACATGTATAATTAGATGTGTATACTTACACACACACACACACACATGAATTATTAATATTATTTCTTATGCACGTATATTTACTATGTGTATTTATTTACTAAAAAGTATTTTCCCTTACCTGAAACATGTTTCAGGCATTAATCCGTTAAACATGTCAATTCATCTAATAAAGTAGTTTTATGTTAGTTTCTATTGTTGATTGGTAACAATGGCTTTTAAAACAAACACTCATAAAATAAAAATTTCCATCATATTTTTTACAGTAATAGACATACGCACTCAATCCCAATGTTACCAATAAACAAGACAAATAATAAGCAAATAGTTTAGAGTCCAAAATATGTGGACTATGTCTTTACATCTTAACTAATTTCAATAAAACACACACATACACACACACATCAACATAAAAACAAAAACATTTTTACCTTGCTTCTAATCCAGCATAATGAAATCCTAACTGAAAGCAGTGGCTAATACAGTTTTGTTTTGTCATTGTGGTCGGCCACTGAACTTTATGTCCTGTCAACAGTCTGTTCTCCTGTGAATCCTGGTAGCAGCCGACATATGTGTTGTTGTCTTAAACAGGTAAAGCAGTAGTATTGTTTTATTGTACATGCAGACTATGGTCAACATTTCCAGTAATGTGATATTTTGTTTTTGTTATTTTCTTAAGAATTTCGTTTGCAATTTGTGCATATAATGCAGTAAAATCACGATTATCCATCCTTCATTTATTCAGTAGTCCGCATAATCCAGCATGGTCTTTATCCATTGAAACTCGTACAGAAATCCAAGTCTATTGAACTGGCTTGTATTGCAGCAAGATTTAGTGTTGCATTAAGTATGAATCACAAGAGAGGGGGCTACGTTTTAAAAATACATTAATAAGCTAAAATTTCAAGGAGGATTTATCATATAACATAACCCATAGCGAACAACCCGATCACTTCATCACCACAAAAACTAAGACGTTAAATGTGGGATTCATTTAATCTCTTGTACATCTAAGCTATTTCATCCCATTCCTATTCTATTTTAATTATACATCATACTATCAGGCCCACTATGGTAACACTAGGCCAGACCTATATTTTAGGAACACATGCATTTTAGGAAATTCCTAAAATATGTATGTTTTGTTACATGAATTTCCACCATTTTGATACTTACCTACAAAATTAGGAATTAAATTTATAAATTCTTTTTTACACTTTGACTAATTAAATAAAAAATTGTATCTTCCATACTGAATAGATGATTTCAATTTGAGTAGGCTACTATAATTTGTATTGACTACTGGTGGAAGAGTGTCTTGAGTCAGATGCTGGATGTAATAATTTTGAAGTAAATAATATCTAAAGTGATTAAATTTAGAATATGTAAGGCAAGTACTACAGTCCCCCCTTAATTATTTTTATAATTTATATTGATATTAAAGGTATCTCTAAATTTCCATTTTATATCAATGTATGTGATGATAAAATTAAATATTAAAAATGTGGATCCTATGCTACCTCTATCCTGATCAACGTCCTTTTCTCTAGTTTTCTATAGCTAAGGTTGGGATTAAACCATTTTATCTTCAAGCCCCATATATATATACAAATAAAGTAACATATAAGAATTCAGAAAATAAGTGCTGACAGAAATTCTAGTTAATCAATTTAAATTCAGGAGCTTGGAGGAGAAAGGGCGAATAAAAAAATCGATTTTTTTTTTTATTACAGAATCCTTTTTTTTGATATGTTAAGAACACGGTAATACCACTATCACGTATATATTCGCCATTCGTATTTTGTAAATAGCATTGAAATGTATGGACTGCATAAAACCTGCTGAGAGCTTAGTGCTGTAATACTGGAGGAGTAAGGGCGAATATACCACACGGTGCCACACATCGGCATGATTTTTGCTTAGGCACGCCCTTTCTCCACCATGCTTAGTCATAGTTATACTTGACCAGACATGTCTATGAAAAGTTTGGTCAGTGTGAGTTGGTATTTTTATGTGATTAGTTTGTTCTTTCTTATAATGCATACATTATTTATTTGTTATTCTAATAGTGTCTTGTTATAATAGTGACATTACAACAGTGACTGTGAGTGCGGTTTTTTTTTTATAAAATGGAAAGAAAAAATTTGGATCGTCAGCAGGTTATGATGTGCAATGCTCAATACTACATTTTTTACACAGTAGTATGTAATGTGATAAGAATTTGATATTAATATCTACTATTAAGTATAGCAGTCATCAACATTTCGAATTTTCATTCGATTAATTTAAATTTTAGGATCTTAAAATTTTTTGTTTTTATATTATTTTTTTACTTTACTTATCATTAATTATTTAAAAATAAAAGTGTAAACTAATTAGAATCTATTTTTTTTAAATACTGAAATATATATTCGCCCTTTCTATCCTGAGAATATTCACAAACTTTAAACGCGATTTCCCAACACCATGATTTTGATATTCGCCCTTTCTACTCCCAGCTCCTGAAATGCTAAATGATTTTTCTTGCTATAAAATAAGAACAACATTTGGATTGTGATTGAATAATTACATATAGATAACGCAAATACATTGAACAGATAGTCTACTCATTATTGTTGCTTGTGTTTGGTAAATTATTTGTAAATTGCTTTATTAAGCCAATTAAGGTCATATGTTTGTCTATGATGTATGTTTTTGTTTCCATAATTAGTTGCCCAGTGCAATAAAAGAAATTTATGATATTCAATAAAAAAATTATTTGAATATTATAAAAAGTAAAAACTTATGGCTATTTGAAACCATACTCGTTAAAGTAGAGAAACATTTAGTAGTCAAGGATTAAAGAAATACAATAACTGACTGTTGAATTACAATTAATGTAGCTCTAATTAATCTAAATGATTCTGTACACAATACCAACAATTCTGATCATGAATTTTTTTTATCACCTTGCCATCAGTTTTGCATGACAGAAGCCAGGCATGGATATATGGAAGCTTCAGCAGGAACTTCATAGTTGTCTTGATTATTCATCACTTCTTTCACAGCACTAACACTTATCTAAAAATGAAACTTTTTCTCATGAACTTACTGTTTATTCTCTTCTCGCCGAATATTCTAAAATACCATCAACACACAGCACAATAAATACATCACACTCGCATACCACAACTCCTACACACACAAAATCGCCAACACATTTAGAAAACACAAATACAAAATAGCATACAGAACAACCAATACCATCAAAAAACACATCAATAATACAAACGCAGACATAGACAAATGTAACAAAACAGGTGTTTACAAATTAAATTGTAATGACTGCAATAGTTTCTACATAGGCCAGACGGGAAGATCTTTTTCATCCCGTTATTCTGAACGCTTAAAAGCTTTAACCAACAACAATATACACTCCGCATTTGCCACACACATATACACAGAAAACCACAGTTACACCAACATAGACACTAATCTTGAAATTTTACATTACTTACCCAAAAGTCGAAAACTCAACACAACTGAACAATACGAAATATATAAACACCACACAACACAACCAAACGACATACTTAACGATCAATTACAATATAAATCACATACACTTTTTGACACAATTATACAAAAAACAAACATTAAATTGAATCCCCGCGCCAATCCCCCTCCTCCACGCACCACCCCCACTACACATTCCAGACAACAACCGTTACTTAATGATGGCAGTCTGTCTCTAAGCTGAAGAAGGTGAATACATACGCCGAAACGGGTTCGACGAGAAGAGAATAAACAGTAAGTTCACAAGAAAAAGTTTCATTTTTAGATAAGGAACTTCATAGATAGGCGTTGTAAGATTATGTATTGTATTTAGAACAAATGCTACCTAAAGCTTAGTAGTAAGCACTGAGTAGTAAATCCTCTACCAAGTTGCAAAAAGAACAGACATGAATATACAAATAAAGAAGAAGAAAAAAAAAGAAGACGTAGAAGGAGGAAGAAGAGTGGAAGAAATAGGAGGAGAACGTAGAGGGGGAGGATGTGGTAGAAGATACTGGTCAGATACATATGAATCATCAAATCAAAGTCATTATAATTGACTATATCAAAATTATGAAAACCGTCTCTACAGAATACAGTAAAAAATATTTTAAGAACAAAGTTTGTCTAATGATAAATAATTGTTTAATGAACATTTGATTATATTGATTTATAAATCTTTGCCTGAATACATTAAAAACTGTACCATCCAACATAATTTTTCTGAAACAAGAAACAGTATAGAATTTTCTAAAGCTTGTTAATCTTTATATTTTTCTATCAAAAATATTAATTTTATGCTTTGTTCAAATGTTAGAAAATACTAAAAAATATAAGACAATGTTTTATAAACATAAACACGTTTTATTATGATGGAGTCCCTAATAAAACATTCAAATTACAGCAAAATTATTTATTTGTAAAAAATAAAGTAGAGGATTCCTTTTCTTCTCCTTCTAGCACTTTCTCTGATACCAAAACGTACACACGTGAAGCTAGCAGAAAAGTTTCACGTAAATTCTTTACTCAATTTCCTGTAGTTAAATAGAAAACTACCAAATTTCCTTGTATAACAGTTTTGTGAATCCATACTTTTTTGACTCTCAGCGAATTAGTAAAAACATGTGTCATTACTTACTGGGAAAGTCAGTACTGTAGAGTCCCACTCTCCAGTGTCCGCCACACTCAAGAGCTGACAGGTCACCATCACAAGGCATATTACAGTCACTATCAGACGCAGCGTAAACTCGATCCGCTTCATTTCCGCAGAAACACTCTTCACTGAAAAGACGATTTTGTTTTCAAGTAAATTGAACTGTTAATATTGCAGTAATAAAATCAATTAATGTCTGAACTACCTCTTTTTTAGAAGAGAATTTTTTTAGCTACACCTAATGTAGAGGTAATACTTTATTGGAGGGGAATGAGAATATAGTATAGACATACATTAACACTTTAGGGAAATATGTATTCCCTAAGTGATTCCACTGAACAGTATTGGAGATGGTGGAATATCTATATCATATAATTGACACTCAATTGCCACAAATATTCTCATTATTTCATATTCGGTGAAGGACACTATTGAAGAATATAGAACAAATAAGAAAAGTGGAGAAGTGAATTTGTACAGTTGGACATGTGAAATGAAATGTGAAGTCCTAGATAATTATGAAGTGGGATAATTTTACATGTGGAGTGTTTTACACACACACTGCATGCATGCATACTCACATGATGTGTGTGTGTGTGTGTGTGTGTGTGTGTGTGTGCATTAGGATACAGGTAAATTCTTGGATTTCATTGTCCATGACGTGTCCGTTACTTAACTAAATATAATTAATGCACTACCGACTCGGAACACAAAGTTTTTTATGGGTAAAAACGTAAAAGCTTTACCTTATAACCTGAACCAGTTTTCGCTTTTAAAACGCTTCTTCAGAGGCTGCCGCTGGGAGCACTGTCCGTCTTGTTGTTGGTGACGGTATTGACTTTCGAAAGATCGATATTGTGTGTGTGGGATGTGATATGTTCGAATAATGCGTGTGATTTGAATTGTGTGTGTTCGTTTAGGATGTCATTTTTATTTGTTTTCGTGTGTTTATATATTCCCAATTGTTCTAGAGTGTCTAGTTTTCGGCCTTTTGTGCGTACATGTAGAACGTTCATGTTATTGTTGATGTTTTTGTATGTGTGGTTTGCTTCAATGAGGTGGTTTGCAAAGGTGGATTCTGTAGTGGAGTGGAGTGCCTTTGTGTGTTCAGTGTATCTTTGTTTGAAGCTACGTCCTGTCTGGTCTATGTAGAATTTGTTGCAATCTGAGCAATGTAGTTTGTAAACAACAGGTAGACTGAATTTGTTTTGTGCTTTGTGTGTGTGTTTTGACAGTGTGTGTTCTGTTTTGTTAGTAGTTTTGTAAGCGATTCTGTATCCTGCTTTTTTGAATTTGTGGGCAATTTTTTTCAGTTTGTTTGTTGATGTATGTTAGTGTTATGAATTTGTTGTTTTCTGTCTTTGTCTATTGTTTGTTTTGTGTAGGAGTTTATTGAATATTGTTCTGTCGTATCTGTTGGATTCTGCTAGATATTTTATCGTGTTTAGTTCGTCTTTGTAGTCTTTTTCATCTAAGGGGATGTTGTTAAGTCTATGTATAATGGTCCTGAAGGCAGCTAGTTTGTGTTGTATTGGGTGATTGGAGGAGTTGTGTATTAGTGTGTCAGTTGTAGTCGGTTTTCTGTATATACTGAATTTGTGCCTGTGTTCAAGTTTTGTGATGGAGAGGTCTAAGAAGTTTATGCTACTGTTTGGCAGTAAAGGTTATGTTTTTATGTATTTTTAGTCATAAAAAACTTTGTGTTCCAAGTTGGTAGTGAATTAATTATATTTAGGATACAGGTAGTTTTGGCTTTAGGTAATGAAAACAATTTCACTTACTCCATGAAAGTTACCTCAGATATATAAAACAAATCTTCTCTAGGTCTACTTAATAATCATCTTGTTATTGGAATTTCCTAAATGTTTCAATTTATTTGATTTATTAACTCTACAACTCATTATAAACATCATACAGCAACTAGTTCTTGGCCACCAAGTGACAGATCTCACCTTGCTCCTTGTTCACAGGTTGCTCCATTAAGTTCTGACACTAAAATCCTGTTAAACAACTCCTAGAGGCTAATTCTTTGTGAGAATACTCCAACCAGTCCTGATACTAGTGAGTCCTGAAGAAGGGGAGGCTACAAGACAGTCTCTTGAGCTGCGCTCGTTCATAGGACCCCCGCACACTCGTTATTTCACTATTAAGTATAGAAAACTACCTGCTTTTTACATCATACACGTCTTATTACCAATATGCACGTATCTTTAACAAGACAAACTGAAGATTAACTGACATTTGTTCTAGCAAAAAAGTAAAATCCTGAGGAGAAATATTTTGTAAGCTGTGATGAATTTACTTGTACACCAAATTCACTCGATAGTTTTTCTCCTTTGAAAAATTGTCGATAACATCATCATGCCATGTAAGTCAATTTTTCAATTTCCAGAGGATTCCTTTCTCAGCAGAAAATAAAGCAATAGTGCTGAGACGATCTTGAGTCATGTAGTTCCTTAAGTAAGTTTTGATTCTCTCTTAAGACAATATATAAGAAGTACAGTACAGTAAGGAATTGTTACAAAAAGAGTAAATAATTTATATCCTTCGAGAAGAATTTCATTTATACCATCATCATTAATCTTTTTTATTAATCTGTTTAATTTAACTTTGTAATGGCAAGAAAATGATTTCAAGTCCTGTTTTAAATTTTTCTTTGGTAAAATGTTGACCATACATTTCCATTAAAGAAATAAAAGAATTAGTCAGGACTCATACTGAGAAAAGTTTTTAGTGTTACCTAACTTCATAAAATTTAAATCCTCACAGCTGGAAAATCATACTTCTAGTTGAGTAATAATATTCTCTATCACTTCGAAATAAATTTGCTTATAATAATCAGGAGATGCGATAGCCTTATTTCCTAGATCAGGGGTCTCCAAACTACGGCCCACAGGCTGGATCCAGCCTGCAAAGGGTCATTGTCCGGCCCACGTCAACCCGGCTGATGCTGGGTGCAGTTTTTAAATAGATTGTCAAAATACCTAAAATATTATAGCATTTTACTAACTAACTAAACAAGAAATAAGTTCAGTAAAATGTTATAATATTTTGTACAAGTTTAAAACATTTATGAGGTTAATGTGCTTGTTCATCTGGCTACCTTGAATGAATCATGCTTTTCAAAGCTAAAAGAAATATTTTTTAATGTTATTTTACAATAAATACCTTACAATGTCTTAAATTTGAAGAAAAATGTCCTGTCTGAATTTACAAAGGGACAGAAGGTAGGGTTTCAAGTAGGAACATAAGGTACATAGAGATTATTCTCTGTTGTAGCTCTGTTTAACATCATGCTTTGTAAGGATAGTGAAATTATGTAAAACAAAGATGAGCATATCAGTATGTACTGTGAGCTGTGTGATGTTTTCAATGAGAGACGGGAATAATTATACAACTTTTGAATAAATGAATTTGTATTCTTTGGAAAAGACTGCTTAATTTTTATTTAAATACCTATTTTATTGAGTTCATTATTTTGTAAAAAAAAATAAGTTTACAATATATTACAACGATTCGAATTGCAAATATAATGTATTTGTGTTTGAGGAGCCCCACGTACTTTGGGACGCCAAACTTATGCAACTTTACAGATGACTGTTTAAGGTACTGTAATTTATGGAGGTTGTATAACTATATCAGGTGTAATTATAATAAGAGTATTGTATTTATGAGTATTTAAAATTCATATTTATTGTTTACTCAATCTTATAAATAATAAACATCATTAATAATCTTTGGTCACGATATTGCTCATTATTAAATGTTTCTCTCTTATACTATGAAGTGTTACACATATTTAAAAACCCTCTTACATCTAGACATGTTAATAATCTTAATCTAGACATGTTAATAATTTGATTTTACTAATAAAATATAAAATTAAAATGTAATTTGAATTGAATTCTTTTAATTCAGATCTGACCTCAACTCGCTCAGTCTATACCTCGCTCAGTTTAAAATTAAATTTAAATTTATATTAATTACTTTTAGACTGGCCTTTGTTTTATATTCACATTTATTATTCTTTTCTATAATGCAAATATCAAATCAATTTAACTATTTACTTTGATAAACAAAATCTACTCTCTCAACTTTAAATTCCTTTTTTTATTATTTCTTTATATGCGATCGCTCATTCTTACGACTAAACATTTATCTACATTTCTAAAATATTATTTCTAATTATAATTTTTTTCTTTGTTTTAATTTATTGTCTTTTGATATAGTCTTTATGAGCTCTTTTAAAAAAATCATTTATAAATGCATTATGCATGTCACCTCGAGTTCTGATGATCTTACGACTTATTGGCGGGGTCCAGCTGGCGTGGTCCTGGATACGTCTAGAGTCCAGCGTCGTTCTCCAGCAGTGTGTGGTCCTGGCTACATCTAGAGTTCAGCGTCGTTCTCCAGCAGTGTATGGTCCGCTTCAGAGAGTTGTTATCTGCTAGAAAGTAGAGCTTAAACATCGTCTAACGTCCAGCATCGCTCTGGTAACTTCTCCATAGATACTCTTGGTAGACTTAAACGGTCCCGGTACTTACATTTTCTGGAATATTGTCACATAATTAACGAACACTTTATTCTTTTGTTAATGAGATTTGTAATAAAAATAAAACTGTTCTGCCGATGGACAGCATGTCCGACTGTACTGTGTCTTGAAGAGAAGGGTTTTCGGTCGAACCCTCAATTTATACCCTCTCAAGAGTCCGCACCAGTTGGCTCCAAAATCGTCCTGTCAATACCTGCAGATCGACCGATAGCCCCCACTCCCGAACCTTTTCATCTATTTGCATTTATTAGCAAATAGCAATGTTTCGCACGGAATCGAGATAGCACAAATCATAGCTAATTCGATTAAGCACAAAGCACAAATCATAGCTAATTCGATTAAGCACTCACTGTATTAATTTGAGCGTCATAGGGTAATTTGCGTAATTTTTGGCACGTTTATTTCGCACTGACTTCGCGTAGCGTGTCCTATTAATGTTATCTTTTCACTGGGGATAACTATAAAATTTACACACACTTTGGTGCCTTTGGTTTGTTTATACACTAATTAGTTTTCGCACAGTGAATTAAAATAATTATTTTATTAATTACTTGGGGCGGGTAGCTGAGATTCCTGTCTGTACATGCATCACTAACACACACAAGATACACGCGTAACACACATACAATTGAGCAGGTGTTCTCTGCTTGTTGGAACAGGTTAATTTCTCCCCTAATCTAACAATGAAATATTTTTACAATCTCAGACTTGTCCATTTACCCTTAACTTATAATAATTCTACAAATTTTATATCTATTCAAATTAATACCTAATACAGCATATGGCTGTATCGTTGCAATATATGTGTGTGTGCGTGTTGTTGGCCCGCTTGACCTCCAAGATTTTTCATTTTGGCCCTCAAGTGAAAAAGTTTGGAGAGCCCTGTCGTAGATGATGATGCTTCAAATCCAGTACCAGACTCAGGTGACTGAATGAACTCAACATATATCTTGTCATGTCTTAAGTTTTTAATGTATGAAATACATTCAACAACCAAACTGTTGCAGAACTGACTATGAATACATTTTTTTTTTAGCATAACAGGACCAGCAGAATAACTTCGATTTTACTCTACTACCGCATAGCCATTTATGTTGGTTGTACCTTTTAAGAAATAAAAATTTTTGGGTAGTCAACCGCATTTCAGTACTTCACTTCTCTCAAAATCACTCAACCAGGAAAATGGTTCTTCCAGTAGTGTTGTAACATGCCTTTGTTGGCTACTGCAATGTCACTTACACTTTCTTCTGCTAAGTCCATTTTATCCTTGTGGTAGAGATAGGAAACACATGCCAAGAAGAGATACATGCCAATAATAAATAATACACATGCACAAGGAGCACGAGAACATACAGCCTGCATAAAACTAACACAAACCATATTAAACTGTGCCAAGAGGCTAACTCCCATCCACAGCTTCAAATGCACTAGCATCCCCTTCCATCCAACAGGCACAGTTCTCATACTATGGTGGCTACTCAGATTAAAATGTGCGGTTAAATAGTTTTTTTGTAAGTATTTAGATAATTTAAAATGGAAAACTGTGATTACAGATTAATTACAAGTTTAGTTACAATAAAAAATAAGGCCTATTACTAGTTGTTTATTTTTAATATTTTTCTAAATTTTACTGGGGAGGCTTAACCTTCATTGCCTCTCCCGATAAGCTGCCATTGACACCAACATAGCCTTGTAACTGCCTTTGTTTCCTGGACATCCAACAAATGGGTATCCCATGTCAGGACTTGCTAATTAACAAATCATGGGTTTGTCACTTCTTTAAATCTGGGGACATTCTTCAGAATACTCCCAAGCCAATGATCATGAAATCTAATTGTGATCTGATGAGAAAGGAGCCATTAAAAGGATCCTTTGATGTTATCTTTACAGAAAAACTGACAGAAATGAAAAATAACCAATTGCAGTGTGTGGTAACATACCTAATGGAATATCTATGTACCCTGTAATCCACTAATCTGTATCTAGTGGCTTCTTCAGGTCATATCAGCAGCCCTGATGAGATCTTCAGAGACTTCGAGGGAGCTCTAAATGACTGCAGTGAGTCCCAAATTCCTCAGAGTCCCAAAGTAAATGTAATAGCAGTTTAAATTTTATATGTTTATTGTGTGTGTGTTTTTTTTTGTTGATTCCAGTTGGTAGGCAGATGAGAAATATAAGGATGATGTGAATTTTACAACTTCAAGTGAGAATTTACAAGAAAAAATTACTGAGTTTATGAAAGATAAAAATATAACCAACAACAACAGCATTTAAGGCTAGTCAAAATAAATAAATACTCACAGTTCCTTATTTTTGTCATGAAATTCTGTCACAGTTCATTATTGGGGAAAATATAGGTCTAAATACAAACTATATGAGGAAAATGTAAGAGTGCTAGATCTTGAAACAGTTTCACTACCAGTTCTGTATTCAACAGTATCTTCGCCAGATAGTTGTGTCCCCAGCTAATCTCATGAGATCTAGAGTGAATTTCTGTCTTATATTAGTTTCTTATATACATCTATAAATTTTCCTACTTTCCTTACTTTCGCTCAAGTATCTGAAGTACTTTTTTTTAATATTGATTCGTTTAAGAATATGACTCATCCAATTTACACAGATCGATTGATTCGAGCGGATTAGACAGATAGAAGTGTGTAGGTATGTTTATGCACTACATGTGTGTTCATTGGCTGGGATCCACACCAGTCTCATATGTTTGGCATACAAAACAATTATTATGATACAGGCCCCATTTGCATGATGGGAATATAAGTAAGGATTTGCATGGAATAGATTTCACTAGCTTGGCAAGCAGATTTGTGGCCCACTTGGATTCCTTTTCATCAGTAGTCTTCATTATTGTAGTTACTGGATTTCTGATGTAAATATCTTCATAATCTTTTATGCATTCTCTCTACAAATTATCTTTTTGTATTTATATATATATTATACTTATTTAATGGTGTACATATACAACTTAAAACAGAACATGGAAAAGGAAATACTGTGCTCAATCAATAAATGTTCAAACAGAAACAGAAATTAGGAATTATATTGTTCTAGAAAATTAGAAACAGTAACCCAATTATGGGATTCACCAAAGATATTTGTAGAACTGCTGTTAGTTACACAGAAAACTATCATATACAAGTGTACAAGTGTTTTATGAATCCACTTCAAAGTGTAGTGCAATAATATGTGATACTGGAATAATAATAATAAAACACCTGATAGTACAAACATATATGAAAATATATTTAAATATACTCACCCAGCTTCAACACCAGCATAGGCATATCCAATGCGGTAGCAGTAGTCTATACATCTCTGTTTGGTCAGCCAGCCTTTCCAAACCACAAAGTGATCAGTTAATACTCTGTTGTTTATTTTGTCTGGATAGCATCCCAAGAATTCATTTTGACTTGTTGTTGCACCACCAAACACATTTTTTACTAAAATTGAAAATAATCTTTATAAACGTTGTGTAATAATTTCACTTTAAGAAGAAGTATAAAACATTAATCACACATGTGAAATTTTATAGATGAATTATTGAATTGTGAAAGGATTTTTAACCTTGGATTTCATTGTCCATGACATGTCCGTTACTTAACTAAATATAATTAATTCACTACTGACTCAGAACACAAAGCTTTTTATGGGTAAAAACGTAAAAGTTTTACCTTACGTAAAAGTTTGTATAGCTTCAAACAAAGATACAGTGAACACACAAAGGCACTACACTCCACTACAGAATCCACCTTTGCAAACCACCTCATTGAAGCAAACCATACATACAAAAACATCGACAATAACATGAACATTCTACACGTACACACAAAAGGCTCTAGACACTCTAGAACAATTGGAAATATTCAAACACATGAAAACACATAAAAACGACATCCTAAATGAACAGATACAATTCAAATCACACGCATTATTCAAACATATCACACCCCACACACACAGTATCGATCTTTCAAAAGTCGATACCGTCGCCAACAACAAGACGGACAGTGCTCCCTACAGCAGCCTCTGAAAAAGCTTTTTGAAAGCGAAAACCGGTTCAGTTTATAAGGTAAAACTTTTACCTATAAAAAACTTTGTTCCAAATCGGTAGTGAATTAATTATTATTATATACATACTGTACCACCAAAATCAGTAAAATTCCATTTTTTAAAACAATGAATAAGGCCTTTTCAAAATATTAAAATTTCATCATCAGTTCATACACTGTAATGTTCCTGTTATGATGTTTTTCTTTAAATGTATAACTGTTGTTAACCGTGTCTACTGTGTCTACTACCTCTTACTGTACTTCATTTTGAACTTTCCACTGCCATCATTATTGGGTGAAACCAAGCCAGATATGTATTGAAATAATTGATCATTTTCAAATATTGTCTGTTGATTCATCAATTTGTCATATTTTTTATGAAGGTATATATATATATATATATATATATATATATAATTTTTCTAACTGTATAATGTCATTTTTATTATTGTTTATTTCCACTATTTCCATATTGTTGGTTATATTTGTTATACTATGATTCATACTAATAAGGTGATCTGCTATGTTGGAGATTCCCGTTTTTTTATTATTAAAAGCTCTGAAATGTTCCATAAATCTCTGTTTGAAATTTCTATGTGTTCTTCCGATGTATATGTAGTCACAGTTATTACATTTTATTCTGTATATTCCACTTAATTTGTATATATCACAGTCTTTTCTATTTATTATTATATTATATATACTTTTATTTGGTTTGTATGCATATTCATATTGTAACGTAACGTCGTTCTGAGGTACTTTCCGCGGAGTCTTTGGATGTGACCTATTGTGTGCTCGTCTTATTTAACTACGCCCCACTGTTGTAAGCGCCAATTTTGTAACGTAATCTTATATAAGGTGTGACGTCCGTCTTTTGACAGTATCGGAGCGGTCAGAGCACCTTTTCGCGATCGTCACTTATGAATTATAATTATTAATGTTTAAATAAATCGGCTTGGAAGTTTACCCAAACGAAACAGAAATCGAGCGTGTGTGATTTGGTAGAGATAAAGCAAATTGTTTAATCTTAGTTAGAAGAGAGAGTAAGAACAATTTGGTTACACCCAGAGTATACAATTTCTTATTTTTAAATATTCGCTGTTCATAAGATCAGCTGATTTTGACATCAACCTCAAATGTTAGGTTAACCAAACACCACTGTTCAGTAATACTCCCCGGTGGATAGTCCTCTTCTTGGCTTACTGAAAATCTACAACAACTACCCTCTACAATAAAGAATACACATTTTATTATTTAACATAAATTATTAAGAGTTTATTTGTATAATATTGATTTCCTCTTCTTCCAGTATACAAATATTATAATCGATCTTTTCAGTCAATAATACATTGTATCGATTTAGTTAGGTAAACATTGAATTATCAGAAAATCTAATTTTTAATGATTTTATAATTTTATCCTTAATTAGACATTAATCAACATATAATTCATATTATTTATTTCCCTAGGGTTAAGGGTAAGTTCTTTGTGTTATGAGATGGTCAGAAATGGATAATTATATACTACGCTTTACAAGATAAAAATAATCAATTTCGAATTTTTTTTTCTTGGATTTCGTTGTCCATGACGTGTCCGTTACTTAACTAAATATCACTATAATATTGACGACTCGGAACACTAAGTTTTTTATAAGTAAAAACGTAAAGTTTTACCTTACAGCCTAAACCGGCTTTCACCTATAGAAGGCTTCATCAGAGGCTGTCGTTAGTAGCGCTGTTCGTCTTGTTGTTGGTGACGAGATAGTTTTTCGAAAGATCGAAGCTGTGTGTGTGTGGTGAGATGTGTTCGAATAATGCGTGCGATTTGAATTGTGTCTGCTCGTTTAGGATGTCATTTTTATTTGTTTTTGTGTGTTTGTATATTTCTAATTGTTCTAGAGTGTCTAGTTTTCGGCTTTTGTGTGTACGTGTAGTATGTTCATGTTATTGTCAATGTTTTTATATGTGTGGTTTGCTTCAATGAGGTGGTCTGCGATTATCCCCACAATTATCCCCACAGACAACCTACACAAAAAAGTACAAAACTTCATGGAACAGAACAACATCACAGAACTAAAACACGACCCCACCGACAGATACCAAAACTCAATAAAACAAATAGTCAACAAAGCCAAACACATTATGACACATAAACAAAAGCCCTACATGAAACAAATCCGACCATCAGCACCTACACTCCAAGCGCTTCCCAAAATCTATAAAGAAGATATTCCGATCCGCCCCATTATCAACTACCGTAATGCCCCTGCACACAAACTGGCAAAATATCTAGACAAAATTATTAGACAACACACACAAATAGACAACAACATTGCAGTAAAAAACAACACTGACCTAGTAACAAAAATAAAAGACGTACACATCCCCCATAACGCCACATTAGCCTCCTTTGACATTAAAAACCTGTACACAAACATCCCCATCTCTGAAACAATCAACATCCTACAAAACAAACTCAAACAGAACAACACACCAGACGAACTTATCAATGAAATAACAGAAACTCTGAACATTATCACAAAACAAAACTACTTTACTTATAACAATAAATACTACACACAGAACGAAGGCCTACCCATGGGCTCCCCCATATCCAGCATTCTAGCAGAAGTCTTCCTCCAACACTTAGAAAAAACAAAAATACTCACAAACAATGACAGACACTCACATAAAATACTATATTGGCACAGATACGTTGATGACATTCTAATACTATACAGGGGAAACAAAAGACAATGTGAACAGTTACTAACGCACATAAACAAAATACATAAAAACATAATCTTCACTGCCGAATACGAACACAACAATACCATAAACTTCTTAGACCTCTCCATCACAAAACTAGAACACAGGCACAAATTCAGTATATACAGAAAACCAACTACAACTGACACACTAATACACAACACCTCCAATCACCCAATACAACACAAACTAGCTGCTTTTAGAACCATGATACATAGACTTAACAACATCCCCTTAGATGAAATAGACTACAAAGATGAACTAAACACGATAAAATATCTAGCAGAATCTAACGGTTATGACAGAACAATAGTCAGTAAACTCCTACACAAAACACAAAACAAACAACAGACAAAGACAGAAAACAACAAATTCATAACACTAACATACATCAACAAACAAACAGAAAAAATCGCCCACAAATTCAAAAAAGCAGGATACAGAATCGCTTTCAAAACTACTAACAAAACAGAACACACACTATCAAAACGCATGCCCAAAGCACAAAACAAATTCGATCTACCCGGTGTATATAAGCTAAATTGTTCAAATTGCAATAAATTCTACATAGGCCAGACAGGACGTAGCTTCAAACAGAGATACATTGAACACACAAAAGCACTCCACACCACTACAGAATCTACCTTCGCAAACCACCTCATTGAAGCAGACCACATATATAAAACATCGACAATAACATGAACATACTACACGTACACACAAAAGGCCGAAAACTAGACACTCTAGAACAATTAGAAATATACAAACACACAAAAACAAATAAAAACGACATCCTAAACGAAGAGACACAATTCAAATCGCACGCATTATTCGAACACATCTCACCACACACACACAGCTTCGATCTTTCGAAAAACTATCTCGTCACCAACAACAAGACGAACAGCGCTACTAACGACAGCCTCTGATGAAGCCTTCTATAGGTGAAAGCCAGTTTAGGCTGTAAGGTAAAACTTTATGTTTTTACTTATAAAAAACTTAGTGTTCCGAGTCGTCAATATTATAGTGATATTTAATTTTTTTTTGTTTATTTCGTAGTACGTAGTTCCGGATTTGTCCGCAAGAGTGCAGATTATTTCTTTATTAGACACATGAAATCATTTAAGAAATTTCTGAACTGCACAACGATTTGATATGAGGTTTTCTTGGTTAATTATTAAAAGAAACTTTTATATTACCTCTTTCCTCGAAGTTCTTACTTGCATGGAGCCGTTTCTAGTGTGGTAGTTCTAGTTGTTTTGTAATGTCATTGAATGTCTCTAAGATACAATCTCGCTAAAAACTCGAAGTGCGGTTCGGCTAGGCCAGATCTTGGAATGGTTTCTTTCACTTTGTTATTGGGTAAAACAAGTTATATTTGATATCTGAAGGAGTTTGAACATAAGGTGGATACTGTGAGTTAATTTTGTTCCAATTTTGTACCGTTTCCGAAAGTTTTAAAATGTTTTTTAATACAATTTTTGTGTCATCACTTTTTCTCAACCGAACGGTTTCCTTTCGTTTTTAACAATTAATTTCATATGTTGTTATACTGTTACTCTTAGTAACCCATAATTTCTATATCATTTTTTATTGGTGCTTCTATTTACTTTTGAGTATATAGGCTGTTTTTAATTATTATAAATTTATTTCTTATTTATAGAAAAATAATTCTTTTTAACTTTGGTTTATTTTCCAATTTGATTTATATAAAGGTTTTTCGTTTACTTTCTTATAACTTTAGATGTAAGTCTTTAATATTATTATTAACTTTAATTGAATTTATATATTATTTATTAATTTCTTATAGTATCCTTACACTGCACTATTTTCTTCTGCCATTTTCCTCATACAGTATTATTTTATTTTTTATTATCATCTTATATTTAACTCTTTTATTTTTAACCCTGGGTTATCTTATATTCAAACATAATTATTTTATTAAATATAAAATTAAACCTAGGTACTAAATTTTAGTTGCCTACACAATACAAATCATACAATAATTAAACAAAATACATAACTGGTTAGTAGCATCACAGTCTACTATTATAATCAATAATTCCTACATCTACAGCACAAGTCTGTAAGATGCTCCCTTCAAAGTCACTTATTTACTCACTGGGTACACTATAACTCACTTGTTACACGGTATATCACTTAAATATAGTTTATAATGTTTGGTGATATAAAGTAATTTAGAGCTAGTTATATTATACCCATTTCTGACCTTTATGGTAGGATAATTAAGTTATCATTTTTTGGGACTGGGTTATGTAACGTTACATAAAGCCCCCCCACTAGAACAAATTTATTTTTGTTTTACTTGTTTACCAAAATAAATTGTTGATTACTTCAATTTTCATAATATTCCTGGTTTTATATCTTCATAATATCTTCCTTCATTTCAGACTGGTTATATACTGACTGGTATTTCAGACTGGTGGTAATTGCTGTTTTCTTACTAAACTCTCTCTCTCTTGGAGGCAAATTCATCAATTATTTATTCCTCTGGGTAGTGGTACTTCCACATTTTACTTGATAAGGACTGGTCACATTAATCATAAAAAACTTCTTTTAACACTTATTTTCTTATTTACTTCTATAAATTCGCTTTCTCAATTATGCTTCGGTCTGCTATCTTCCTTCTATTTTCTTCATCTATACTTCTGGAATCTAATATCACTCTTTTCAGCTATTTTATAATTATTATCCCTTAAATATTCAATTTCCCTAACATTTTTCCCTATCCTGTGCGGTGGTACCAGTCGGGTGGCCACTTTTGGGTCCATAACTCCGCTGTCCATCCTTACACCTTCTGAGACCAGGGGAACATCATCCCTGCTCAGGAAAATTATTGCCGGAACATTTCTACGGTCAATTCGTTATAATAAAAAATTGCAAGTAGTCGATTAGCGACTAATACTAAACACTTTTGGGATTCTTCATACTGTAGCTGTTTGCATTTAATTATATATTTCTTCTCTTCTTGATTCCTTCTTCTTTTTAATTAACTAATAGCATATAACATTATTGATAGGCATTATTTTAAAATCCTTTTGACTTTCCTTCTTGTGACATATTTCTCCGTATCATTTCTTCTTATATAATCTTCAATTCCGAGAAATTCTAATTATTGTTGTATTAATTATCATCCTCCTTCAGTTTCATTGGAGTCATTAAATTATTCTTTATTCTTCTTATCTGAGCACATTACCATCAATTGTTTTTATTTATATATTTTTTCTATCATTCCATTTTAAATCAGTTCTTTATAAATATTATTTAATCATCTGTCCTTACATTATCTTGGTGGTTTGTCTTTTTATTTTAAATTATATCGTTTCAAAATATTTAAAGTAAGTGGTACTTACATACTTTTTATTAAATCATATTGTTCCTGAATAAATATTTAGCAAGTTGTTCTTACAGTTTTTTGGAATTTTGGGGTTTTAGTCTCTTCATTTTAAATTATATGGTTTCGAAATAACTTGAGTAAGTTGTCCTTACGTGCTTTTTGAATTTTGGAGTTTTCCTTTCCAATGGGTTGCTTGGTCGGTTTTCAGAAAATCAGTCCCATTTTTCTGGTTGACTACTTCTTCTTCTAACCATGGTCCATTAATTCGTCTGCACTCGTCATCCGGATTACTGCAGTGTTCATACCAATTTTACACTTGTTAAATATCTCTCGTGTATCTGGTACTGTAACACTGGTACCGTGTTAACTCGGCTGATACAAAGTCTTCATTTAAGTCACGGTTTTCGGCCATATTTAGATCCTTCTTAATTAATAGGTATTGTATCTCCTCTATTTTAATGTAATCACTCATATATGCTACTATTCCATTCTCCTTGACCTCTGTATTATTTACACAATGTTCTGTTGGTATACTCCGTCTTGAAAATATAATTGATGTGGTCAGATACTCTTTGATCGTCGATATATTTAAATTTATTTAAGTTTTTTGTTATATTCTATGGTGGTTTACCATTGATATTTTTATTGAGTTTTGTCTACAATTTCTAACTTTATTTAACTCCCTTTGTTTATTAATGGGAGGGTTAAATATATTAATTAATCCACCCTTCCTCATCTCCATTTCTTCTTTTGTATTGAATATTTTCTTTCTCCATATTTTCCTTATTTTCTTGATATTCTCTTCCATGGTTTGGGTCTTCTCCTTGTCCTTTCTATTCTTATTTTCAGATAGCAATGCATTCTGGTCTTCTCTAATTTCTGTTTCCTTGCTACTCTCTTCTGTATTTGTACTTACTATAATACCTTCGGAAGTGCTGTCTAATGTTTCATCCAAACTCTTGAAACCTTCATCCATTTGCTTATTTGTCTCCCCCTTGTATGAATCTGCTTTTTGGCTAAGTGTGTTACTGATCATTTCAATCTTCTCATGAATTTGTTTCATATTTTTATTACTTTCTTCAAATTTTGCGTTCATATATTCCCTTTGTCCATTAATAGTTTCTTTCAATTCGTGATATTGTTCATTCATGGTTTGTTTGATATTTCCATGCATGGTCTCAATTTTTTCGTTTAGTTGTTTGACTAAACTTTCTTGAATGCTATCTATTTTCTCATTGGTTTGTCTGTTTTGTTCCTCCTGTTTCCTAAAATTCTCCTTATTTTCCTCATTGGTATGCTTCAAGTTTTCCTCCTGTTTTCTAAAATTTTCATCTATTTTGTCATTGGTTTGCTTTGAAGTTTCCTCCTGTTTTCTAAAATTTTCATCTATTTTGTCATTGGTTTGCTCTGAAGTTTCCTCCTGTTTTCTAAAATTTTCATCTATTTTGTCATTGGTTTGCTTTGAAGTTTCCTCCTGTTTTCTAAATTGTTCAGCCATAAATTTCATCATGTCTTGCCAATTGGGTTCTTCTCTGGCTACCACTTTGTCTGGTTGGTCCCCTTGGGCATCCTCTTCAACTATTTCCTTTTCCGTGTCTGTGATTACTTCGGTTTCTTCCTTATCACCCATTGGTTGTTCCATTTCATTGTCCGTAACTATTTCTATCTCTCGTTCCTGTCCACCTTCTTCCTTCTCCTTTTCTTCTGCCTTCTTCTTCGATCTGCCTCTGGTATTATGCATTTCTTGTTTTCTCATAACTGCCGACGATAATTAGGTTTTTTGGTATATTAATTTATTGAATATCTCTAAATTCTTTTCTAATTACAGCCCTTTTACGTTGAGCGCCATTTTGTAACGTAACATCGTTCTGAGGTACTTTCCGCGGAGTCTTTGGATGTGACCTATTGTGTGCTCGTCTTATTTAATTACGCCCCACTGTTGTAAGCGCCAATTTTGTAACGTAATCTTACGTGTGACGTCCGTCTTTTGACAGTATCGGAGCGGTCAGAGCACCTTTTCGCGATCGTCACTTATGAATTATAATTATTAATGTTTAAATAAATCGGATTGGAAGTTTACCCAAACGAAACAGAAATTGAGCGTGTATGATTTGGTAGAGATTAAGGAAATTGTTTAATCTTAGTTAGAAGAGAGAGTAAGAAAATTTGGTTACACCCAGAGTATACAATTTCTTATTTTTAAATATTCGCTGTTCATAAGATCAGCTGATTTTGACATCAACCTCAAATGTTAGGTTAACCAAACACCACTGTTCAGTACCGTTTGTACCGTTTCCGAAAGTTTTAAAATGTTTTTTAATACAATTTTTGTGTCATCACTTTTTCTCAACCAAACGGTTTCCTTTCGTTTTTAACAATTAATTTCATATGTTGTTATACTGTTACTCTTAGTAACCCATAATTTCTATATCATTTTTTATTGGTGCTTCTATTTACTTTTGAGTATATAGGCTGTTTTTAATTATTACAAATTTATTTCTTATTTATAGAAAAATAATTCTTTTTAACTTTGGTTTATTTTCCAATTTGATTTATATAAAGGTTTTTCGTTTACTTTCTTATAACTTTAGATATAAGTCTTTAATATTATTATTAACTTTAATTGAATTTATATATTATTTATTAAATTCTTATAGTATCCTTACACTGCACTATTTTCTTCTGCCATTTTCCTCATACAGTATTATTTTATTTTTTATTATCATCTTATATTTAACTCTTTTATTTTTAACCCTGGGTTATCTTATATTCAAACATAATTATTTTATTAAATATAAAATTAAACCTAGGTACTAAATTTTAGTTGCCTACACAATACAAATCATACAATAATTAAACAAAATACATCTGGTTAGTAGCATCACAGTCTACTATTATAATCAATAATTCCTACATCTACAGCACAAGTCTGTAAGATGCTCCCTTCAAAGTCACTTATTTACTCACTGGGTACACTATAACTCACTTGTTACACGGTATATCACTTAAATATAGTTTATAATGTTTGGTGATATAAAGTAATTTAGAGCTAGTTATATTATACCCATTTCTGACCTTTATGGTAGGATAATTAAGTTATCATTTTTTGGGACTGGGTTATGTAACATTACAATATTTATTAATAAATAATTACCTTAATTTTATCCACTAAGTGATCTTCTTTTTCTAAATTACAACATGTTTCAGGGCTTATATCTCCATCTTGAGGTAAAAACAAAATCTACCGGTACCCTATTGTTAGGGTTTCGTTAAAAGTTCACAAAGACACAAACACATAACACACTTAAATAAATTAACATAGAATATTGAGTTTGCATCGGAACACGCTACAACCGAACCAGTGCACTGGCCGAAGTGAACTTTTAACGAAACCCTAACAATAGGGTAGATTTTGTTTTTACCTGAAGATGGGGATATAAGCCCTGATTCATGTTGTAATTTAGAAAAAGAAGATCACTTAGTGGATAAAATTAAGGTAATTATTCATTAATCATATACAGTGATCTGGAGACCATACAGTAACTATGTTTATATTTATGTTTATCCTATTCTTTATAATGTATTGGAGATCTTGATATGTGTACTTGTAAGTTAGGTATGTTACATTTTCTTCTTTTTGCATGCATTTATACTGCCTAATGTTGTTCTATTGTTTAATATTGTTTTTTCTTTATATTTTTTATTTAATTTGTTTATAAATTTGCTGTCATATCCATTTTCTATTGCTATTTCTTTTATGATGTTCAGTTCCTGATGTAATTTCTCTTTGTTATTTATGTATTTGTATGCTCTATTAATCATATTGTTATATGTATTAACCTTGTGTATCCAAGGATTTGATGAATTTTTGTGTATTGTTGATTATTATTATTTGTTTCCTTTCTGTATACATTAGTAGTTATTTCGTTATCTTTTAGAATTTGAATATCAATGTCCAAAAAATTGATTCTTCTATTTACTTCTTCTTCAAATGTAAATTTCACATTATCATTGTATGTATTTAATTTATTTAGTATTATTAAATGTTCATTTTTTATGCTAGGATTATATATGACCAATATATCATCTACTATATTGTATCATCTTGTTATATATAATTTTTCCAATAACAATAAATTTGGAATTATAAAGAACATTATAATGGATACTGAAAACAATATTTATAAAATAGATAATTAGGATGACAAAACTAACATAAGGAACACAATTAAAGATAATATTAAAAGAAAATTAGAAAATAAGGATATAAAATGCAAAGGTAATAAAAATAAAACATTTAATATTAAAAACATATTGGAATTAAAAAACAAATTAAATAATAATAATGCAACAATTTTGGAATCAGATAAAACATATACACCAGTTATAATGTACATAGATGATTACAACAGGAAAGTACAAGAATATATAACTCAGAATGGATATATAGAAATAAAAGACCCAACAAATAAATATAAGAAAATCATCGAAAATATGATAAAAGAAAATTTAGTTAAAATTAATATAAGGGGAAAAAATACACAAAACTTATATCGCACAATACAAGTGCTCCACAACTTAATGGTTTACCTAAAATTCATAAAATAGATATACCAATAAGACCATTAATAAATTTCAAGACTGCACCGGCATATATAATAGCAAAAACAATAGATAAAATACTCAGAGAGAAGATAATATTGAAAAATAGGTACAATGTAAAGAATGGATATACAGTTATAGAAAACCTAAAGAAAATACACATTACAGAAGAAACAAAATTAATATCATTTGATATATCAAATATGTATAATAACATACCAATAAATGAAACACTGGAAATCATAAAGAAAAAATTAAAAAACAATAATGAAAACAACAGTTTCATAAATAACTTGATTATTATAATAAGAAACATATGTAACCAGAATTATTTTACTTTCAATAACAAATATTATACACAAACCAAGGGATTGGCAATGGGTTCACCTATTTCATCAGTTATGTCAGAAATTTATATACAGGATTTGGAAAACAAAATTATTTTAGGTATCATAAATGTGCATAAAGTGTTATTATGGAACAGATATGTAGATGATATATTGGTCATATATAATCCTAGCATAAAAAACGAACATTTAATGATACTAAATAAATTAAATACATACAATGATAATGTGAAATTTACATTTGAAGAAGAAGTAAATAGAAGAATCAATTTTTTGGACATTGATATTGTAGCGTGACAGATGTTTACATAATATTGAATGGCAATTGATCATTAGAATAATGAAGTTATAATGTTTAAATTTGGAAGAAAGCACTAAGTTTAATATAAATAGATTAATTCATATCAACTGTGGAAAGAAATCATTATAATAAAGAAAATACAAGTTAAAATAAAAGGAGTTACTAGTGATGAGTCATCCAAGACCAGTTTCATAACCAAAGGTTTTCAAGGTATAACCCAGGAAGGTAAAATAGTAAATAACAAAGCAGTACACAATATGACCAAACCCACAACGAGGGAGAATAAATAGAATAGAAACCCTAAAATAAGCCAAGATCAACCAATACAGGTTGTGTATTTCTGAAATAAAGAAGAAGATGGAGAAGATCCCAAGAAACCTGATGGCATCAAGAAGAAGATGGAGAAGATACCAGTCCCAGAAGGCAGGAGAAAAGAAGACTGAAGAAAGAAGAAGAGGGCAGCATCCTGAAGAAGATGTCATGCTCTTATAAAAGACACCCAAATCCCTATATCCCCAAAATAAATATCTAAAAACAAAAGTATAACGAAATAAAAACCACATGTATATAAATTTAAGAGAGAGAAGTGAACAAAGTAAAAGTTTCCTGTGAACTAAGATGAAACAATAATATAGTACCCATGGAACAAATCTCCATTGAAAAACGCTAACCAATTTATTATGTTGATAAGACTATACGACCATTTAGCATTAACATAATATATAAGTGAAAGTGAACCAGTGATAGTTTTGGGTATTATAAAAAATGAACCTTGTGTTTCATTCTTGGCAATCACAAACATTGGATGCAATGAAATATGCATTTTTCAATGACTTAAAATGTGTACGGTGACAATATGTTGTTCATAAGACATGAATCTGTTTAAAATAACATTTTTGTTTTACATGAAAAAAGAAAAACAGATTTCATAGTGCTTTTTGAACGGTTCATACTATTTATTTGTTAATGACAGGGTACAATTCCCCAAAGACAAGGTATAAAAGACTGTATAAAAACTGTAGAATCCTACTTATAATAATAGTTAGAAATAAGAATATAAATATAAGGTTTTTTTATGTATATAGTACAAGAATGTTTAAAAATGTATTAGATATAAGGCCATTTGTTTGGGTCTGAAACAACTAACATCAGAACTATAAAAATAGTTACCACTTGTAAATAGTAGAGAGTAATTAAGATGTTAGTTAGTAAAAAAAACCTTTTTTGTAAGCCATATTTCCATGTTTAGAAATAAGGATTGTGTTGCAAAATGTCTGACTTGAAGACAACCATTTATTTAAAAAAAAAAATATTCTTTATTTGTTTTAACTATTGTTTGTATTGTAACCAATACTAATTGTTTTTGTGTAATTTAAAAACATGTTTAATTTATAATACTATTTGTAAAAGTCAGAGAGGGTATCACACATCATATATTGTTTGTAAATTATTTTGTAAGAAAAATTGTTTAAAAAATCATAGGCCAAAAGAATGGAAACCAAACTTCATCAAAACAGAGAAATTACTCATTTAAAAGAAAAAAAAAAAAAGGGGGTTTAGACAAAATAAACTTGAGATCATGCCATATAATTGCACATACCATTTAGAGAGATTTTAATAAATTATATTCAGAATTATGAATAAATGTGAAAATGACTAAACTCAGAAATTTAGACATGGGAGTCATATATTTCAGAATAATGTTTCAGAATACAACTAATTCAATTAATTACCAGAAAATAAGGGAATAGGAACCTTTTAATACAATATAGAATTATTAATATTAAATATAACTGATAAAATGGCTGAATTTATATAATGACAGGAAGTAAATTTTAATGTTTTGACTTCCAAACAGAGTATACCAAACTGAAAGTGAAATTACTATTTTTTGGACAGAAAACACTATAAAATGGCATTATTTAATCTGAAAATAACCAGAATGAACTGAAAGATTAATTTAAATCAAATCTAGTGAATAAAATTGACAAATAACCAAAGTATAGGCATTCATATAGTGAAAATGTAAAAGTGCATACAGGATGTGAAAAATATTTGAACAATGTTAAGGATAATATTATATGGGCTAAGAGTTTAATTGAAACTGAAGGAAACAGTTAGTTAATTATTGGGAGTTGAACGGTTAACATGACATACGTCTGATAACGTGGATAACCTAACCTATAATCGTCATACAAAGCGAGCGTATAGTGAGTTATTGTGAAATCGCGAGTGACTTGTAAAATACTTCTGAAACTATCATATTATAACAGAAACGATCAAGTAACACTCCATAACACAGAACAATATAAATCTACTCCGAAAAACACCATAAAACACTAGAAAACTGTATAATACATTAAACCAAATTAGTGACGGAATCGGAGAAAGTGTTTGAACTAATCATTATACAGATACACTAAATACAACCCAGAATCACTACACCAGTCACTACACAACATATAACAAGAGATTTGCGGACACGAGAACAGAAATATTGCGTCAAAATACATTATTTGGAATGCAGCAGCAACGAGCAACATTTTCATCAACTTGACGGCAGCCATCTTTCTTTGACAATCCCAGTGCCTCTTCTTGGTTCAGCACAGCTGTTTGGTGAAAACAATTATTATATTTACAATTTATTATTCAATGTCTGTGTTTATTAATAACTATTAATTTGATTGTAACGTTATACTTTTTAAATATTAGCCCGATTTCTCTGACTTTGGTAATAACTGGCTGTTTAAAGAACCCTATATAATTTTTATAACATATACTTGTAACTTTTTTCGATATCCTGAGAATCGATACTAATCGATAAGAGTCAATATTGCTGTTACTTAATAAAACATTAATACTTTTCAATACTTAATAGTTCTTTATTTCTTCAATAATACTAATTACCCATAATATAATTTTAATTGATAATCTACAAGGACTTTACCACCCGTAAGTGAAGATAACCTAAAAAATAGAAAGGTAAACAAATATCGATTGGTTTACAGACAGTCTTATGAGTGGTGATAGATTATTTAAATTATACTAAAACTTTAATAAAAATTTTCAGAAGAGCATTACACTGTTTAAAACTTCACAGCCCTATATTAATTAATTGATCCTAATTAATTAATTAATAAAATTAAAATTTTTTTTTTTATTATTATTTTTTATAAACATAATTTTTTTTTTAATTTTCTTCAAAACAATAATATTTGTTTTGAAACTTTCGGTGAAGCTGAGCATATATATTTCTTCATCAACTTTACGCTACTCGACCGGTCTTGCTACCATTGGGACTCGACCAGCTGGGAAACTTAAGGAAGTGTTTCAGGCCAGTAAGACGTCGAGAGCCACACCAATTAAACATATTACATTGGACTTGATTACATCGGAGTCACATAATCCACGATAGCTTTATATCATCAATCAACTTACAGATTCACACATCTATACTTATTTAAATTAATATTATTACAAATTGGCGCACAACTTTAGGGGCTTTAATTAGCGATTGGAAGGCCAATACATTCTGCCCAATCACTAGTTGGAGCTAGGCAACAGCTACAAAGTCAGGGAAAGATAATAAAAAGGGAACAACGACAAGCAAAATGGCAGAACTTACACAAGAAGAAGCGGATAAGATAATGGAAATGCTTATACAATTGAGTCAGAAAATGGATGAGCAGAATAAAATGCTAAATGATATGAACAAGAAACTAGCTGACGAGAATAAGGAAATGAGAGAGGACAGTTTAAAAGGAGAAGAAGAGGAGAGCAACCAATCCTTGAAAAAAGAATTGGGTGACCAACTGGACAATATCAATAAGAAGCCGGAAGAGGACATCAAGGAAAAGAAAATGGACAAAAATAATAAGAAATTGGACTCTACAAAGGAAGACTTGAGTAAGAAAATGGATGAGTGCCACGAGTCGGTAATGAAGAAACTGGATGAGTGCCACGAGTCGAGAATGAAGAGACTGGATGAAACGAATAAGAAAAGGGAAGAGGAGCATCAAAAATGGATTAAGGAGATAAGAGAGAACAGATTAAAAAGGGAAGAGGAGCATCAAAAATGGATTAAAGAAAGAAGAGAGAACAGATTAAAAAAGGAAGAATTAAGAAAGGAGAAGACCGAAGAAATAAAAAATGATAGCCAACCAGAACCAGAAGAAGTAATAAATGATAAAACGCAGGAAGATAGCCAACCAGAACCAGAAGAAGTACTAAATGACAAAACGCAGGAACAAGTAATGGTGGTACCTGAAATTGAAACTAACCGAAACCAGGAAAATATTAAACCAAGGAAAAGGAGAATGTATCCAAGAAATGTAATAAAAACGAAGGAAGAGTTGGAGATGATGAAACATGGGTTAATTGATGGCAATAATATCCCAATTACCTATGACAAAGACATCATGAATTTTATGAATTATAGAAGGAGAATCGAAGTAATTTCAGAAATAATTTACCACAAGACAGTAGTTTACCACTGGGAAAGGACCAGAGGTAAACAGAATACCACATGTGGAACAGACCAATTTCAGCGCAAGACTGGACAATGTTTTTCAGAAAGATGGAAATGTGATATCGTACCAGACTGTAATGATGACACAGATGAATCACCAGAATGTATTCCATTAACGTGCCATCTAGGACAGTTCCAGGGTACGGTTAGACTAAAATATATTCCTTCAGAGTGGATATGTGATGGTAAACCAGCTTATGGTGTTTCAGATAAACAAATAATAAGTGATAACCCAGATGAAGATCATCACATATATTTGTCAGGTAACACAAAACATGGACCAGAGAAGTATTGGTGTATACAATATGATGATAGAGGGAACCAGTCCAGTAATTACGACGGCCCTAACAACCCGCCGTGTAATAACCAGTTTATCGGTAATTCTAACGGCGTTAGGAATAACAACCCCTATCCATACAATAGAAACAATTTATACCAACATAATAATGTCCCATACAGTCAGAGAAATCCATATCCCAACAATAATGATGACAGCCCTTACCCACCTAACCGAAATTACTATAATTATAACTTTAGTAATAACAATAATAACAGTAATAATAACCGAGTGTCGCGCCCTAGGGTAAATTTTATAAGAGCAACCGAGATGATGGACCCTGGTTGACACAGATACCACACACCATCAAGAAAAGGGACAGAGATCATGATAACCGACTATGGCGAAAAACAACGGTGAAGGAGACGGAATAAATATCATTGAAAGGAAATGATACGAAGAATAAACATAGAAACAAAACTGGGTTTTATGAGTGAAGACTATGTAAGAAAATGAACATGACAAATAAAAATATGAGCAATGCAGTGACATAAAGAAAATCGTCCATCTTCCTGGGTATATAGAAAAGAAAAGAAAACTTATAAGAAAGAAAAAGAGAAGATCAACTTACAAAAGTATAAATAATATGCTCCAGTGTAGAGTACAATATAACCCCATATGTTGTGGTAAATGATAAGCATAACAATACATATGAGTTGAAGGAAATCGTTTCAGGAAAAATCAAAGGAGTGTACAATCAAGCTTCTATGAAGAAATATTATGAAGAATGAGTTGTGAGATTTAGAATTTAGAATTTATATTTTTAAAAATCCTAAAATAATGTAAGTACATCTTACAACCTAATATTTTGAAAAGAACATTCTGAAGAATTAAAAGAAAAAGAATTTTAGAATTTTTATTTAAAAAATTCTAAAATAATGTAAGTACATCTTACAACCTAATATTTTGAGAAGAACATTCTGGAGAATTAAAAGAAGAAGAATTTTTTAATTTAATTTTAAAAAATTCGAAAATAATGTAAGTACATCTTACAACCTAATATTTTGAAAAGAGCATTCTGGAGAATTATAAGAAAAATGAATTTAGAATTTTTATTGAAAAAATTCTAAAATATGTAAGAACAACTTACAACCTAATAATTTGAAGAAAAAACTTTATGGAAGAAAGAGAAAGAGAGAGAATTTTGTACTTATTAATTATGAAAATTTAAAATTTAGTAAGAACATCTTACTACAAACTGATAATTTTGAACAAACTTTATGAAAGAATTAAGAAGAAAGGAATTTTGAACTTATTATTTATAAAAATTTAAAATTGAGTAAGTACATCTTACTACAACCTGATAATTTAGAACAAAACTTTATGGAAGAAAGAGAAAGAGAGAGAATTTTGAACTTAATTTAAAAAAATTTAAAATTAAGCAAGCACAGCTTACTACCACTGAATTATGAGAAAAACATTTTGAAAGAATTAAGAAGAAAGGAATTTTGAAGTTAATATACAAAAAATTTAAAAATGAAGTAAGATCAACTTACTATAACTAAGTTTATGAGAAAACTTTATGGTAAATAATTAAGAAGAATTTGAATTTGGAGAAATACCAAAACATTCAGAAATAATAGTAAAATCACAATACTATAAACAATTCTGAATGAGACAATTCTGGGAATAAATGAATTAAACAGAATTTGAATGTTGATAGAACGTCAGTACTTTGAAACAAGATAAGATCAACATATTACAAGGATTTATGAGAAATATTTTTCATTTAAATAAAAAGAATAGTTTGAATTTTACATTAAAACTAACCAAGTTCCAAAAAATAATTATGTGTCAATTATGATTGAATTGAAAAGAAAATACAGTGATTAATTCAGAAAAGAGAATTAACGTGAATCCAGAATAAATGTGGAAAAACCTAACATTTGAAGGAGTAGAGAAGAATAACAAAAAAGAGTGTAATATGCAAGAGAAGAAAAAATCTGGAAGCAAAGAGACTAATTACCTATGAAACGATAATGAAAACAGTTAATTAAAAGAAGAACAACTCATACCAAACATATGGAGAAGATGATTTTGAACCAATGATAATAATAAAACCTATATGAAATGCAAAGAGAAGAAATACCACATGAAATATAATATAAATGAATTAATGTTAATGAATGCGAAGGCAGATTAATAACTTTCTAAGAGAAAGGAAAGAACCAAAATGTTTAAATAAAATGATCAATATAACAACCTGTATATCTAATGTAAAGATACAATGTTAAAAAATTAAATATAATATATTAAGACCATTCAAATAATGAATACGAAAGACTATTTATAAAGACCATGCTAATACTATGAATAACCAGAAGAAAGTATAAAGAGAATTCAGATGGAGAAGAAAGAGAGTTACACTGTAAACAGTAACCAGAATTATTAAAAGAAAGGTTTTCAACCATAATTAAATTAAATATATCACACAAGTTAAGAGTTTTGAAAAAATATATATGTAATGAGTATAATAATAATTATGAAGATTTATTAAGATAGAAAATGTGAGATAATCTGAGAGACTACGAAGTGGAGAATCCAAAGATATTTTTATTAGTCGAAAATGAGACTACTTTTTATTTATTTATTCGATGACTGACTGAAGATAATTCCAGCAGCATTATGTTTTTTGAGCAGGGATGGATATGCCCCTGTACTCAATTTATAGAAGTGGTGTATGGCCAGCAGAGAAGTAGCGTACAGTGCCCCTCTGATCTGCCCCAGCCCACGTGATAGGGAATGTTAGGGAATTAATATCCCAAGGATACAACACGAAGTTGATAAAGGAAGCAAATGTATTACAATTATAATATATCTCAGAAGACACTAACTATCCGAAAAGGATCAGTAGTAAGACAAGTAACCATATATATAAAATTAATAAAACTCTAATTATAAAAAAGTCGATATAAAGATGGAGAAGAAAATGAATTATAAGAAATGATGAAATTATCATAAGAAATTATTTCATCCATAAACATGTCTGAAATAATTACTTCTGGAGGGGAGCAATCTGTAGCGTGACAGATGTTTACATAATATTGAATGGCAATTGATCATTAGAATAATGAAGTTATAATGTTTAAATTTGGAAGAAAGCACTAAGTTTAATATAAATAGATTAATTCATATCAACTGTGGAAAGAAATCATTATAATAAAGAAAATACAAGTTAAAATAAAAGGAGTTACTAGTGATGAGTCATCCAAGACCAGTTTCATAACCAAAGGTTTTCAAGGTATAACCCAGGAAGGTAAAATAGTAAATAACAAAGCAGTACACAATATGACCAAACCCACAACGAGGGAGAATAAATAGAATAGAAACCCTAAAATAAGCCAAGATCAACCAATACAGGTTGTGTATTTCTGAAATAAAGAAGAAGATGGAGAAGATCCCAAGAAACCTGATGGCATCAAGAAGAAGATGGAGAAGATACCAGTCCCAGAAGGCAGGAGAAAAGAAGACTGAAGAAAGAAGAAGAGGGCAGCATCCTGAAGAAGATGTCATGCTCTTATAAAAGACACCCAAATCCCTATATCCCCAAAATAAATATCTAAAAACAAAAGTATAACGAAATAAAAACCACATGTATATAAATTTAAGAGAGAGAAGTGAACAAAGTAAAAGTTTCCTGTGAACTAAGATGAAACAATAATATAGTACCCATGGAACAAATCTCCATTGAAAAACGCTAACCAATTTATTATGTTGATAAGACTATACGACCATTTAGCATTAACATAATATATAAGTGAAAGTGAACCAGTGATAGTTTTGGGTATTATAAAAAATGAACCTTGTGTTTCATTCTTGGCAATCACAAACATTGGATGCAATGAAATATGCATTTTTCAATGACTTAAAATGTGTACGGTGACAATATGTTGTTCATAAGACATGAATCTGTTTAAAATAACATTTTTGTTTTACATGAAAAAAGAAAAACAGATTTCATAGTGCTTTTTGAACGGTTCATACTATTTATTTGTTAATGACAGGGTACAATTCCCCAAAGACAAGGTATAAAAGACTGTATAAAAACTGTAGAATCCTACTTATAATAATAGTTAGAAATAAGAATATAAATATAAGGTTTTTTATGTATATAGTACAAGAATGTTTAAAAATGTATTAGATATAAGGCCATTTGTTTGGGTCTGAAACAACTAACATCAGAACTATAAAAATAGTTACCACTTGTAAATAGTAGAGAGTAATTAAGATGTTAGTTAGTAAAAAAAACCTTTTTTGTAAGCCATATTTCCATGTTTAGAAATAAGGATTGTGTTGCAAAATGTCTGACTTGAAGACAACCATTTATTTTAAAAAAAAAATATTCTTTATTTGTTTTAACTATTGTTTGTATTGTAACCAATACTAATTGTTTTTGTGTAATTTAAAAACATGTTTAATTTATAATACTATTTGTAAAAGTCAGAGAGGGTATCACACATCATATATTGTTTGTAAATTATTTTGTAAGAAAAATTGTTTAAAAAATCATAGGCCAAAAGAATGGAAACCAAACTTCATCAAAACAGAGAAATTACTCATTTAAAAGAAAAAAAAAAAAAGGGGTTTAGACAAAATAAACTTGAGATCATGCCATATAATTGCACATACCATTTAGAGAGATTTTAATAAATTATATTCAGAATTATGAATAAATGTGAAAATGACTAAACTCAGAAATTTAGACATGGGAGTCATATATTTCAGAATAATGTTTCAGAATACAACTAATTCAATTAATTACCAGAAAATAAGGGAATAGGAACCTTTTAATACAATATAGAATTATTAATATTAAATATAACTGATAAAATGGCTGAATTTATATAATGACAGGAAGTAAATTTTAATGTTTTGACTTCCAAACAGAGTATAACAAACTGAAAGTGAAATTACTATTTTTTGGACAGAAAACACTATAAAATGGCATTATTTAATCTGAAAATAACCAGAATGAACTGAAAGATTAATTTAAATCAAATCTAGTGAATAAAATTGACAAATAACCAAAGTATAGGCATTCATATAGTGAAAATGTAAAAGTGCATACAGGATGTGAAAAATATTTGAACAATGTTAAGGATAATATTATATGGGCTAAGAGTTTAATTGAAACTGAAGGAAACAGTTAGTTAATTATTGGGAGTTGAACGGTTAACATGACATACGTCTGATAACGTGGATAACCTAACCTATAATCGTCATACAAAGCGAGTGTATAGTGAGTTATTGTGAAATCGCGAGTGACTTGTAAAATACTTCTGAAACTATCATATTATAACAGAAACGATCAAGTAACACTCCATAACACAGAACAATATAAATCTACTCCGAAAAACACCATAAAACACTAGAAAACTGTATAATACATTAAACCAAATTAGTGACGGAATCGGAGAAAGTGTTTGAACTAATCATTATACAGATACACTAAATACAACCCAGAATCACTACACCAGTCACTACACAACATATAACAAGAGATTTGCGGACACGAGAACAGAAATATTGCGTCAAAATACATTATTTGGAATGCACCAGCAACGAGCAACATTTTCATCGACTTGACGGCAGCCATCTTTCTTTGACAATCCCAGTGCCTCTTCTTGGTTCAGCACAGCTGTTTGGTGAAAACAATTATTATATTTACAATTTATTATTCAATGTCTGTGTTTATTAATAACTATTAATTTGATTGTAACGTTATACTTTTTAAATATTAGCCCGATTTCTCTGACTTTGGTAATAACTGGCTGTTTAAAGAACCCTATATAATTTTTATAACATATACTTGTAACTTTTTTCGATATCCTGAGAATCGATACTAATCGATAAGAGTCAATATTGCTGTTACTTAATAAAACATTAATACTTTTCAATACTTAATAGTTCTTTATTTCTTCAATAATACTAATTACCCATAATATAATTTTAATTGATAATCTACAAGGACTTTACCACCCGTAAGTGAAGATAACCTAAAAAATAGAAAGGTAAACAAATATCGATTGGTTTACAGACAGTCTTATGAGTGGTGATAGATTATTTAAATTATACTAAAACTTTAATAAAAATTTTCAGAAGAGCATTACACTGTTTAAAACTTCACAGCCCTATATTAATTAATTGATCCTAATTAATTAATTAATAAAATTAAAATTTTTTTTTTATTATTATTTTTTATAAACATAATTTTTTTTTTAATTTTCTTCAAAACAATAATATTTGTTTTGAAACTTTCGGTGAAGCTGAGCATATATATTTCTTCATCAACTTTACGCTACTCGACCGGTCTTGCTACCATTGGGACTCGACCAGCTGGGAAACTTAAGGAAGTGTTTCAGGCCAGTAAGACGTCGAGAGCCACACCAATTAAACATATTACATTGGACTTGATTACATCGGAGTCACATAATCCACAATAGCTTTATATCATCAATCAACTTACAGATTCACACATCACATTCTATTTATAATTATTATTACAATATTCAAATTGGAAAAGATAACAAAATAACTACTAATGTATACAGAAAGGAAACAAATAATAATACAACAATACACAAAGATTCATCACATCCTTGGATACACAAGGTTAATACATATAACAATATGATTAATAGAGCATACAAATACATAAATAACGAAGAGAAACTACATCAAGAACTGAACATCATAAAAGAAATAGCAATAGAAAATGGATATGACAGCAAATTTATAAACAAATTAAATAAAAAAATATAAAGAAAAAAGAATATTAAACAATAGAACAACATTAGGCAGTATAAATGCATGCAAAAAAGAAGAAAATGTAACATACCTAACTTACAAATACACATATCAAGATCTCCAATACATTATAAAGAATACAAAATTGGATAAACATAAATATAAATATGCATACAAACCAAATAAAAGTATATATAATATAATAATAAATAGAAAAGACTGTGATATATACAAATTAAGTGGCATATACAGAATAAAATGTAATAACTGTGACTACATATACATCGGAAGAGCACATAGAAATTTCAAACAGAGATGTATGGAACATTTCAGAGCTTTTAATAATAAAAAAACGGGAATCTACAACATAGCAGATCACCTTATTAGTATGAATCATAGTATAACAAATATAACCAACAATATGGAAATAGTGGAAATAAACAATAATAAAAATGACATTATACAGTTAGAAAAATTATATATATACCTTCATAAAAAATATGACAAATTGATGAATCAACAGACAATATTTGAAAATGATCAATTATTTCAATACATATCTGGCTTGGTTTCACCCAATAATGATGGCAGTGGAAAGTTCAAAATGAAGTACAGTAAGAGGTAGTAGACATGGTTAACAACAGTTATACATTTAAAGAAAAACATCATAACAGGAACATTACAGTGTATGAACTGATGATGAAATTTTAATATTTTGAAAAGACCTTATTCATTGTTTTAAAAAATGGAATTTTACTGATTTTGGTGGTACAGTATGTATATAATAATATTATAACAAGTCAGTGGCATAATGTTTGGCAAAATAATAAATAATGAATTAATTATATTTAGATTTTTAACCCTTTTGCTGTGTAAACCAACTGTAGCCCTTTTACACCATTTATTGGCAAACAACAGCTGAATTACTTGACACAGCAAAATGGTTAAGGAAGAGTTGTTTTGAAATCCAGATGAAATATGGTTAAGAAAATTATTATTTGAAAATTATTAATAATAGGGGTGACAATTCCTACTTCAGGCTGTAAAGTTGGTCTTGAATACATGAGAAACACTGTCTGCTTTCTTATCATGGATATACCCATGGTAGGCGAAAACTGTGTTCTGATATGTTATAAAGTAAAACTGTCTAACTAGGAGATGACACTGAAACCAAAGTATAATGTAGCGAGTATAAAGAAACTGATAGAAGGAATCTGTATGATCTACTAGAGTTGAGGACTGTGTGAGATGCCCTCTTTCTCACTTAGATTAGTTGGTCATAGATTCATTATCCTTGTTTGTATTGATGTAAACAGGTTAGGTGTAAGGTCAGATCAAAATAAAAAAGAGAAACATAAAGAAAGGCAAAGGTAAGTAAAAGAAGAAGTATAGAATTAATTATGGAAATAGAGGTACATAAAATTTAATGTACTACTAATTAAAAGAATCACAGCTACACAATTACTACTACCTTAAAGTTTTGTTGGTCTTTGTGAAATGCTTTTTTATTAGTCTAAAGATTTAAAAAAAATTTCAAAAGACTACAATCTACATTTAACAAGACAAACAGGATACTTTTAAAAAGGCCATATGAAAGTTTCAGACCTTTCAATGATGGCATAATGTAAATTCCATTATAACCTTAATTGTTGAATTCTAGGTACGGTATACTATATCAGTTGTTTTCATTAATAAACAATTATATTTAAAATTATTCTTCACTGTAAGCTGCAGAAAACTGTGTTATGATAGAAACAAGTTCCAATATAACACTATGTTTGACTTAACAATATACTGGTAGGAGCTTCTTTTACCATACACACTCTCCAACCTCCCCCCTTGCACCAAACATACCTCTTGTTTCTTTTGCTTGCTCTTTTGTTTTCTTTTAGCATAAATATTAATTCAAAATTTTAATTTGTGTTAAAAATTAATTTTTTTTAATTAGAAGTTTAGAAGCTTATTTTATAGGCTTTTTACACACTAAAGAGTTTGTTAGCTTAACTTAGCACATTACTTGGTTGAGGTTCACTGCTGTAGACACTGGTAACCTTGTTGCCTCCACACGTTTCTGACGAATCCCCAGAACACCGAGAATTACACTGACCATCATCTACTGGTAACTCTAACGGACGTGAGCCTCCACAGTGACATTCTTTCCTGTACGTACAGACATTTGTTTGGATAAACAGTGTGTAATGCAGACTAAATTGCAATTAGTCAAAACATTCAAACTATATCACAAACAAAATGAACCTGTTTTTATACAGAAGAATATGTACTTTATTTAAATACAGTACTATATGAGTTAGATGTCCCACGCAGTGAGCTAGGTGTGCGTAGCAGACACTCATTGATCATGTCATTAGTTTGAAACAATGTTTATCTTTTCTAAATAATGTTTTACAACAAATGAAGAAGAAATGTTCTTCCATCTGTGCTGACTTTGGTCACAATGTTTTTTAATATGTCAAATCTGACAGAAGAGAAAGTTGAGTTATGTTTAAGGAAAAGTCAAGTTTGTGTAGCTGGAAGAATCCTATAACTTTGGAAGATTCTGATGATCAAGATCATGGTGATGAAAACTTTTGTTTTATTCAAGATATAACTTACAAGATAATAATATATGATTATTCTAGATGCTATGCTGTGCGTGATCACTGAGAGAATTTAAACAGAACTGAAACATTTTAAAATGGATTACAGGTAATGAATGAATGATAAATGGCTATATGGTATATGTTAGAAAAATAGAAATTAACATTTTTTGGAGTTTGATTTTATAACAAGTGGTGGCATTTTGCATTCCTTCTTACACAATTTTTCTAACTTGTGAATCCTCTAATAAGCTGGTACCTATCATTTCACAAACAGAAGGGGGGACTTCTCTTTGGATGCATCTGTGATATTCAGGCAAGTTGTAAAGAGGTTGGTGTAACTTCTTTTTATAAAAATCTGTATAATTGTTTTATCATGGCTTGACTAAAGTAAAATACAAATCTAATACAGTCATTTTGATAGTTATTTTAATTTTTTAGTTATTGAAATGAGATATGGGTATAAATACCTCAAGCCAGTATAGATAATATTTATGGAAAATGCATGCAGATCTGCTTGGGTCAGCACTAGGTAGTAGCACTATTTAAAAACTATTTGTTGTGTACATGCACCTTGGTCTTGACACCTTAGTCTTCACAATGGTGTCAGTCTGTCAGTTATTGGCTACCTGTGTTCTTGGTTGTTTTTATTTGTGTGTATATTAATGTACCATATTCAACCATGTATGTTAGTTGTACTATAAATAAAAATCCAAATATCTGTCTATGTCATAAAATTTGAATATAATGATTGATAGATGAAATACAGTTTTACTTTTACTGAGAAAAATAGTTACCTCAGTACACTATTTGTCACTGTGTTTTTGGTAATGATGCAATATGGTCATTGCAGTTCAAATGTCAGTTATCAATAAATCTTTCAGAATTGAAAGTCAAACAGATGAGAAGATCAATGAAACAGATTCCTTACAATGTGATGAGTCAACAGATGTGGCTCATGTTGTCAGTTAATACCATATTGTTGGTATGTTGCCAACAGTTGATTAATGGATGAATTACTATTCTCTAAAGTTCTGAGTATACCACCAGAGGAATCTGATGTTACTTTCCGCTCTATGTTTGAATTTTAACAAGAAATGATCTAGTTTGGAATAAAATTGTACAGGCATAACTTCTGCTATGGTTGATAAACATCCTGAATTTACAAACAGCAAAGAAAACAACATTCAAAATTCTTAGATTCTTACTGTATTATTGACACTCAAGCTTTGGTTTCTAAAACTTTTCCAGAACATTTAAATCATGATTTATAATTTGTGATTAAAATTGAAGCTCTTTGCAGCTACCCCTGAAGTGAACACTGAAGTCTTCTTTTGTTCTCAACAGAGGTATGTTGGCTTTCTAGAGTAATATGCTAAGTAATGCAATGTTTAGATTGTCTGTTATAAGTCATCTGTTTGCTTTATAAGTCAATTATCTGGTGTAAGTCAATAAGTCATATGTTTGCTTTAGTATGTTCAATAATGTTAGATGAAGTTAACTAAATAATATAATCAGTTAATTTTCTTGAGCACAATTCATTTGCTTGTGTTTCTTTACCCATTGTTTATCATGTAATTGTCGAGAATGGCAAGCTGCTGAAATGTCAGCTATGGGTCTCATGTTTTAACTTAAAACTGGAATTATAAAGACACATATCGATTCTATAGGGAATGCTTTCCCAACTAAAACTTGTTGAATAAGAAAATGCTCTGGCGGAATTGAAACCCAGCACAAAAATAATCAAGTAGCCAGAATATGGGTAAGTTGTTTTCTGGTTGTTTGGGTAAGCTTCTATTATTTCTGTTTCTGTATGAAGAAAAAGAGATATAATAGTTATCAATACAATGCTTAACATTTTACTTAATAAACTATAATTTGATAAAATTAATATTTTCAGAGCTATTAGTAATAAACAAAATTAAATTATTAGCCACCATTTTGAAATTCAAGACCACAAAATAACCATGAATTTTTATTTATTAAGGAACATTAATGTTAACAGATGTACAAGATTTCAGTAAGATATCCCAATCCCTTCTTGAGATATAAAGTTTTCCTTAAAAAACACAAAATGAGCCAGATGAAAAATGAGACATTTCTAGACCTATGATTACAGGAATTTTTTCTTATATCCATGTGTAGAATCCAAATATGTAGTGAGGACACCTTTTACAATACACTCTGTGTAGGAATACTAAGAATACTAATGTATAAAATAACATTTTTCTTTGTCAGTATTTTATTACGGTGCAATTACACTTCCGTATTTTCACCAAGCAATATTTAAACAAGATAACTTTCAATGGAATGTAAACATTATTATAAAGCTTAGGTTGCTCTATTACCATTGTTCAATTTTATAACACAACATTTCAACCACAAGAAATCTGTCACCATCTTCAGGTGTTAGTTAAACTAACACATTAAAAACAAACTTAAGCCTACCCAGGATTCGTTCACTAAAAAGTGCGACTCAAAAGAATAAACCACCACCAACCAAACAAAGTTAAAGACAACTGTAGAAAAACAATATAAAAAAGAACTGTTACTTACCCTGAAAGTCTGCTAGGCAGAACTGGGAAGCACTACCATAAATAAAAATTACAAAATGTACGTTTTTACTTATAAAAAACATTGTGTTCCGAGTCGTCAATATTATAGTGATATTTAGTTAAGTAACGGACACGTCATGGACAACGAAATCCAAGAAATCCAAGAAAATGTAGGATGTTAGAGAACAGCAATGCCATAACTAAGCACCCCTGAGTCGACCGACAGTTAACCCACCCACCACATCTTACTTACATTAAAGAAGGTGTAATAGTACATTTTGTTATTATTATCGCGTGTTATGAAATATCTTGAATTGCATATGTAGCTTTGGTTTGTGCGTAATTATGTATGTGAGATCAACAAGTGTTACGTCAGATTAAACAAAGTGACGTTTGGCTATGACCGGATAAAACTGGTTTTTAGTGCGCAGTTTAGTAGACAGACACTTGTGTAATACAAAGCGAGTGGGTCAGTCATCATGTAGCTGTGGAACAGTACACATGTATACTTCTCGTGGGGGTGACTACAGACTTAACCGCGCACTTGTTGGCCATGTGATGTAGACAAAGGAGCCTTGTGGAACAAGCAATGTGATGGGTAGTGAAATGAGAAATGTGTTGGTGTTTAATAAGAGAGATGTAGAGGACGGCAGCGCGAAATGGTGAAGTGAAGACTCGGAAACTGTTGAGAGTGTGTGAGAGAGGAGAGAGAGTAAAAGGTGGGTAAGAGAGGAGAGAGAGAGAACATAAGAACGAACTGTTCTGATTTGAAATGTTTTACAAATAAACAAATAAGTTACGAATTTAAAGAATAATTAAATATGTATTTGAATAAGTATTTGCATATTGTGAAATACATACACCTTAAATGTGTGTAAGCATTGACCTTTGTTTTCAATGATTGGTTTTTAATCCTTGTCTTTCACAAAAAATACTATGGGGTTTGTGATAGTCTCTGCTTGTAATTAGGTTAGACATAATGGTAAGGAGATTTATTCTCATTCAGAAGTATTAAAAACTAAAATCATAATATGTATCAGTTCATGAATATAAGTAATTGATTTCTTGTAAAAAAAAGGCAAACAAGCAAAAAACAAGACAAACAAGCAAAAAATAAGGCAAACAAGTAAAAAACATTTGAAGTTACATATTTATAAGTGTTTTCATAAACAGAAATATATGAAATATTTAAACAAAATATTTTAAGACAACAGATTTTACTAATGATGGATTTGATAATAATAAAATGTTTTCCAATAATATGTTGTGTTACAACTGTGCTTTTATTTTCTAAAGTTTAAGTTGCTAAATCTTTGGTCTAAGTTAAAAGTTTTTACTGGATTTTTGATAATATTTTATTCAATAACAATTGAATGTACAGTGTATTAAAAGAGTTTTTGGTGTCATGGAATGAATAACAACAAACAAAACCTACAGAATATTGATAAAAGTAAATAAAAGTAATAGTGCTCTTTTAAGTTGTTTTTATTTGTCGACTGACCCCAACCTACCCTGTACTAGGGGCTCGCCTATACGGAATTGGTGGTTTTATTCTTCTGGTAAGTAGTTTAGTTTGTGTTAGAGTTTGGTTTAATGGGAATAATGATATGGTTTTCACAGGCTGTCTGTCAAGTGTGAGTGGTGACTCTGGCCGGAAACCTGTTCCTTAACAAAGGGAAGACTAACATTTCTAAATTAGCTGAATACAATGGGATGAGCGATATAAAATCCTGTGGGATAAAGTAGACATTTTGGGCAGGAAACTAATACTAATAAACATAAAATCATAGAGGCATCTTTTATGGCTATAAATGATAATTGTTTCAGTGAGTCTAGTGAATATGTATCTAGGGTATGGATGAAGAGTATGTAAGTCGTTGTGGGTTGGGTGGGCTGTGAGAAGACACAGTGTGCTTAGTTGTGTATAAAAACAGGGTGTTGCTGTTCCCTGAGGTCATTTGCTGTGTGAACTTAAATCTAAATTCTATTGATGTATGGTAAATTCTAATGATGTAGAGTAAAAGTCCGACCTAGCCCTAGTGATAAGGAAGACAAGATGTTTCTGGATCTATGTTTATAGGTCACTTCTTTCCTTATACTGATGCATAGAATTATAATATTTATGATGAGGATGCCTTTAACATTACACCCTGTCTGTAGTAGAGATATGCACCACTAGCATGTGATTGCAAGAAAACTGATGATTTTACAATTTGATGCCACTGTTGATTTCTATTTATTCCTTGTGCAGCCTGTCAAACAAATGCCTCACAGTCATAAGTCAATGGTTATCACCACCTGTAAATTCTAAAATCTCAAGTTACTTTGGTAAAATTCATGAGAAGTGGGGATGGATTATAAAAATTAATAGCAGAAGGATGGGCCGCAGGCAAAATATTACAGTTTCGTCAACCAGTGGACATATCTGGCTGAATCCAATAACACATACATGGCTGCAAGCATAGCTCAAGATCATATTGCAGAAGCTGAGTGAGAGGTGACCAGAATATTTGCTTATATTAATCATGATGCTTTGGTTTTGAAGTATTGCTAACAAAATATTATGAATAAGGCTTTTATATTGAACATAAGTTTATTATTCCAATTATAATAAATTTCTTATGAATGTGATAAATTCTATTTCAACTGTAAAAATAAATATTATCAATGTAATTACAAAGTAGTATGCATGTGAAAGAAATTTTATTCACAATTAAATAAAAATACAGGTTCATAACACAAGGGAAAATATGTGTATAAGAGATTTTGTAATAAGATCCAGTTTGAATATAAAAAAAGTAGATAAATACTATATTATTAAATGCTTAAGAAAGATTGGTGTTTAGTTGTTTAGTCATACCCATTTTTAACTCCTGCGTAGGTAAATCCAAGTTTGGCACAAATGTTGAAACATCTGTGAGGTGAGTTAGTTTTCTCTAGCGTAACATGATGCCTGTTTAAGACCTTTTGATCTCCATCATCTTTGAAGCAGCCTACATATTTGCCTTCAATTGATTCATCTTTGTCAGGGAATAAAATATAACATATGTTAGACATTATTATTTTTTTTGTCTTAGAAAGTTTAAAACTTGTTTACAGATTTCATTGTAACTTAATTTAATGTTACAGCTAATATTTGTAATTCTCTTTAAGTCAAGTTAAGTTTAAAATTTTTGTTAGATTATTTTCTGTACAATTGTGCGTGGTCACACAATTAATTATGAATTATGTATAACTTACATTTGTAATTATCTGTATAACCTATGTCTTTGTCAGATGCTAGATAAAGTCAGCACTAAGATGAAAAAGAAGAAGATGGTGTCTAAGTTAAACTATTTTAAGTGTTTAGATATCAGTGAATTGATTTCTTAACAGAATAGGAGGTATATGTGTTTCTAAAAACTGGATGTATCCGTCACAAAGGGTTGCTTCCACTGAAGACTCAGATCTCAGATTGTAGATGATATAAAATAAAATGAACTATAAATCTCTGCAGATTGCAGGAATGAGATAAACATTATTCATATGCAGTAAGGCTAATAGGCTAGTAGGCAGTAGGCAGTAAGGCTAAATTTGAGGTTTTTGTAAGTCAGATATGAATAACAATAAGAAAAATTTTAATTTTGGGAAAAATATTTTGACAAAAATGGAATTAATAAAATTAAGATCATTGTCATTGTTGTCTCACTTATAGCTTGTTCCGTCTTCACTGCAGCCATTTCTTAGAGGGCCTACCCACAGATCTTCTTCCAACTGGTTTGTAATCTACAATGCGCTTTACTAGCCTCTGGTGGTCCATTCTGTAGACGTGCTCCATCCACTACTGCTTTCGTTTTGTCTTATCGTTGATGGAGAATATACCAAGTTTGGACCTTATATGTTCATTACATTTGATCCCTTAGAAAATTACTACTCACTAGCCAATGAAAAAATTCATTTCAGTGATTTGTACATGCTCCTTTTCTTTCTCAGTTATCGTCCATGTTTCACCAGCATATGTAAGAACAGGTATCGCCATTACTTTGTAGAACTTCATTTTAGTATCAGTTCTTGTTTTGTTTCTTAGTGTTTGTTGTATTGTACTACACATCATCGGATACTTATTTACTTTTTTATTCTTTCATCATGTTCATAATTTACATCACAACCAAGGAAAGCAAAGTGTGATACCTGCTCTAAAATCTTATCCCTAACAACTATTTTGGAATGGATTTGGAATTTCCCATTAAAGGCCATAACTTCTATCTTACTTTGAGATACTTTAAAATTATATGTCCCACGTACACTATTCAAGTGGTATATCAACTGCTGTAGAGTTTCTTCGCTCTTCTGGAGTATCACCTGGTCACAGCGAATAACAGAGTATTTTTGCATGTGGTGGAAGGATATAAGTTTATCACTGGATAGACTTCAACTTTCCACTGTCTGATCATATCATCCAAGTATATATTAAACAATGTAGGTGAAAGACTGCACCTCTATTAACCATCACTGGGTCAGTCTTTCCTCTTCCCATACATGTCACAGTAGCCGTGCCGTCATATAAGTTGTTGATCACTCTAATTAAATATAGAGGATAGCTTCTTCTCACTAAGATTTCCTATAATATATTATCTGTATTAACTCGATTAAATGCTTTTTTATAATCAATAAATGCCAGGAATGTTTCTAGATTATATTTAAAATTAAGCTGAAACATCGAATCCATTAAAGATAGAAATCTCAGGAGACTTACATCTGATGGGATACGAATGTTTTAGACAAAAACAAGAGAAGATCAGGTAGAGTAATAACATAATAAAATCAGCATTATTCTATATATATTCAATGGAGAATTAAAGAGAAGCCTTAGAAGTCTTGTAAGAAGAAACACAAGAATATCAAGGTTACAGAGAAAAACTGTTGGAGCAGTAAAAGACAGTTGTGGAGAGATTATAACGACCAATCAAATGCTTTAGATATTCTTCTAGAATGCTGGAAGAACAAGCATTTCAATAGGAAACACAAGGAAGAAAAAATGCAATTGATGATGCAAATCTTAGAATGAAAGTGTCAGAAGAATTTATTACAGATGGCAATGTACAACTAGGTGATGCCTTTTGTTCTATCAATTTTTGTAGAATTTTGTAGGAATACTGCAGAATGTTCTACAAAAAGAGAATGATATATCTTATTTGTTTTGAGGGGCATCTTAAGAGGTCCACCAGATGATAGTGCTTTGTGAATAGCGTTTTAGCCTGAAGACAGGTAGCCAAAACATCAGGTTTTAAGTAGTTCAGTCAGTGTTTGGAAAAATTCCAAAATGTTGAATTCTAGTATTCACGATATATTACTTTCAAAATTTAGGCCTTGATGACATAACTGATTTTTCAAATTCAAAATTTAAAAATGTAGGTGGAAATAAGCAGAAATGCTTAAACTAATTAGCACATTCTCCAATTTATAGACTGCTTTAAGCTTTTCTATTTCCGGTGGTAATAGTAGTAATAGTACACCAGTTCTTTTATAGAATTTGGAGTATGTGAGGGCTAAGAATGTATGGACAAGTAAAGAGATAACATCCACGGTTGTAGATACATTTAACATGTTTCATTTGAATTGGAAGTTTCAGTAAATGGTGCATAAATTTACCTTCAAACAGTTGTATAAATCAACTAATTGAAGGACGGAATAGCTGAGAGTGTATGAAGACATTTTGCTGCCCACTGATGGAAACAGTCTTTTTTGAGTAGATTATTCATAACTCATAACACTTATGTTCTTATGGAAGCTCAACTCAACCAAACTGAAACTACGAAGAAATTCCAATTGTTATGTGTAAAGACCCATGCTTCAAAGTTATTCATAAAAAAAAAAATTATACAAACTAATTAATATTAGTGATAGATTTTCTTATGTTTTGTGTTTCAACAGTGAAGTGTACTACTTCTATATACTTTAAAGTGATTTTATAATATTTTAGTGTGCTATAACAGTTTTGACAACTTTTTTTTAAATAAAAATTGTTTATAGAAAAGTAAAGTTCCATTGAAAGTATTTATATAAAACAATAGAATTTTATATTTAATTATGAAGTGGAAGGTTCAACGTTTAAAACAAGGTAAGTACCATTTTTCTAGGTTATGTTATAGTTTCATAAGAATTTTTTGAAAAACATTATAAACAGCCGGCACTCTATAGAAGTTTTGTGCCGAAGCCTCTAGCACCCAAAGTGTTAATGAAGTCTGGATATATACAAAGCCATCTGCTAGTCATGAACACTAACTGAAGTGATTCACATATCACCAGGAGTAATCATATCAGACTACCACTCTTGCTGAGCCCATTCTGATAACATTCTGAAATTTGCTGTCAACATTAGAATTTAACTGTAATTGTCGGATGGAAAAGCAAAGCGGTTGGCTAGTGCAGACACATCTTTTATAAAGAGATTTGTGCAGACAAATTTTTATAAATAAATATGTGTGTTTTATATAGAATTCTTACTTGGTATCTCAGTTTTGTAAATAGCTGCAATCCAATTACCACCACATTCACGGGCTTCATTTCCAGAACATTCGAACTTGCAGTCATCAGATGACATAGGATACCCAACTGGCTTTTCATCTCCACAAAAGCATTCTATACTATACAGTTACATACATATATACTTAGATGTTCATAAATGTTCGAATTTTTCTAGTTATATATTTTATATTATTATTAATAATAAAACTTTTTACAATAGTATATATTATTTTGTAAATTACATATATTTTGATAGTAATCCAAATATATAAAATAATAAATTCAACAATTTTTTTAATCAAGTGTTCAAAACAGGTGTTTTATATGTAGACTAAGTTTAATGTTTTTATATGTGTATACAAAATATGTTATATAATTAATTGTAAAATATAAAATGAATATTTATTATATTATTAAATTAGTAATTTTGAAAATATTATCATTTTTTGTATTAATCTGAATTTGTTCTGGTATTAATTTATTACTTGTTTTATGTTTAAGTATTTCTAAATTTCCCCTTTATTGGTTTTTTGGCCATTGGTGTTTTAATAAACTGATATTATTTAAATTTGGAAATGTGTTTTTTTTGTTGAGTGTGTAGCTAAATTGTGTGTGTGTGTGTGTGTGTGTGTGTGTGTGTGTGTGTGTGTGTGTGTGTGTGTGTGTGTGTGTGTGTGTGTGTGTTATAACAACACAAACATTGATATATAATTTAATTTGTGTAGCCCCAAGTTCAGGGCCAATTTATATAACATAACAAATTATATAATGTATTGATTTCATGGGTGTAATCGTAATAAGAAGATGATATGTTATTTAAGTTTCAAATTGTTCCATTATTTATTTTTTGTATTAAACAAAATTTTTCATTTTGTATATAGAAATACTACTCCTTATTATATCGTTTGTACAACTCCTTCGTACACAACTTACAGCTAACAATTTACATCAGGTTATACCATAAATCTTATTATCTAATTTTAATTAATTGAATATTCATTTAGCTCTCGGCTTACTCATTGTGTGATCATCTTTTGCAATTTCTGATTAATTTACTTTAATAATGAAGTTACTTGTATTCCAATTTCTTTAATACTAATTAGTTTTAAAACTTTCTACTGCATATGCATTCTCCTCTATCAACCAAGACTTTATTAATTACGTTAATTCAAAAATCAAATATTTCTCTTATCATTTATGTTCCTCTCAATTACTAAATTTTATACAAGAGATATTATTCTAAATTTTACTCTGATTTTACATTTATGTACAATTAGTTATTTTAATACAGGTTGAATGTCTTTCATTCTAACTTTAATTAGTGTCTTTCAAATGTCTGTAATTACATTGGTTTTTCATCACCTCGTTTGACGTGGTTAATCATCCGTACGTCCTCCTTTGGTCCTCAGTCTGTGTCCTCTTGGTCCTCTGGTCGGATTCTACTGCATGTACGGTTTACGAGTCGTCACGCCTCACATCATATGCTGCGGGTGTGTCCATAGACCTCCTCGTATGTGCTCTGCTGCTCTGGTTGGACTTCAGTTTGTCCTATGCCTCTTACTATAAATTTAAATTAGCGTCGTTGACTGACATAGCCTCCTGTGGCAACAGTTGAATCGAGAAAAAGAAACTTTATTAGCGCGACCTGGTATTTATAGTCAGGTCGTGCAAAAACTCATGTCTGAACAATTTTGAACTTGTCAGATTTTATCGAAGCGTCATTTCCCCCACTCTGGTTCAATTCACCATTTTCGCCTATCTTCGCGAATTACGAAGTTTGTTTCACATCACTCGATGCTCAATCGATCACTAATTTTTATATGTTTACTGTACGTAAATTACACTTCTTTATTGTAATTACAAAAAGAGCTATTCACTTTTTACGTATAGTAATTGCACTTCTCGTCATTTCGGCACGGTCTTTTAACCCTTTGTTCACCTTTAATTTCTATACACTTTGGTGTCTTTTGTTTTACCCTATCGTACATATTTTCCTTATAATTAAAATAAAACATAAAACTATTCTACTTGAAAAGGGATGGTTACATTTCAGGAACGGACAGTCTTCACACACACAAACAAATTACGCGTGTACACAACGCTAGCGACAGGTGTGTCGGGAATGTGCATCGATGTATACTATATGGATCGCGTGCTGCATTCACTGAATTCGGTCCGACCGCTGCATCAGTGGTTGGCAAGAACACTGCGTATGCTATATACTGTACCTGTACAAAGTCTGACATTTCTGTTTTGTTATAGCTTTTGTTGCTTTAGTGGATTATATTTTGCATTAAATGGTATAGCTGTGTCATTTTAACAATTAATGACTCCAAAGTGGGAGGTTTTTAATAAGTTCTTTTCCATAATAAACTCATTTGTTTCACTGTAAGATTTCAGTATTCTGACACATTATTTAAGTTTATCACTAAGTTCTGTTGTGTTCATAAACAGTTCTGTTGCGTTCTTATTTATGAACATTTATTATTGAAGCCAGACGAATAAAGATAAGAATAAGGGTAACAAAGAATAAAAGACGTGAGCCGTAAACTTTAAAATGTTTATTGCATAAAAGAAGCTGGCGTATAGGCTCGCCATGGTCGTTAAAGCGTTCTATAAGGAATGCTAATATACATTAATTTTTTTAATTTTATGTAATTAGCTACGTATTAACTGTATAAAAATTGTTTACATTAAACATTACTAAATAATACAAATTTATTTAACTTTTGGCAGACACCAAGCTTAGAGAAGGTAGCTGCAGTGGTTCTTTCCTTAGCAGTATTATAGCACAAGATTTTATAAAATAATGTCACTATTAATTTGATAAGTTTCACTTTATGGCTGTCTTAAGAAAAATCATTGTTTGAAATATGTTTTCTAAACACTGTGCCGGCAAAGTGTTTGCAAGCTGATATAATCATTTTTTGGTATTAAGTTTACTGTCAGATATAATCAATAAATTATACATATATTTTAGACTCTTTAAAACATCTAATGACGCTCCTAATTAATTTTCCGCTTGATAGAAAATCGTTAAATGAGTGTAAACGCTTAAGTTATTGTCATCTGTTATCAGTTAGGCAAAAGTAAAAACAAACTGTTATAATAATAAAATCTTCATAAGCACAAATTTTCAGTAGAACTGTCCCAAATGTAATAATTGTAAACTGTTAAAACAAGTGAATTACTGACTGAAAGACTCGTTTAATACACGTGTTAACTTAGCACAAAACGCTTTATTGCCAACCATTGTGTGGGAAGCTATACGTGCTTCGGACCGTTTTATGCCGTTCACTTTGCAAGGCAGCATGCGATCCATATAGTATACATCGATGGGAATGTGTGTCCATGCATGAATTCTGCGCTCCCTATTTTTAACTACGATACAGCTTACGCAATCTGAATCATGTTTATTAATTCATATTTATTTATTTTTATTATGTATTTCATTTATTTTTGCAATGCACAGTACCGTTGAAATATATATATATATATATATATATATATATAGTTACAACACAAATAAGCCAACCCAATACCAGGATGAACAAAACAATATTAAATCTAAAATAATACTTCATGTTAAATAAAAATGATTAATTTAAATAAAATATAAAGAATATGACTCGACAAATGACGACTTTGACCTAACCCAAGTGATTGACCCAACAACAGGAAACAAATGAAGAAGGGAACCACACAAAAAACAAACGAGAATACAACCAAAGAAGAGAAGAAAGTGATTGACCCAACAAAGGTAAACCAAAAGAAGAAGGGATCCACGAAGAATAAACAAGAATATAACCAAACCAAAGGAAGAGAGGAAAAAATCCAAAAAAACCCACACAAAAAATGAAACAAGTCATGGAATTAAACGACCCAAAGTAACATGTCGAAATGTACCCAAAGAAGAGGATGGAAAAACCAAAGTATTAATCAAATAATGAAAATGAAGAAGGAGGGAAATAGATAGAAGCGAAAACCAATAATGATACACAAACAAGTAATAAAGCATAGGAGAAGGAGAAATAAAGCACTCAAGAATAATATTGGAACCAAACCAATAATTACCCTATGAGAAAGGAAAAAGTAACTATTATTACCCATTAATGGACAAAATGATCTAGGGAAGAAACCCTATTAAAAAAGGTTAAGGATTAAGATGATAAAAAAGCAACCTAAAACCCAAATGAGAATTAGATGTAAAAATAGTATTATAAGAACATAAAATTGTTAATAGTATTAAGGATATATTGTAATGAAAGAGAAATAAGTATAGGGATTACCCACTAAAAGACACATAGTATAAACAGTGATACAGTGCAATAGGGTATGTGTAAAAACCCCAAAGTGAAGTGATAAGGTACGCTAGTTAAATTATAATTAACTATAGATAATTTAAAAGTGAAGGTGAGGTATAAGTGGGAATAGTGTAAGATTTAGAATATAACTATTATAAGAAATAGTAAATAATAAAGAAAATAAACACTTAATAAATCAGTGAAAAACACTAAGGGTTTAAAAGTGGAAAAATAACAGTGAATAAATATATGGCGAAAAATAGTATTAAGTATGAATTATAGAATAAGATATGCTGAACACTGGAAAGTGATGATGACATTATTATTTTAAGAAAAGATGTTTAATATATTTAAGTTTAATTATAACCGATAGTAATTACAAGGGAGGATCCCAGGAAAGAATAAATTGAAGGTGTTGACATGGAGAGAATGTAAAGATTGTTTAAAAATTAAGAAATTAGAGACAGAACAAAGACACCCATGTTATAAGGGACTGTTATAAATTTCATAAAAGTGATGTTGTTTATCACAATAAAAATAATATGTATTGTAAACAAAAAATTAGCAAATAATAATAAGTTGGAAGGAAGTGATGATGTTTCTCACTCAAAATAATAACTCTAATAACTTATAAAGAATTGTTCATTTTAATGTTATGAATGGAAAATGGCTGAAAGAAACTTGCAGTCCATAAACCTAATTGTTATGTTTTAAATATTAAGATAGAGAAAGCAATACTGACGTGTAATCAAAACACCAACAGACTCAAAATACAACATAACCAATAATAATAACAAAGTAAAGCCCATTAGGCTGAAACGAAATGTATTTAAATGAAATAAGTCAAATACCATAATGGCTACTCAGGCCTATGAAAGGACATAACTGTCAGAACCAAACAACCAAAAATTATAACAAATTTACTAAGAATTTAGCAAATCTGAGGTGAAGGAATCATCAAGAATAAATTGTAAATCATTTGTAAAACAAAATATTATAATAAGCATTTGTATACAAAAAGAAATGTAATTAACAAGCATTAACATATTTGTAAAAACATAAAAATCTAAAATTACCCAAACTTGTGGGGTATCAAAATAATCTATGAAAGGAAATAAATACTATAGTAACAATATTTAATAACCAGGAAGGAAGATAGAGGAATAACAGCAATCAGAAGATATACAAAGAATTCGAATTTTGATAACAATACATCATCTCAAAATCAGCCAATCAAAATCATGCAGTTGCCATGGAAATGGCAGTTGAAGAAAGAAATTACCGTTGAATACCGTTAGAGAAGCGAAGCGTCATTAAGAGAATACAGAAGCCAATATTGGGAAGAACGTTTTTCTGTGAAAATAATGTAAAAAAGTAATTAAAGTTCCTAACCATGACAGCCTAAGAAGCAGACGACCATTTATAACAGCCAACACGAGATCCAAGGCAATTAAACGGAAAATTACCCGAAAAGAACATCCAGATACATTATGAAAAAGACGCCCAACCTATTGAAGCCCCAAAATTCATGAAAACCGAACTTAATGCAGCCAATTCCTACCCGACCAAACGAACGAAGACACCGAGTCATGCTGAGGTGTTAAGTACAATTAAATTATTTATTTTCCAAAAACCCTAATCCCTCTAAATTTTACTAAAAGTAAATTTATATCACTATAAACAAATATTTCTCTTTCATAGACTATTTAAGCAAAATAACACTTGAAAAAACTTGTTAACGTTAAATATAACCTATTAGTTAAACACGAACTTACAAAACACATTTAACTATACCACAGAACAGATTGTAACATCACACATTATTATTTATGTACTCGTAGAATAAGGTAATATATTTTTATTGTAACCATAGGAATTCTGTAGCTCATAGTCACAAGAATCCACGATTTTGGAAACAGAAAATCATTGTAATACTTTAACGTACACAGCAAGGCAAAAGCTGAATGTTTCCTTGATCTATTCGTCAAGCCTAGAGAACAGAGTCTAATGTAGTCAGTCGGTGCAAATTTATCATTATATAATTGTCAATGTGAATATTTTTAATTATCACCTATTAAAAATAATTATTACAGGGAGTAACCGTCGTTATTATTTCATAGGGAGTGATATATATATATATTACTAGTGTTTAGTTAAGAATAGATTTGACGAGAAGCGAACAAGTCATTTACGCAGCAGCAGTGACAATTGAGACGGCTGTGCGAGCGGGAATTATTTGAATGCCCCGACCGTCACCGCTGATAACTCATCAGACAATAATTTTAGTTGTTTTATATAACGACTTGGCGCCACCCGGGATTAACACACCCCTATAAACAACAGGTAAGGTTACTGCCGTGTTATACAGGTGATTACCGCAGCGCTACGGACATCTTTAGCCACGAACATTAATGTAACGACCCCGGTGCGAGACGAACGCACTAATCATTATTACACATACAAAACTGGTGTACATTTTACAGATACGCACCAGCCATCTATATCGTTACAGATTGACGCATACAACGTGAGGCTAAAATAAGAAGGACGCACCTTACAGATCGTTACAATATATATATATATATTGAGATAGAACACAGGATTATGATAAGAAATGTACGCTTATCTGTGTTTGGATTGTAAACGCCAACCACGTGTAGATGTTTATGTTTACCTGTCAATGTTAACCACGTGTATATGTTTATCTGTCAATGATGACAGTTATGGAAGGTGAGAATTAGAAGTTGTATATTTAGTTTGGGTTTGAATTATTAGATTAATGTTTTGTTATTAAGACTTGGACATTGTATTATTATAAAAAAAAAGTTATAAACAATTTTTTTTCCACGTGGTGGGGGTTAATCCTGCGATAGAACACAGGATCATGATAAGCAATTAACTGTCTTATGCATGGATGACGTACATTCTCCTGTTTAAATTTGTCTCTTGTTCAAATTGGTTTTTGAGCTATAGTTTTTGTATTGTATTACCGATAAGAATTTAGAATAGGTCAAACTCTTAAAAATTTTATTCGTCCTTTTTATATGTAATGTGTTTGTGAAAGCGTGCGCGGGTGCGCGAGTTACTAAAGTTTTTCTATTGTGTCCATTATAATTATCTGATTTACATGAGACTTGAACAAGACATTGTGAAATTACAAACTATTTACGGTTATTAACAATTAACAAAAATTTAAACATATTCCACACTTCTTACCTTTATCGGGTCCCAGGGTTCTTCATGCGAACTCGTGACCTATAAGTGTGTTTTGGGGTTGTACGGCATAATAATAATAACTCTCATTTTATTTGTTAACTATCTCAGTTTTGTTTAACTTTTTTTAATATTCTCTTTTTGTAAATTACTTCCTTTCAGAATTTAACTCAAACAGATTTTAACATTGAGATAAAGACACATTTGAACAAAGACAAACGAAATTTAGCATTCTTTCTTCTTATAATTAAAGTAAATATTGAATTAGATTAAATAAAGGCAACCCAGTATTTACTCACACACTCTTTCACGCTTTTTACCCCATTTATTTTAGATTTAGCGCTTTCTTTGAATATTTAAAGGTATTCTTATTTAAATTATGCAGTTACTTCCCTGTTGCCGCCATGAAGAACACATGTTGTAATTAGTCCGTTTTTGTTTGTTCACTGTTTTACTCCGAAAGATGTTCTCACTTGTTGAATTTTGGTCAGGTACGACTTATTAATATTTCACTGTTTGTATCACATTATTAATTATACTTGAACTCCATTTTTTAGCACTTTTGTTCAAATTTAGGCTCGAGAGCCTGTTACAGTAAATGTATGTGATCTTCACCATGTCCGCGCGGGCATGAGCGCACTCTTATACATTCCAATGCACCAGGATTTGTCGCATGTTGTGGGGCTTACAGAACAAACCGACAACTGGGTGTTTCAAAAGTTACACACTGCTTGTTAAACTGAAACTCTGTCTGTGCGATTTCCTGTTATTACCATGATAAAATAATAAAATAAGTCCCCCTGATTCTGTATCGTTACAACATAAAGTTTAATATTAGCTACAATTTCCCTATATTCGGTGATCTTCAAAAAACGGTTAAATGTGAATTTTTGTTATATGAAATCTTTACATGAAACTCACTCAAGCGTGAAGTAAAAAATCCCAGATAATTATCTGTGCAGGCTTTACCAATTCCATGCAAAGTGTTGCATGAAGAAATATTCGTGCCATGTGCATATTATCATGTGACTGATAATTGGCCAATTAGAACACAGTAAAATCATTGAAAATTGTCTGTTCCCATGTGCAGATCAAAGGCAGTTCATCTTGAGCATTTGTCTAGTAAACATGCGCTCCACGTTCAAGAAGTTCCTCTTGCACGTACACGTAAACTGTGCAAAAGGTGTACGAAAACTTGGAATTCTGTGTGAGTTATTCTACAGACCCAAGTAATTCAGTTCTAATAAATAATATAATTGTGAATTTCAAGTATCCGTGTTAGTCAAGATATCCTCATAGGGAGTTCTACTGACCGCAGTAGAGCTGGTGATGCGAGGACACTTGAAGACGAGCCGGAAGGTGTGCGCCTATACACCGCTTTTCATTAAACTCCCACGTTACACCTTGAGATACGAAAATAAGTAAAACAATATTAAAACATTTTTAAAAACCTTTAACAGTCAATAATCAGTGTTATCGCAGCGAGGCAGTGTTGCAGTTCACCGAGCAGGTTCAGCGTGTTTATCATCAGGACACCAGCTGAGCAGAATCCACGAGGGAAGGACACACAAGATATACGCATCGCCTTCAGCCATCTCGCCACATCAAATTGGAACATCTTCACTCAAGTAACAATTTCAGATCTGAACTTTATATAAACTGTTTTCAAAAAATATTTTAAATTTCATAACATTTGTGTATGTTTAAAAATATATCGTATGAACTATTATTCAATTGGTGTGCAATAAATAATTATAATACCTCCAATATAGACTTGTTGATTTATAAAACATACACTTTAATCCTATGCGCAAGAATTAATTCAATTGTGTTGTCGCAATATATATATATATATATATATTTGTGATGTTATTCAATTTCTTTCTTCTGCAAGTTAAATATACTTTTTTTAAAAAAAGAATATACGAATTATACTACTTGCAGAAGAAAGAAATTGATAATGTATTTGAATTAAGCATGTCAGGGATTGCAAGCGTGGCTCAGACAAAAATATGGACAGGTGTTTCGACCTGAATCGACTTGTACACACACACAGATGTAACTGAAAGTGTGTACAACAGTATTTTGCATGTGTGTGTGACGCAGGTCTATGCAGGCGAGTTTGCCACCCCAGTATGAATAATTGCATAATTACTGTTTTTCCGTAATTATTCATAAACTATAAATAAGGAGTAAAATCCAAAGACACAATAAAATGTAATAAAATTAACTACATACTGTGTATGAAAACCACTTGAAAGGGACACACCGTACGAGTGTAGTGGCGAAATAACTGTGTACAGATCGAAAGGGTTAAGTTACAATGTCCAAAGGTACAGTGAACATGTGTAGTGAAAGTAGTTATAAGATGGGTATAAGAGTATACTTACAGGACTCTGCAATTCACAGAAATATAAGAAATAGCAAAATTGACGAGGAGTGGGGGAACAAAACCCAGAGACAATTTCAGACATGTCGATTTCGTACAACTGCAGGTGTTGACGAAGACGTGGGTATAAATAGGACACACACGCTACAGTTGTATCTTTTTTTGATCACCCACAGTTGCAGCGGGAGCTTCTGCCCATCCGCACGGAGTATTTATTTTTTGTAAATAGTTTCATCCTTCCAGTTACATACAACTATGTAACTGAGTTGTAAATACAATCACTTTTTAAATAGTAACAGAATTACACGAGAAGAAAATCCATATAAGATGATCAACTGACGTCCGAAACAGCACGAAAAGAAGTAACATGAAGTTCTGGAGAGCTAGAGAGCTGACGACTTAGTTCCAGAGATCGAGACGACACTGAAGTCTAGAGGCGACTATGCTGAACAAAAGGAATGGTACTGGAGTCTAGAGCGGCTGCGCTGGACAAGAGGAACACTACTGAAGTCTGGAAACGACGCTGGACAAGAGAAGCGACGCTGGACAAGAGGAATTGATGCTAGAGTTTGAGACGAGGACGATTACAGATGGATCGATTGCGATTGAGTATGATTGACAACAATAAGGTGATAAACAACTTATTTATCTCTTAGTCGAACAATTAACTCAAAGACAATTAAAGACATTATTGTTTTATTTTAAAGTTAAGATCCAATGTTCTTGTAAATATAGAGTTAAAATGGTAGATATTATCGAAGTAAGATTAACATAAACAAGAGCTCAAATTAGTATTGAAATGAAAAGAATGCAAAGCATTTAAGTAAAAAAAGTAGAATTTTATAAATCAGTACTGAAAAAGAAAGATAAATTCAGTAGCTATTAATATGTTGAATTTCGTTACAATATCTAAAAAAAAAAGATATTTAAGCATTGATATTTAGAAGCACACTAATTGTCTGAGTAGTCAGGAAATGATATTTTTAATAAAATAATTATTAGAATAGAATATTTAGTCAGTTTAGTCAGTAAGGATGTACACAGCGTAAGCCTTACGGCATAGTAACAAAGCAATAATGAATGTTTTTAAGTCGAATCAAGTGCCTTGCGCACAATTTCATTATTACTAAATAAATTTGAAATACCGTTACAAGTTATATAGACTTATTATTACAGATACACCTGAACCCCAAATACATACACGCCATTATAGGAATGTTATATAAAGAATATGAGTTAAATTACCGGTAATGTACAGATTAAAATACACAAAGAAGGGTAATTTGTCACCTTATGGCGTCCCAAAGAACGTGGGACTCCACAAATTTAAAATGCACTTAAATGTTGATATCTTAAATGATGATATCTTAGTTGTATCTAAAACACTAGACGAACATATAAAACATCTAAGCACGATATTCCACAAGTTTAGGCAAGCGAACATATCCCTTAACCTAGACAAATGTGAATTTATCAAATCCTCTATCCGATTCCTAGGTCAAGTTATTTTCTCCTCTGATATTCAACCCGACCTATCAAAATTTCTAGCATAACTAATTTACCTATACCCGGAAATCTCAAAGGGTTAAGAGCATTCTTAGGACTAACAGGATACTACAGAAGATTCTCACCGTTATATGCAAAGCATACGCAACCGCTAATAGAGCTGACGAAGAAAGGACAGTAATGGAAATGGGAGAAGAAACACCAAAATACCTTTAACCAAGTGAAAGAGTTATTCATCGAAAATATTATGTTGCATCATCCTCAACGAGAAGGAAAATCCGTAATCTACTCCGATGCCAGTGACTACGCAGTAGGAAGTGCACTGTATCAACAAGATACTACGGGAGAGCACCGAGTAATCGCCTAGGCCAGTAGAGTCTTCAAAGGAGCTGAAAAACACTACTCCACATCAGAAAAAGAAATACTTGCTATAGTGTACGCTCTTAAGCAATTCAGATATTATGTTTATGGTACTCATTTTGAGATACATACTGACCAACAAGCATTATCATTTCTATTGAAATGCAAAGTACCGGTAACAAATGCCTGATTATTAAGATGGATTTTAGCCATTGGCGAATACTTATTCACCATTAAATACTGTAAAGGTAAAGACAATATTATAGCTGATACACTAAGCCAATACATCAAAGAAGAATGTGAAGAAGTCTATGAGAGCGAAAAGAAAGAAGTACAATTGTTATCAATTAAATTTAAAGAGAATGATGAAGTAAAACAAATGCTGAAAAATTTAGCACAACAACAAGATTTGGACGTGACAATAAGAGAGATGAAGGACCAAGAACAGCTACCAAATCATTATAAGGTACTGAATGGAATTTTTTCAGGTTAGTAAGACAAGACTGGAAGATAGTACTAACGAACGACATGTTACAGCAATTAATTCAACCAGCACATGAGAGTTTAGCACATGCTGCCGCTCTGAAATGTTACCGAGCCTACGAGAGGATTTTACGATTAATAATATGTATCGAAAAATAAAGAAGGAGGTGAAGAAGTGTTATAAGTGTCAAACGGCGTAAGGACCGGATTTACACACATACGTAGAAATGCAGAGCATCCATAAGGGGAACAAGGGAGAGCTAATTGCAGTGGATTTTCTGGGACCACTACCATGATCAAGTCGAGGTGTGAAGCACATATTGGTACGTATCGATGTGTTTTCCAAGGCAGTCCGACTGTACCCAATTATGCGACCCACAACCAAAGTTGTTCTGAAGATACTATTGCAGAAATATATTCCGACAAATGGAAAAATGAAGAAGGTACTCAGTGACCAAGGTGTACAATTCAAGAGTGAAAAATGGGAGAGGACGTTAAGGGAAAATGGAATACAAACTGTACTCACATCCATAAGACATCCTCAAGGAAACCTTGCTGAGAGAGTTAACAAGGAATTAGGTAAATATTTACAAATATACTGCCATGATCAACACAATAAATGGGCAGAATATTTACCATTTCTTGAGATGGCCATCAACGAAAATTATAGTGAAGCAACAGGATATACTCCAATAGAATTGGAAGAAGATAAGAAGCCAAACAGATTTTGGACCAAGTATATACACAAACCTAATAACCAGAATGTACCTGTACCAATAAGTGTGAAAATTGAATACGCAAAGCAACGGATAATAGAAAGAGGTAACAAGAGAGTAGAGAGATTTAATCTAACTCACAAACTACAACAATTTAATGTAGGAGAGAGTGTACTACTCAAAGCAAATCCTGTTGGGAAAAGAAGTGAGAATATGGCGAAGAAATTCTTCAGGCTTTATAATGGACCGTATACGTTAAGACAGCGAGTAGGATAACACACTTTCATCGTATATGATGAGGTACAGAAGCAAGAAATTGGTAAATTTCACGCAACGTCATTTAGGAAGTTCTACACATAAAAGTAATAAGGTCAATGAAACCAGTCAGATCAGCTGTTGTTGAAGCCACCCTACAAGGTCACGAGCAGTGAGCGTGTGAAGAGGGGAGGGAAGGCGTATTGTGTACACTCCAATTAAGGGTGAAATGACGAATACTATTTTTTATTATTTGTTGTATTTTATTTCAAACAATAATAATAATAAAAAAAATTTATTAAATTTTTTTATTACCAAGCAGAGGGATAATGCGACAGTACAGATAAGTGCTGTACTGAGCATTGAATATAAAAATTCAAATATACATAATAAATTGTAAAATAATTAATAATGTATTAGAAGTAAGCATGTCAGGGATTGCAAGCTTGGCTCAGACAAAAATATGGACAGGTGTTTCGACCTGAATCAGCTTGTACACACACACAGATGTAACTGAAAGTGTGTACAACAGTATTTTGCATGTGTGTGTGACGCAGGTCTATGCAGGCGAGTTTGCCACCCCAGTATGAATAATTGCATAATTACTATTTTCCGTAATTATTCATAAACTATAAATAAGGAGTAAAATCCAAAGACACAATAAAATGTAATAAAATTAACTACATACTGTGTACGAAAACCACGTGAAAGGGACACACCGTACGAGTGTAGTGGCGAAATAACTGTGTACAGATCGAAAGGGTTAAGTTACAATGTCCAAAGGTACAGTGAACATGTGTAGTGAAAATAGTTATAAGATGGGTATAAGAGTATACTTACAGGACTCTGCAATTCTGCTGAAGTCTAGAGGCGACTACGCTGGACAAAAGGAATGGTACTGGAGTCTAGAGCGGCTGTGCTGGACAAGAGGAACACTACTGAAGTCTGGAAACGACGCTGGACAAGAGAAGCGACGCTGGACAAGAGGAACATTACTGAAGTCTGGAAACAACGCTGGACAAGAGAAGCAATGCTGGACAAGAGGAATTGATGCTGGAGTTCGAGACGAGGACGATTACAGATGGATCGATTGCGATTGAGTATGATTGACAACAATAAGGTGATAAATAACTTATTTATCTCTTAGTCTAACAATTAACTCAAAGACAATTAAAGACATTATTGTTTTATTTTAAAGTTAAGAGCCAATGTTCTTGTAAGTATAGAGTTAAAATGGTAGATATTATCGAAGTAAGATTAATGTAAACAAGAGCTCAAATTAGTATTGAAATGAAAGAATTTAAGTAAAAAAAGTAGAGTTTTATAAATCAATACTGAAAAAGAAAGATAAATTCAGTAGCTATTAATATGTTGAATTTCGTTACAATATCTAAAAAAAAAAGATATTTAAGCATTGATATTTAGAAGCACACTAATTGTCTGAGTAGTCAGGAAATGATATTTTTAATAAAATAATTATTAGAATAGAATATTTAGTCAGTTTAGTCAGTAAGGATGTATACAGCGTAAGCCTTACGGCATAGTAACAAAGCAATAATGAATGTTTTTAAGTCGAATCAAGTGCCTTGCGCACAATTTCATATTACTAAATAAATTTGAAATACCGTTACAAGTTACATAGAGTTATTATTATAGATACACCTGAACCCCAAATACATACACGCCATTATAGGAATATTATATAAAGAATATGAGTTAAATTACCGGTAATGTACAGATTAAAATACACAAAGAAGGGTAATTTGTCACCTTTTGGCATCCCAAAGAACGTGGGACTCCACAAATTTAAAATGCACTTAAATGTTGGTATTGAAAATGTTGCAATATATATATATATGTATATTGCAATGTTACAAGTATTTCAAAAAATTACACAAATACAATACCATGTACACAATGCAACTATGAAGTGTATTACACCGGCCAAGTCGCAGGATTTTTTTATTCTCGTTGCGTCAAGTATATGTAGTTGCACAATAATAAAATAATTTTCAAAGAGGAGTGAGATGTTGAGCCGCTCATCACCAATGACATCACAACAAAATTTTCAACTTTCCGAATTTAACACCTTTTTCAAGTTTGACATCCTAAAAAAAAATTAAAAAAAACTACAACTTACCTGGATGACCGGCTCACTTGTTCACTTGAACTAGGAGAGGCCTCCTAGAGGAAGAATGGCCACATGCTGGGAAACCATTAGGTAATTGGACCAATGAGGTGACCTCAATTTTAAAATTCCGCAAATAACAAATTTATTGTTTCTATAAAATTTTGTTTTCTTACAATAAGAGATTCCATAATGTCCAGGCTGTGAAAGTATTCTATTAGAAATATATAAAATCTGTAAAATATCTAAAATATATTACATGGTATTCAAAAATAACCATGACATGCAACAAGCCTCGACAGTACATTTTTAACCTTCACCCAAATAGAATTTCCCTATTTGGAAATAATTATATTAACATTAATAAATGCAAAGAGCAAATCCAGAGGTCTTCAAAATATAATACATTTAATAACAATAAGTCTTATTTTTTTTTTTCTTTTTCAGTCCCCCTCTGGTTGTACTATAAACACTTTTAATAATATGAACAATTTTATAAACCATTTAACGAACAATTTTATCCTACAGCAATTATTACAGCCACAACAATTTAAACAATTATCTTACACAACAACATGCGCCCTCTGAAATCTAAATCAAAAGCTAGAAAGGAGAATCATATAATTAGTAAGGTATAATGTAAACATAAGGTAGGTAATTATATACTTTGTGTGGAATTCACAAGTGCATGTGCTCAATTTTCCTTAAACTTGTATAAACTTGTGTAGCACAATGGCTTGCAGATTTCAGAGTGCACCATTATTAAAAAAAACTATCAAATCAGGTATACATATCTCTCAAAAATGTAAACATGTTTTGTGCATAGAACTATGAGTATATACATATACAAAAGAATTTTAACAGTGACTGTACATTGATAGAGAATTAACATAAATACTACATCCCCAAAGTGGAAATTTCATCTTGTACAAAAGTTCAGTCATTTCTATTAACATGATGAATACTTCTGAATTACAGTTCTAGTACATGACAATGTATTATTACAATTGTATGTGATCTGCAGCTCTTTTCATAAACAAATTTATACGTTCCAATAAAAGGCAGACACAATATAAGTTCAACACAGATTATAGACAAAATGTATACTGGACATTACATGCTTTTCACAATTCAAACACAAGACATTTATATGAACAACACTGAATAATACTGAGAGAGATTAAGGAACTCGGCTAGATTTCACTTCACTAGGCCCTAGGCACACCGGCCAACTCCTAACACATTTTCTTAAGTTTGTTTTTGTTTTTTTGTAGAAAAAAGTTTGCACATAAGGAATTACAGTCACTACTAGCAGCGTGATAAGCTGACACCCACATTTAACAGAAATATCAGAAGCTAGTCAAGTTCAACAGACTTTTCTTTTGAAAAAAAAAACTTGCGTTCAGGAAAGAATTTGCAATGACTACAGTAACCTGAATGTTGCAGGTATTGAGTGAAGTAAAAAAAAACACATCCAGAATTAAAACCACTGTTTTTCTTTTTTTTTGTTAAGAACTAGCCAGGCCCACACTTGACCCGAAAGACACGTAGTGCGAAAGCACCTCCTAGGAAAAATTTAGTAATTTTCATTTTTGCATACCTGTTCAATTTTGCAATAGCACAAGCTAAGGTCGCGTTTCTCAATCTACTCACGCATTACATCTCGGTCTCCACAGGATCACGGCTGCCAGGCCAACAGACCCCTTGGCTCAGCTTTTACTTAGCCTTCCATAATTAATTTTAAAAAACCCCGGCATTAAAAAAATACCACAAACTTTTCCAAACGCTGACCTATAAGACAAAAACCGCTGGCATGCATGCACACAGCTGACAACCCACCACTCGAGTCAAACCAGCTTCTCTCTACTCAACGACAAACACCACTCCAAGCTGCGGGAACGAAAAGTCAAGTTGTCCGAAGTCCCTCATAGATAGCGTGAGTGTCCACATTCGTAGCGAGAGCAACAAAAAAATTCGTAAGTTGCCATAACGACTAGTTACGGCACAATGTTGATGATATGAAATAATTAATTATAACCGTTTCAAAATAATCATTCTATGATTTATTAATATTAATCGAAATATGCAAAATATTAAAATTTTGAATTATAAAAAAATATTCTCTTTTATAAGTTTACAAAAATACAATATAACCTTCTATGCTGTTCATGACATATAAAAATAAACAACCATATAATCTTACTAGCCAAACACTTTGTACGTTCTGGCTTCCAACTCCTGTGTCTTATTGATATTTTCATGTACTTGTTCACTGACTGCTTTTATTTTCATATCCTGCTCCCGCTTTGATACTATAAACTTCTCATTCCAGTGTTCAGCTAATTGTTTCACACTATATTTTAATTCTTTTGATAATTCTGCTTTATATTCTTTAAACCTATTCTCCATCTTTAAAGCTTGTTCGTTTAGTGACTGTTCTACTGTAGCTCCTAATACTTCTATTTTGCTATTAGTTTCTTCGAGTTTTGTAGTCAACTGTTCTTTAAGGTTATTGAATTCAGCTTTAAATTCGGCCCTAGTTTCGTCTCTATTCTTTTGTATTTGTTCATTATTTTTCGCTAATAATTCAGCTTTAAGTTCAGCTTTAACTTCGTCTTTATTTTTCGCTAATTCAGCTTTAAATTCCTCCCTATTCTTTTGCATTTGTTCCTGGAGACTCCTAAACATAGCTTCAATATCAACTCTTTTCTGCAGTGTAGCCATTTAGTTGTATTAGAATTAAATTTAAATTCGTTTTTATTTATATTAATTATTATTGCTAAACCGCGACCCTATTGGTTTTTATTTAATATTATTTATTTACTTTAATAATATATCTAAAACTTTCACTAATGAACTTACTGTTGTCACTTCCCAAATGTTTCGAGATGTTGTTTCTCTTCTTCAGTGGGTGTAATACTGATTGTCGATTACAGAATAGAATAGAATGTGATTCTGTAATCGACAATCAGTATTACACCCACTGAAGAAGAGAAACAACATCTCGAAACGTTTGGGAAGTGACAACAGTAAGTTCATTAGTGAAAGTTTTAGATATATTATTAAATTAATAAAGTGAACGAAGAGGATGCAACAACAAGATAATTAATATTTATTTACGTTCATTATTATTATAAATTATCTCATACCAACAATTTCTCTCCTCTTTCAGTTTTATTGAGCACCAGTTGTGAAATACACAACAATATTAAAATTATAATACAATAATATTACTAACAATAATAATAATACACTTATTAATTATGAACATATACGATAATTAACATATATCGAGCCACACGTTAGGCATGCCAATTTATTATACAACGTTACAAGTATTATAACAAATTATACACAAATACATTACCATGTACTCAACGCAACTATGAAGTGTATTACACCGGCTAGGTCACAGGATTTTTTTTTTTATTCTCGTTGCGTCAAGTATATGTAGTTGCACAATAATAAAATAATTTTCAAAGAGGAGTGAGATGTTGTTGACATGAAATAATCAATTAAAACCATTTCAAAATAATCATTCTATGCTTTATTAATATTAATCAAAAATATGCAAATATTAAAATTTTGAATTATAAAAAATATTCTCTTTTATAAGTGTACAAAAAATACAATATAACCTTCTATGCTGTTCATGACATATAAAAATAAACAACCTTATAATCTTACTAACTAAACAGACATGTTAAACAAATTATCTAAACACTTTTTATTTCAGTGTATCTGACTTTTACTCAAATTTTAAATAATAATAGCAACTCATTTACCAACAAAAATAATATTGAATCTCAAGATAAAAACTAATTGTTGCTATATACAAAAATAAAAAGTATAACATTTACTTCCAACGTATTATTTATTTCTACTGACACACCCAAATTTTAACATGTAACAGAAGATTAGTATTTTTAAATTTTCTTGTTAAATTAAATTATTTACTTTAACTACGGTACCATTTAAATTTCTGTACAATTATTATATTTAAAACTTTACATCTTTACTGTTCATATATAAGTTTCTTTTTAAGAGTTCTTTTCACAAACAAAAATATAATTGTTTATTCATCACCTGCGTACTGCCGACGTTACCGTTGCGCGTGTGTGTGTGGGGGGTGTCCTGAATCCTGAGAATTTGATGATGATGCTACGCTGATGCTGTGTTCTCTGTCTGTACGGTTTGTTGGTTGTGATGGGTCCAGAGTTCCTCCATAAGTCTTGGTGTGTGTGTGGTAAAGATGTCCGATCGGCAGACTAGCAGCGTGACGTTGTGTGAGATATCTTGAGTCTCTCTGAGACCACCCCAAAATTGGCAGTGGTATTTATTCTGGACGGCGATCTGACAAGTCCAGGACTGTTTTCGACCTGTTAGATATTGTCACTTCATGCAAAGCGTCCTTTTAATTATAAATCACTTTTTGGTTCATTTTCATGATTTTTTCGTAAACATACTCGTAGCACGAGCGATATCATCGTTTGCATAATTTTTTTCTGGTCACTCACACACTTATTAATTACACTAGTAATTAACATTAAATTACCTAGCGTCTTTATTATTGCAAATTTCTGCAATACTTTTACATCGCTATATTCGTTAAAAATTCCTTAATGTAATGGTATTTTTATAATTGGGGTAAGTCTTTGTTCACAGCTTTAAAATGTATTAATTAGTTTATTTTTATCCGGTTAAAACTTGATTACAGACAACCCAATAATTCGTACGCATCACCCCATCGTAGACTCTGCCTGTCATAGGTTGCGTTCACACACACAAGCGCTGTATTACGCGGGGTAGGTGTACGCTTTCTGACAATTTCTAGCCTGCATAATATTGTTAAAAACTGTTCACCATATATTTTTCTATGCTAACTATTTACAAACATACCGCCATGGGCATATATGCAAATATTTGTATTGTTGCAATATATTGCAACAGAACACAGGATATGAATTTCATATAATAGAGATACTAATGCTGTAACACATTCTCTGATGGCCATAGACATGTTATAAATTGATTTTGTTCTTTTCTTTGTAAAGTAGTCATACGTTTTGAATTAAGGTATGGATAAAAACGTATGTTATGTAAAAATATTCATAATTTTGTACTCTTTTATGTCAGGTGAAATATTTATGTGTAAGTGCGCGGGTGTGCGTGTGATTAACATTTTTTTTAATAACTTCTTTAAAAATTGACTTTTCTTTTTGAAACTTGGACAGGGTATTCTCAGTATTGAAAGCTACATTTTCCATATACTCAATAGTCCAAATCTATAATTTTTATATATTTTTTTTAATTAATTCTTCTTTTAACTCGTTATCTGCTAGAGGGTAATACAATTTGTAGATTAAATCTAGACAGGTTTTTGCAGAATCGGACTGAGTTTTAATATGAAGACTGTATATCACAGTAAGCATCTGTGACGTTGCTAGATTTTCCACTAATCACATATATAATTGGTGAACAATATATATTCTCAGGGAATATAACGCGAGAACACTTGAAGAAGCAGGAATTGTGTAAGCCAAATACACATGATCTATCTGTACCCAGTTAGAACCCTGAGAGTAAATTCATAAACAACAATAGTCCGATAACGCAGTGCGTGTGAGCGAGACATGAGGGATCAGCGTAGAGGTCATCGAGCAACGCACAGAGGAGCAACAAGAGCGGCACGCCAGATGTCTACATAACTATTAGAATTCTACGAACAAGTAAGCATATATGTAAAACGAACCCAATAGACTCTTTTATTTAAAGACAATTAAATAATAAACAATTTTATGTTAAAACTCAATAAGACAATAATAATTATTAGTGTGTTAATTAATAAAATTTTCCTACCTCCAGATACAGACTCTGTGTTGATAATTTCAGTTAATCTATCTATCCAATAATAAATTTGTCTTGCTGCAGTATATATATATTGCAACGTTACAAGTATTTCAAAAATTCACACAAATACATTACCATGTACTCAACACAACTGTGAAGTGTCTTACACCGGCCAGGTTGCAGGATTTTTTTAATTCTCGTTGCGTCAATTATATGTAGTCACACAATAACTAAATAATTTTCAAAGAGGAGTGAGATGTCGTTGACATGAAATAATTAATTAAAACCATTCAAAATAATCATTCTATGATTTATTAACATTAATAGAAAATATGCAAATAAAAAAAATTCGAATCTTAGATAAATAAAAATATTTTCTTTTATAAGTTTACACAAATACAATGTAACCTTCTATGCTGTTCATGACATATAAAATAAACAACCATATAATCTTACTAGCTAAACAGACATGTTAAACAAATTATGTAAACCTTTTTATTTCGGTGTGTGTCTGACTTTGACTCAAATTTTAAAAACTAGCAACTCATTTACAAACAAAAATAATATTCAATCTCAAGAATAAAATTAACTGTTGCTCTAAATAAAATAAAAATAATATAACATTTACTTCCAATCTATTATTTATTTCTACTGACACACCCAAATTTTTAACATAAAACAAAAGATTCGTATTTCTTTTCTAGATTTTCTTGTTAAATTAAATTCTCTTATTTAATTACTATTTAACTTTAAAAATTTAATTATTTACTGTTCATATGTAAGTTCTTTTCAAGTGCTCTTTTCACAACAAAAAATATAATTTTTTTTATCACCTGCATACGTCTGCCGTTACCGTTGCGTGTGTTTGTGTGTGTCCAGAATCCTGAGAGTTTGATGATGATGATTACGCTGATGCTGTATTCATTGTCTCTATGGGCTGTTGTTGGTGATGCTCCAGAGTTCCTCCATACGTCTTGGTGTGTATGGTAAAGTGTGTGTGTCCTGATCGATCTGCAAACCGGCAGCGTGACGTTGTGTGAAGATTTCTTAAGTCTGAGACCAGCCCAAAATTGCTGGTGGTATAAATATACTGGAGGGCGATCTGACAGGGTCAGGATTGTTTTCGACATGTTAGATATTGTCAGTTCGTGCAAAGCGTCCTTTTAATTACAATCATTTTTTGGTTCATTTCGGCAATCTCATGAACATAATCGTAGCATGAGCAATATCATTGTTTGCATAATTTTGTTCTGGTCACTCACTTATACGACACCTATTAATTACTATTTATTTACACTAGTAATTAATATTAAATTAATAGCATCTTTATTATTCCACATGTTTGCAATATTTTTATATCATCATACTCGTTAACAATTCCTTAATATAATGGTGTCTTTATAATTGGGGGAAAACCTTTATTCAGAGGTTTAAAACGTATTAATTAGTTGATTTTAATCCTGCTAAAACCTGATTAATGAAAACCAACAATTCGTACGTATCTCACCTTCTTGCCATTCAATGCAGATCAGAACTGGGTTACACACACACACATACACAAACGCTGTATTTTACGCTACCGAAGCAGGTGTCACTTTCGACAGGCCACGACCTGTATTCTCCCGCACAAAATTGTTTAAAACTGTTCGTCGTATTCTTTTTACACTAATTATTTACAAAACATACCGCCCTGGGCAAATATGCAATATATATGTATTGCTGCATATATTCCCCAGGTGGGTTTAAATAAAATTTGACTGTTTTTCAAATTTTATTTACACAAATATACATGTATATGTGTACCTTATAATTACAATTACATCTTATTATCTACATTACAATTGCTTTTTAAAACGCCTTATAAAAGTAAATATTTTTATCGGTATGTAAGAAACATTCCCCTTTGTGGAGGGCGACAAAATTCTTTCCCCATATATAAACATAGCAGCTGTTTACATCCTGCTTTCGTATTGTTGTATTTCCAAGACACACACTTGCTGTTGTACATTTTGTTGTCAGCTTATTTCTACCTGTTTCCCTTCTCCGTGTGTGACTCAGCACTGGTCATACTGGTCATAATAAACGATAGACATCCTGCATTACATTTGTTCTGTGTACACAACAATGCTTATTCTACATTTCGGATATATGGCTTGTTAAATTTTTTATTCGAATTCGGCCAGGTGTGCCCACCCTTCGTATTACTTCCCTCTGTTTTATTCTCGACGTTGCAATCTTCTCTTCTAAACTCCCCCCCCCCCCCGCGAAGTTCTCAGCATTCTTGGACATTAGTTTTATTTCTGTAATCGGAGTGAAACATGTGTTCGGACTGCATGAGTAAAATTAATGAATCTTCAACAATTTTAATTCCTTGTGTGTAAATAGTTAATCTCATATCTCTGTGGAAGTGTTGTTCTAATTTAAATACCAATTCGTGTTGTGTAAATGTGGTTCTCAAATGTTTACTTCTTTCTACACGTTGAATGACATACTCCTCTAAGGTTGATATTTACCATATTCTAATTGGTCTCGTACTTGTCTTTGTGTGTGAATATTCCAATAGCAGCCTTCAAACGATTCTTTAAATTGTTCATATGTAGTTAAATTATCTCTGACAATAATATACCATCATGCAGCACAATCTTGAAAATGCTTATTAACAAAGTCAATTTTTTCTTTATCAGTTATAATGTTACCTATTAATTCCATTTCCCGTTCACAATTTAATAAAAATTCAACTGTGTTTTCTGTTTTTAAACCTTTGAATATTAGTTTGGTCCGTTCCTCTCTCTGTATTGGATACATCATCATCTGAGCCGGTTGTCTCTTGATCTCCGTTCTCAGACGTTCTACTTCTCCACGTAGATCTTCCTTAAGTGTGTTCATTTCACCTGAGTAGTCCTTGGTCGATTTTGCAGACTCCACTACAGCAGTTTCCAATGTCGTCGTTCTGGCTTCTAATTCCTGTGTTTTATTAATGTTTTCCCGGATTTGTTCACTAACTGTTTTTATCCTCACATCTTGTTCCTGCTTTGAAACTCTAAACTTGTCATTCCAGTGTTCAGCTAATTGTTTAATACTTTCTTTTAATTCTTTCGACCATTCTGTTTTCTGTTCTTTAAACATATTCTCAATCTTTAAAGCTTGTTCGTTTAGTGACTGTTCTACTCTAGTTTCTAATATTTCTATTCTGGTATTCATTTCTTTGAGTTTTGTAGTCACCTATTCTTTAAACTCTTTGAATTCAGCTTTAAATTCGGCTTTAACTTCGTCTTTATTTTTTGCTAATTCAGCTTTAACTTCATCTTTATTTTTCGCTAATTCAGCTTTAAATACTGCGCTATTCTTTTGCATTTGTTCATTATTTTTTGCTAATTCAGCTTTAAATTCTTCATTACTCTTTTGCATTTGTTCATTAATTTTTGCCATTTGTTCCTGGAGACTCCTAAACATAGCCTCAATATCAACTCCTTTCTGCATTGTAGCCATTTCGATAAATTTAAATTCATTTTATTATTTATTATTATTGGTAAACCAATAATAATATTGGTTTTTTATTTAATATTATTTATTTATGTTTATTATTATTATAAATTATCTCATACCAACAATTTCTCTCCTCTTTTAGTTTTGTTGAGCGCCAGTTGTGAAATACACAACAATATTACAATTACAATACAATAATATGTCGTTGACATGAAATAATTATTTAAAACCGTTTCAAAATAATCATTCTATTATTTATCAATTAATAGAAAAATATTCAACTATTAAAATTTCAAATATTAGATAAATAAATATTCACTTTTATAAGCTTTACAAATATAATGTAACCTGCTATGCATAACATATCAAAAAAATAAACAACCATATAATATTACTAGCTAAACAAACATGTTAAACAAGTTATTTTAATCCTTTTTTATTTGTGTGTGTCTGAATTTAACTCAAATTAAAAAAAATAATAGTGTTATTTACAAACAAAATAATATTAGGACTCAAGAATAAAATTTATTGGTGCTATAACAAAATAAAAATAATATAACATTTACTTCATCATCATCATCATCATCTTCACTACAGGGATTAGGCCCTAGTTGGCCTGTTCCGGAACCCATCTCCTCCTCCGTCTACCAACATCCCTCTTTCCACTCGGCTTGTACTTGAGAGCTGCCACTGGCAATCTGGTAACATTTACTTCCAATCTATTATTTATTTCTACTGACATACCCAAATTTTTAACATACAACAAAAGATTCATATTTCTTTTCTATATTTTCTTGTTAAATTAAATTCTCTTATTTAATTACTATTTAACTTTAAAACTTTAATTGTTTACTGTTCATATGTAAGTTCTTTTCAAGAGATATTTTTTTTAACACTTGCATACATCTGCCGTTACCGTTGCATGTGTGTGTGTGCATCCAGAATCCTGAGAGTTTGATGATGATTATGCTGATGCTGTGTTCGTTGTCTCTATGGGTTGTTGTTGTTGGTGATACTCCAGAGTTCCTCCATACGTCTTGGTGTGTGTGGCAAAGTGTGTGTGTCGTGATCGATCTGCAAACCGGCAGCGTGACGTTTTGTGAAGATTTCTTAAGTCTGAGACCAGCTCAAAATTGCTGGTGGTATTTATACTTTGCATAATTTGCATACTTTGATGTCATTGTTTGCATAATTTTTTTCTGGTCACTCACTTATATGACACTTATTAATTACTATTTAATTACACTAGTAATTAATATTAAATTAATAGCATCTTTATTATTGCACATTTTTGCAATATTTTTATGTCAACATACTCGTTAACAATTCCTTAATGTAATGTTGTCCTTATAATTGGGGTAAGCCTTTGTTCAGAGGTTTAAAACGTATTAATTAGTTGATTTTAATCCTGTTAAAACCTGATTAATGAAAACCAACAATTCGTACTTATCTCCCGTTCTCGCCATTCAATGCCGGTCAGAACTGGCTTACACACACACATACACAAATGCTGTATTTTATGCTACTGAAGCAGGTGTCACTTTCGACAGGCCACGGCCTGTTTTCTCCCGCACAAAATTGTTTAAAACTGTTAGTCGTATTCTTTTTACACTAATTATTTACAAAACATCTGCCCTGGGCAAATATGCAAATACGTATATGTATTTTTGCAATATATATATATATATATATATATAATGCGACAATACAAGCATATGCTGTAATGTGCATTTATTAGATAAAATAAATATTTAGATTAAATTTAGAAATATGTAATAAATAAGCAGGTGTGAGATTGAAAGCTGAGTTTATACGCAGGAATCGACCAGCACGATCACGCGATTGTCACTAAGAGAGTGTACAGTAGTAAATAATGTGTGTGCGTGAGGCCAGTTCAAGCCTGAAAGTTTGCAATCTAACCCCAAATAGATGTTAAATTATAGTTTTTATTTAATTATAAGAAAACCATAAATGATAGAAAAATTGCAAAGGCTTCTAAATATGTATAAAAATAATACACATGTGCAGTGCAAAAATGGCGTGAATAAGATGTTCAGTGCGAATTCAGAGCGATTTTAATAGCATAGTAATTACATGAAAAAGATAACGATGGTAATTCATTGAACATGTGTAATTAAATCAGACACCGTCAGAGCACCTTGTAATCCACATTAGACATTGCAATTGGCAGAAATGTGCGAAAATATGAAATTGGATGATAGTGGGGGAACTGACGCCACCGAGCAATTCCTGACATGCTGAATTCTGTTCCAGCAGGGGCAGTAAGATGCTTGAATATAAATAAGGGCACGAATGAAGCCAAATTACTCTCAATCAGTCTCCAGAAGTGGCGGGACGCTATGCCCTGTATCGACGCGACTTTAAAATTTTGTTAATTGAACTGTAAAGTTGGATGGACGATGTGTTCATCTAAGTACCAAACAGTAACTCTTGGTTTGGTTACTAATACGATTATAGAACATACTCTATAATGTCTACTCCCACAAATGTTTGTCACTTAAGACAAGCATCAAGGTTACATCAGGCAGAGGAACGCTATGCAGAACAATAGAAGTGTCTACTAGCACAACAGCAGCAAGTGCAGAGCAACATATCACTCTACACTACAGCAACCAGATGGAACCATAAGGAACGAGTAACTGGTGGACGACGAGTGGAACCGAGGAACGGACAGAGAACTCTATCAGAAGAGGACCTACGGAGTCAAGGTGACAAATAATCAATTTATAAATTTTATGTGAAAGACTGAAGACAGATAAAAGACACTTTGAAATTTAGAAAAATAAATAAGAGATGTAAAATGTAAATATAGAGATTCAGAGAATCAAATTTAAATTTAATAAATATTTTCTTTGATGATTAACAATTAATTGAGTCAATTTAAAATTTATCAATAATTAATATGTATGCAATGCATAAAGTAACGTAGTAAAAGTTATATAAAGAAAATAAAACAAAGCTGAGTAAAGCACACAAATCAGACTGAGGAGTGGAAATTTTAAGATAACAAATAGAGACGTAGAATATAATTTTGTTACTGTAGGTTATAAGATTTATTTATGATAAATGTACTGCAACAATTGAACGTTAAGCAAACAATAATGAAGGTTTATAGCGAAGCAAATGAGATTTTTAAAAACGCTTTTCTTTTTTTTTTAATAAATTGATTAAAACTTTGTTAAAATTCAATAAATGACTAGGTACTCTTATTACGATTACACCCAAACCCCAGTAATTGGTACATATAAACAGTAATGTTAGATACATGTTGGCACAGTACAAATTAATTTACATTTGTTATACATTTTGGCGCTCCAAGAACGTGGGGCTACCTAAATTGCATTATACAAATTAAATTAGATGTAAATTGGTATACAATTTAAAATTTGTTGTGTTAAATATATATGGTTATAAATATGAATTACAGTGTTGTATATATCTTTCTTTTAAACGTTTTTTAGTTTGGCCAACATAAAATTTGTTAGTCAGGACATTCAATTTAATTTAATACTCATTTAAATTATTAATTGATTTATCTGTTTTAGGTTTTATTTTATCAGAATCTGTTTTATTATTAAAAAATTTTATTATTAATAATAATATAAAATACTTAAATGTTTATAATTATAAGCACACACACACACACACACACACACGCGTGAACAAATTATTAATATTACTTACTATGCATGTGATTTATTTTGTGTAATTGTTAAGATGTAATTTCCCTTACCTGAAACATGTTTCAGGCATTAAGCTGTTAACCATCTGACTCATTTAAATAAGTTGCTTTATGTTAATTTCTATTGTTAATTGATACCAATGGCTTTAAAAATACTCATAAAACAAAAATTTCCACCATATATTTCACAGCAGCATTATAATTGACATACAGCATTTAAATTCTAATATTACTAATCAACAAGGTTGACAATAACCAAATAGTTTAAAGTCCAAAATATGTCTCAAGTAAAACTGTATCTTGAAATCTTAACTAATTTCAATAAAACAGACAGAAACATTCTATACTACAGAGATATAGTAGCCTCGCCGAATGTGTTTCCAGGCGGCATCAAAGAACAGTTAAATAGCCCAATTAGCAAAGGCACCCCCTGCTGCTGACAGCTGTGAACAAAGCTAGCCACTTCTGAAACATCTCCAATGATGCCAAACGTATTTTGAACTTGAATGCAATGTGGACCAGTCTTTGCGCGACATCGTAAGTGCCAGCTTGTCTGAATTTCGAGTCCATTGCCAAAGAAACCACTGCTTTAGGGATTATTAATTTGTTACCTTCTTACAGCACATAGTATTTTACATAGTATATTTATATTTAAATATCACAGTAATATTGCTTTACTTTATTTATAGTTGTAATTTTTGGTTCCGTGTTTGTGTTCCGTGTTCATGTGTTTAAAATGTGGACACGCTGATAATGAAGAAGGGAGTCATCGTCATAGTGATAGTGAAGAAATCCGTTGTTGATGTAGTTAGCAACAGTGATAGTGGTGATGTAAGTGACAATAATGGGGAGTTTTCGAACGACGGGGAAATCTCGGCCACTCCAGGCACTAGTAGGCCAATCAAAAATTTGATTAGAACAATTTCGAAACAGAGCCAAACTATAGTGTGTAACGTGCACGAATATGTTGGAAAGAACAAAGTAGGTAAGGGTTCAATTACTGAAACAGCCAAAATTGTGAAATTAAGCCGCCCGACTGTTCGTAAAATTGTTTCTAGAGGTCCCGTGACTCCCAAGAAGCCAGGTAACAAAAGAGCGCGTTTTAATAAAATTGATAATTTTGTTTGTGACATTATCCGCCAAGAAATTTACAAATTTTACAAGAAAGGACAGCCACCCACAATTTCCGAACCACTCCAGCATCTTCAGAACATTTCAAGTTTTCCTTAAAAAGAAACAATGCTAAGATCCCTTGTGAAGAAATTTGATTTACCAGTACTGGACCCAGTCACCATTAAATTAATCTTGCTCGAAAGAATAAAAGCGGCGAATATAAACAAAATGTACGCAGTTGATGAGATGGCTCGAAAGGCAGGTCATGGAGTGTTACTACTTTCTCCTTATTACTGCATATTAAATCCAATCGAATTAGTCTGGACACGGTTAAAGTCTAACATCAGGAAGAGCAACATAACTCCTCAGTTAAGTGCAAGTGTCTGTGAAGCCCTAAGGCACTGTACTGAGAACATAGATGCCGAATACTGGAGGAAATGTGTGGAAAAACTATGAAGGTAGAACGGGGATATTATGCAGACCTGTGGGAAGAAGAAGACCGCCTCATCATTCATGTTGCAGACGACAGTGATGATGACTCAGACCGCGACTCCAACTAAACAGTGAGTGTTTTACTCCCACGCTATGTATTAATTATTTGCGATTTTGTCTGTTTTACTCAGGTTTATTAATTTCTGATATTATTATTATTATTATTGTAGCCTTCTGATATATCAGGGATTTGCTTACCCCAAAGTTTTGTGATATTTTAATTATGAAAATCATTTTGAAAGTTATGTTGAAAAGGTATAGACCTGTATTTTGTTGGTTTTGTTGTATTTTTATTCTTTATAGATAATGTAAACGTTTCTGAGAAGTCCTGAGTTGTATTATTATTATTACTATGAATTAATCATACGTATAATAATAATAGCAATGAAGAGGAGAATCATTTCACGCCAAGTTTCACTATAGGTGGGAGAAGAACTTGGCAACATTGTCAGCTTGTTTTGAGTGATACTAGAGACAAGACCATCGGTTTCCTTTGAGTGAGAATCAAAGCGTTCCGCCTGGAAACGCTTTGAGCGCGGCTACTATACATACATATATACTTCTATGCGCACGCGCGCGTGTGTGTGTGTGTGTGTGTGTGTAATATTTATAAACACACACACACACACACACACACACGAATTATAATTGTTAACTTTTATGCACATATATTTATTATGTGTATTTATTTACTAAAAGTATTTTCCCTTATTGAAACACATATCAGGCATTAATCTGTGAACCATGTTGACTCATCTGATGTAGTACTTGTAGTTTTAAGTCAGCTTCTACTATTGGTTGGTAACAGTAATTTTTGCAACACTAGACATTGAAAATATTCTTAAAACAAATCTTTCCACCACATTTTTCACAGTAGCATTTTAATAGACATACAGCACTCAATCCTAGTGTTACCAATAAACAAGACTGATGATATGCAAATAGTTTAGAGTCCAAAATATGTGCCAAATAAGACTGTATCTTGACATCTTAACTAATTTCAATAACACAAACACTCACACACACACACATACACACACACACACACACACACACACACACACACACACATGAACATAAACACAATAACATTCTTACCTTGCTTCTAATCCAGCATAAAGATACCCTAATTGAAAACAGTGGCTAATACAATTTTGTTTTGTCATTGTGGTAGCCCACTGAACTTTATGTCCTGTCAACAGTCTGTTCTCCTGTGAATCTTGGTAGCAGCCGACATACGTGTTGTTGTCTTAAACAGGTAAAGTAAATATTAGCAGAAGTAGTATTATTTTAATGTACATTGTGTGCCATGACAATATTAAAAGTAAACTCCACGGCAAGTTTTAAATGTAATTTAGTACGTTCAGTGCATTGTCGTTGATAGTTGGGCTGTCCGCTAGCAATATCGAGATCCAGTCAGTCGCTGTGACATTGATCTGTGACGTTATTCGGTTGGCCGCGCTGCCAGTTCTTTGACAACAAAATCTATTCAGCCGTGCATCTGCGTTTTGTAATTTTACACAGCGATAATTCTCATCTCTTTCTCTTCCAACACTGGTACAGAGCAGATCGTGGCAGCGTACTGTTGTTAACATCTAACTATGAGTCGATAATTTTATAAAGAGCTTCAGGGTTCCCCACATAGTCGGGAGGTGAAAGGGGTCGCCAAGATGGGAACATTACATTTTTCCCCATCCGCAGAGCGGTCTGAAAGGATCCCCAACGCCGTCACGCCACGCTAGACCATCATCCGCACCCAGACTTACACGGCAGGAATCTCTTTCTATGTGTTCTCAGAGATCAGGTGGGAAGTTTCCTTTTATTCATCACACACACAGTAGAGCCTACTCCACTGGTTATAACTTAACCAACATACACAAAATTCAGTTAAATAAAATAGACTCATACCTCAGAGTTAAGATTGCCTGGAACATGTTTTGTGAAGACATACTAAATTGTGCTCGTAGTGATGACTGTGATTATGAAAATATTATAATGTATTTAGTATATTAATTGTTCATGATGTTGAGGGTACAGTTATTACAATGTAGAAATTTTCTTTTAATTCCTGCAAAAGGAAGTCAATTTGAAATTTACTTCTAAAAATTAAACTTTAAAAAATTGCAATATCCAGACAATGAAGAACTTGCATCTACCTGTCATACGACTTGTGATTTTGTGGGTTCAACATTTTTCCAGTTCGAATGAGTCTAAATCAAAACTCCTTTTGATTTTAATTGAAATTAATTTGGTACAGCTTTAATTATAACTTTAAGTACAAACAAAATTTTTTTTAATGTCTGCATAGCAGTGATCACAGTGAGTGATCTTATCGTTACTTGTCATTCGTATTATTAATTCCAAGTGCTGGGGACAGATAGATGGAAGTAGTTAATTAATTAATTACATTTAGGTAATTATTTTCAAAATGTTAACCTTTAATCTTGTAACTGGTTCTGAATATGAGCCTGGTAGTTTGCTAAAATTAGACATTCAAACTTTAATTCCAAAAGAATGTAATGTGGTAGAACAAAAGAGTAGATCGAGCATTGCCAACGGTAATGTTTAACAATTATGACACGAAAGACTTTGCCATAAAAATGTAAAACATGTGAAGAATTTTTTGAAAACTCTAAATATAAAATTTACGGATGAAAATTTCTTTTGTGAAGGTTTGCGCTTATGGCAAAAACCATAGATTGCCTTTTCACAAAAAGATTGATCGTGCCACTAAAACTCGCGAAATAATTATTTTAACTGACGTTTGTGGTCCTATGGAAGTAGAGTCTCTCGGTAGAAAGTTATATTTCGTTTCTTTTAAAGACAATTTTTCAAGTTATAGAGAAATTCATTTTATTCGAGAAAAATCTGAAGTAATAGAAAAACTAAAATCATTTTGTATCGGGGTTGAGAATCAATTTGCAACAAATATTAAAGAAATTCATTTTGATGGTGGTAAAGAATATGATAATAAAGCTGTGATCTCTTTTTTAAATAGTAAAGGTATAAAATATTCGATTAATGTTCCATATACGCCCGAACAAAATTCAATTGCAGAGCGCGATAACCGAATCATTGTAGAGGCTGCTCGATCAATGTTATATTCAAATTCAAACTTACCTCTATTCTTATGGGCAGAATCAATGAATACTGCTGTACATGTAATTAATAACTTGGTCTCACTATTATGTACTTGTAATAATTTCATTGCTGATTAAGTGCTCAAGCATTGTGAATGTAAATGAAAAATCTTTTGTTCATTGAAACTTGAAATAATCTGTGTCTGGTTGTTATATAATGTTGTAATTTAATTGTGAGAGATATTCTGAGATGTTATTAGTGCAAGCCAACCCACCATGGTGCTTATAAAATTTTTTTGATTGATGTTTAGCTTAAAAAATCAAGACAAAGAGAATTGTAATTTGAAAAAATTAATTTGTCTAAAATCAAGTGATGCACTAATAAAAATTTTGTTGCTGTTAAACAAGTGTTTCTTTGCAAGACCTGTCAGGATGGGCTCAGCTCATTTTATTTCCATCTAGGCCATGCGTCTAGTTTTAAATATTACGTAATGTAAAAAATTTGGGGCAGCATTTCAATTGTATCAAAGGGAGATTATAGTAAAAATTTCCAGTAATACGATATTTTGTTTTTGTTATTTTCTTAAGAATTTCGTTTGTAATTTGTGCATATAATACAGTAAAATCACAATTATCCATCCTTCAGTTATTCAGTAGTCTCCATAATCCAGCATGGTCTTCGTCCATTGAAAATTGTACAGAAGTCCGAGATTATTGAAGTGCCTTATAGTGCATCAAAATTCACTGCTGTATTAAGTATGAATCACATGAGAGAGGGGGTTATGTTTTAAAAATACTACATTACATTTATTAAGCTGAAATTTCAAGGAGTTATCATATAACATAACCCATAGCAAATGACCCGATCATTTCAGCACCACAAAAACTAAGGCATCATACGTGGAATAAATTTAATCTCTTATACAACGAAGCCATATCTTCCTATTCCTACTGTATTTTAATTGTACATCATATTATCTGGCCCACTATGTGAACATTAGGCCAGATAATCAAGGTTCTGTTTCATTATATTTCAGAAATTACAGGTGATTTTTGTGACAGAGATACACAAGTATTTTATATGTGTTTTATTTGTTTCATTAGAATTTTAATATAATGTTTTGATGGTGACTATGAAGTTTTTTTTTGAATTCAGATAGCCATCATGATGAATAAGGTACGATTGTTATAAGTTAAAAAGATGAATGTGATAAAGGTTATGTAGATTTTAGACTGATATGAAGGGGAGAAAATTAGAAGATAATGTAGCTGAGAACAAAATGAACTTATTGCTGACATGTTACTGTCTATCAGTGTGTCAAAACACTCTCATGTGCAGAAAATGAGTATAATAATATCGTCTATATCCATAAGCTATCAATCAATTCTGTTTGACACCACAGATCATGTCGTAATGGCAAACTATCTTGGTACCGTACAAGTATAACAAATCGACACATATATTTTAGGAATTTCCTAAAATATGTGTTTTTTGTTACATGAATTTCCATGATTTTGATATATACTTGATATGGACAACCAATAAATATGTGTTACCTATTACCTACAAAAATTATGAATAAAATTTAAAAAATTTTTTGTACAGATTTTTATTAATTAAACAAAAAATTGTGTCTTCTGTATAGAAAAGATGATTTCAATTTGCATACTACAATTTGTCTTGATTACAGGCTGAACAGTGTCCTCAAGTCAGATGCTGGATGTAATAATTTTGAAGTAAATAATACCTAAAATGATTAAATTTAAAATATGTAAGATAAGCACTACAGTATCCTTTTAATTATTTTTGTGATTTATATTGTTATTAAAGGTATCTCTTATTTTCCATTTTATATCAAATGTATGTGATGATAACTGTAAATATTAAAAATATGGTTCCTATGCTACTGATCCATTGTCCTGTTACTCTAGTTTTGTGTAGCTAAGATTCAGATTAAACCACTTAGTCTACAAGTCCCATGTACATATATCAGCAAATAAAGTAATAAATTTAATTTGTCTATAAGAATTCAAAAAATTAGTGCAGTCAGTATCCAATATCCAATATAAAACGTACCACTTAGAAAAAACATCAAACTTTATTCATACACTAAACAAAAAAATTTGACTATTTTATTCTTAAAAACCAAATTTTTATGGCGATCATGTGGTAATGTTAGTATCAATCTAAAGAATGTTTTCAGTCTTATTTTATAGAATATTAGGAACTTTTGACCATGCATGAAAAATGTATGTGTTACTGTGCCCTAGGGTGAACAATTGCTCATGGAGTAAATGCTGATAATTGATATTTTAATTGTTGTAATGTTCAACAGTATTAACAGTAATGCTGATCAATTTTACTTCCATGTTCCATAAGGAAATGGAAGTATGGTCATGCCGAAAAAATTGTGTTCGAGATAACAGCAGATTCTGATTGTACTACCATCAAAACATGAAAAAAAGCCATTTTTCAAAAAGTGTCTGTGTGTAGAATTTTTTCTATGGAAAACGATAACAGCCACAAATTCAAACAGAATAAATAATGTTTTGCATACAGCCATGAATTGCAGAGGACTCAAGGCCTATTGTTTTTGGTGAAGATCGGTTAAGGGAAAGGGGTAGTTTACCTGCAATGATTTACGTTTTAACAAGAGTAAAGTGCTTAATTTTGATAAATAAAGTATCCTGAAAAGAAGGTCATAATAATCCACTGTACAAAAGGTAGATGAAATATTTATAAATAAATGAAAAGGGTAGTTGAAGGGGGAGGGGGTAATTTTTTTATAAATTAAAATGGTAGTTGGTGATGGAGGAGGTAAATTTTTATATGTATACTACGTTACTGACAACAAAGAAGTAGTTTCTATGGAAATATTTCATTTAACTTTAACAAAATTATATTTTTTTCATTTTAATTTAAATCATGTATGAGAGAAAATATATCGTTCGTGGCAGCCAAGCATATCTCAATTATGTAATGTTTACGTTTCCATTTTATTATTATGATTACCGTAATAAAAAGGCAGGCAAGATACACACACACACACACACACACACACACACACACACACACACAATTCACGATATTTCTGGCCTCACTCATATTTATTTTCTTACATTTGCATGCTTTTTAAATCGAAATTGCTGAAACCCACACCAACACAACGCGTGCAAGCCAAAAAAGTATCCAGCGTGGATAGCGATTTGCTTCCTGTGGATTACTGGGCAGTGTAACTGCACGTGTTTACAGAGGAACAGTTCATAGACAGACTTTTCGTCTTTAGAGAATGAACCCTCTGCAAGATGCTCAGGGTCCACGAGTGACTTCGGAGCGCTTCGGAGGAGGGATGATTATCTGCGTAGTTCGGTTTCTTTATAAGAATAAAGTAAGCCTACCTAATTTTTATGGATAAAGTAACTGAAAATAATATTATATTAAAGGACTACGCCATAATAACAAAAATATCTGTAAATGGTGAAATTAGTTTGAGGGTGGGCGATATTTTTTTAGAAATTACTGAACCGAATTCAAGTAAATTATTTTAAACATAAATCTTACAACATGGAAGTCATGTATGGTTCTCCATACTGATTTTTTAAGTTTGGCAAATGATTTTTCTTGCTACAAGATAAGACCAAAAATTAGGGAATATATGATTGAATAATTACATATAGATACCACAAATACATTGAACAGAAATTCTGTTCATTATTGTTGCTTGTGTTTGGTAAATTGTTTATATATTACTTTATTAGGCTAACGAAGGTTGTATGAAAGTCTATAACATATTGTTATGACATCACAGAACAACTTACGTGTTTATCGAATGTTCCAGAGGGATCCGGAATGTAATGCATGTGGCGTATGCGATTCTCGACGCATTAGCTAGACCTGCCAGAAGCTGCGTGGACTGTGTCAAGGCCGCAATTAAAATTACGTTGTAGTTAGAGCTAACATGCACTATGGAATAATCTAATATTTGGGGGGAGGTATAAATACCAATACTCAACAACGTTCAGTTTCAGTTATAGTTATTACAGTGCGGTTCGACAGTTATTGTTGGACAATACTGTGTGCGTTCAAGTGGTTATTAGTGAACTGTTGTGTTTTATAATCGGGCGGTATAATTGTAATAGAATTGTTTTATAATAGTTGACATTTTATTGCCTGTGAACAATTGTTTTTGATTTGTTGTAAGAGCCTGTATTGTTCGTTACGAACTGTTTAACTGCGATAATTAAAGCTGGTGATTAGTGACTTAATTGGTGTCTTGTATTTTGTTTTCCACCTGGGATAGAACTTAACAGTGGAAACAGTGGACACTTTGTACAAGATGAGTTTAATTCATAATTAATCTGTAACCATGGATGCCAGTCAGATGATGGAAGCTTTCCAAACACTGTTGCGGCAGACACAGGAAGAAACAGAAAGACGACAAAAAGAAGAACGAGGACAAGAAAGAGAAGAAGCAGAAAAATCACAGGATGAAAACGCAGGCAGGAAAGAGAAGAGGCTGAGAACGTCAGACAGCACTAATGCTAGAAACAGAAGAAAGACAAAAAGAAGAATGGAAGCGTGAAACAGAAGACAACAAGGAGTTAATACAGGAGCAAAAGCAGACACAAGAACAAACCGCTGCAGAATTGGATCTCCTACGAGGTGAGCTTAACAAGCAAGTTACTAAAATATTGGAGGTCCAAGAATCAATGACATTAAAAATAGCTGAAGTAGAAAAATCTGTCTCGATTGTTGAAGAATCGATGTCTATAAAAATGTCTGTCATAGAAGAACCAATGTCAAATAAAATGTCGGCAGTAGAAAACTCATTGGCAAATATAAGAGAACAAATTAAACATGAAGTTGTGCAGTGCCTGAAGATACAACCAAAATAACTTTGTAAACAGACTTTACCAATGATAAAGACAGAAAAAGACGCAGAAAATAAGTCAATAGAGAAAGTCACCTCGCCTGCGGTTGGGACAGTTCATGTCAAGGCCTCAACCTTTGATGGAAGCACGCACTGGGCGACGTATTTACGCCACTTTGAAGCTGCTGCATGAACAAATAATTGGCCAGAGAAAGACAAGGCAGTCTCACTCATTCTTGCATTAAAAGGACCTGCGGCAGAATTACTGCAGAAAGTGCCACCTGATAGCCAGAACATCTATGCCAAGTTGGTAAAAGCTCTAGAATTATGCTACAGGGATAAACATTTGCAAGATGTGTACTACGCTCAGTTGAGAACAAGACGACAACATTCCGGGGAGAGCCTTCTAGAGTTTGAAGCAAGTATCGACAGACTATTTAGATTGGTTTATCCTGAAGCACCAGAAGATTTTCGAATAAGGTTTGTGGTGCAGACATTTATTGATGGCATCGGAGATTGTGAACTTCAGCAAGACACAAGACATTTGTGTTACAAATGGCAAGACACCAAAATAGCTCAGAAGCTCTTGTTCACGCCCTAGAGTTTGAAGCTGCAAAGTTGGTGTCCCACTTCATTAAAGCGTTTTTGCCATCACATTGCAGTCAGAAGATCCCTGTATCGCATTTCCATCATGATGGGTGCAGAAAAACAATGTTGTCGGACAAACAATTCACAAGTTCAAGAGAGTCGCAATGATTTGAACGATGGGAAAAAGACAGAAGACCAAAATGTTACAACTGTGGAAAACGTGGTTATCTACAGGTAGACTGTTGAGGGAAGAAGATATCAAGAGAAGAGAGTGATCGCACCAATTGGAGAAGTAAAGCCCCAGAACAGCACACAGTTTCCACACTACATAAGATCAGTGGAAACTTGATTGTTAATGGATTTGCGGAAGGTAAACCAATATCATTTACAGTTGACACAGGCACAACAGTGTCCATTGTGCGCCCTGACTTAGTCAGCAACAGCCATCCTCTAATTAGCTCTTATACAATACAGACTGTGACTGGAAGCCCCGTCAAGGTGCTAGGAAAGGTAGACATACGTGTATGCCTGGGTCTTCTCGAGTTTAGCCACCAAATGCTCATTGCAGACATTGTCGATGAAGTGATTCTTGGCACGGACGTTACAAATGCCTACGGATTCTTTGTGGACTTAAGAGAGAATGTCCTGAGGGTTGGCCAAGAGAAGATAAAGCTTTGCATGGCTAAAATGACAGGGTCTACCAACCATTCGATTAAGCAAGTGGCACTGGCTGAAGAAAAAGTCAACAGGTCTGATCAAGAGGAACCCTGCCTATTGCAAGCTGAAATGGAGGAAGAACTAGCAGAGGAAGTACAAATAAGTGTGATGACAAAAGAAGTGATTGGAAAGCCAACTATGGGTGTCGAGACAAGACTCTTGCTTGTTCCTGAGTGGTTAGAAGCGCCTGGGGGAAAAGTTGTTGAAGATGACGTTACGCACGAGGTTATTGACGATAGCCAAACAGACTTGGATTAGCCAGTGATGTTTATGTCATCAGTACATGATGCAACGGGAGTGATTCCAGCAAAACTAGTGGTTGAGCGGAAGACTCGCATTCCTGGGAACGTGATGTTCGGATCACATGAGACTGAATTCGAAGAACCAGAGAATTATCTTTCACAAGGACGTCCACCTAAATCGCCTGGTCAAGTATTACTTCAGAGATGGTTTGCCAGTTCGGGATGAACAGGCTTAAGGAGGGGGCAGTGTTACGACATCACAGAACAATCTACGTGTTTATCGAATGTTCCAGAGGGACCTGGAATATAATGCGTGTGGCGTACATGATTCTCGACGCATTAGCTAGACTGTACCAGAAGCTGTGCGGACTGTGTCAAGGCCGCAATTAATTACATCGTAGGTAGAGCTAACATGCAGTATGGAATAATCTAATATTTAGGGGGGTATAAATACCAGTGCTCAACGACGTTCAGTTTCAGTTATAGTTGCGATATATTACAGTGTGGTTCGACAGTTATTGTCGGGCAATACTGTGTGCGTTCAAGAGGTTATTAGTAAAGTGTTATGTTTTATAATCAGGCGGTATATTTGTAATACAATTGTGTTTTATATTAGTTGACATTTTATTGCCTGTGAACAATTTTTATTTGATTTGTTGTAAGAGGCTGTGTTGTTAATTACTAATTGTTTAAATGTGATATGAAAGCTGGTGATTAGTGACTTAATTGGTGTCTTGAATTTTTTGTTTTCCACTGTACTTACAACAATCAAGTAGACCGTCATAACAATATGATTTTGTTTCCCTAATTAATTACCCAGTGCAACCAAGGAAATTTGTGCATTCAATATAGAAATTATTTGAAGATTATGGTTATTTGAAACCATATTCATTAAAGTAGAGAAACATTTAGTAGTCAAGGATTAAAGTTGTAGAAAACTGGTTGGTAAATTACAAGAATGGAACTCTAATTAATGTAAATGATTTAATACCAAAATGTTGTTGATGTTATATTCCCAGGAACTCTGATAAAAACAATGGATTTCTTCTGCTCATGAATTAGATACCATGCCATTCAGTTTTACATGAAAGAAGTCAGGTGCTTATAGTTCACGGAAGCTTCAGCAGCAACTTCATAGATAGATGTTATAAGATTTTATACTGTATTTAGAACAAATACTACTAGGTCACCTAAAGCTTAGTAGTAAACATTGAGTAGCAAATCCTGTACCAAGTTGCTTGCAAGCAGAACAGACATGAATTTATAAATAAAGAAGAAAAAAAGGAGAAGTAGGAGGAAGAAGAAGAGTGGAAAAAATAGGTAGAGAACATAGAGGGGGAGGATGTGGTAAAAGATGCTGGTCAGATACATATGAATCATCAGAGTTCGAAATCATTATAATTGAGAGGAAAGTCAAAATTATTAAAGCCATCTCTACTGAATACAGTAAAAAAATATTTAAAAAATGAAAACTTGCCTAATGATAAATAATTGTTTAATGAACATTTGATTACACTGATTTATAAAACATTGCTTGAATACAGTAAAAACTGTAACCTCCAACATTTTTTCTAAAACATGAAGCAGTATACAGTTTTCTTTAACCTTATTAATGTTTCTATTTTTCTGTCAAATATTTTAATTTAAGCTCTGTTCAAATGTTACAAAATGTCTTATATTACAAAAACATAAGAAAATGTTTTATAAACATAAACACGTTTTATTATGATGGAGTCCCTAATAAAACATGCAAATTACAGAAAAATTATTTATTTGTAAAAAGTAAAGTAGAGGATTCCTTTTGCTCTCCTTCTAGCACTTTCTCTGATACCAAAACATACACACATGAAGCTAGCAGAAAAGTTTCACATAAATTCTTTACTCAATTTCCTGCAGTTAAATAGAAAACTACCAAATTTCCTTGTATAACAGTTTTGTGAATCCATACTTTTTTGACTCTCAGGGAATTAGTAAAAACATATGTCATTACTTACTGGGAAAGTCAGTACTGTAGAGTCCCACTCTCCAGTGTCCGCCACACTCAAGAGCTGACAGGTCACCATCACAAGGCATATTACAGTCACTATCAGACGCAGCGTAAACTCGATCCGCTTCATTTCCGCAGAAACACTCTTCACTGAAAAGACGATTTTGTTTTCAAGTAAATTGAACTGTTAATATTGCAGTAATAAAATCAATTAATGTCTGAACTACCTCTTTTTTAGAAGAGAATTTTTTTAGCTACACCTAATGTAGAGGTAATACTTTATTGGAGGGGAATGAGAATATGGTATAGACATACATTATACACTTTAGGGAAATATGTATTCCCTAAGTGATTCCACTGAACAGTATTGGAGATGGTGGAATATCTATATCAGATATTTGACGCTCAATTGCCACAAATATTCTCATTATTTCATATTAGGTGGAGGACACTACTGAAGAATGTAGAACAAATAAGAAAAGTGAGAAGTGAATTTATAGAGTTGTACATGTGAAATGAAGTTGTGAAATCGTAGATAATTATGTAGTGGGTTAATTTCAACCATGGAGGGCCTACTACTGCAGACTTTATTATACAAGTATTGAACACTAGGCATTTACAAAGTAATGATATTCATTCTGAACTCTTGTTTCTGTTTGAATTGTCTTACTTGGACGAAAGATATTGCTAATATAAATAATACAAAGCATTTAAAAAAAACACACACACACACACACACATCTTGTACATGTACAAACAACAATCTCACTTACTAAAAGATGATTTTGAGCAATATGAAAATATTTTACATATTTTATCTCAAATATCTAAAAAACAAATTCTTCATTATGCCTACTTAATGGAATTTTTGTTACTGGAATTCTTCAATCTTGTTAATGGAATTTTCTAAATTTTCACTTTATTTATTTATTAACTTTTCAGCTTACTATAAATATCATATAGTAAACTGGTTCTTGCCCACCAAGAGAGAGAGAGATCTTGCCTTGCCCCTTGTTCACAGGGTGCTCCATTAAAGTCTGACAATAAAATCCTGTCAAACAACACAACTCTTAGAGGCTAATTCTTTGTGGGAATATTCCAACATACTCCTGTAACTGCCTTTGTTTCCTGGAAATCCATCTAATGAAGACCTCCAGAGACTTCCAGAGAGTTCTGAATGACTGCAATGAAAATTACTCAAAATCCTAAAGTAAATGTTTTAAATTTCATACGTTTGTTGGGTGTATGTGTGTGTGTGTGTGTGTGTGTGTGTGTGTGTCTGTTTGTATGTCTGTCTTTATATTTTGCCGAGTCCAGTTATTAAGAAGAGTGAAGTGTAAGGATGGTGTAGATTTTACAAATTTAGGAAAGAATTTGAGGAAAACAATTATTGTGTTTATAAAACAAGAGGTAAAGTATAACAAAAAAAAGAGATTTCAAAGTTAGTCAAAATAAATAAATAGTTACAATTCATTATTTTTGTCACAGAATTTTATCTTAATTCATTAACTGTTTCACTATCAGTACTGTATTCAACTATATCTTCACCAGATAGTTCTGTCCTGAGCTTTTACCATGAAGTCTTGAGTGAATTTCTGTCTGTCTTTAGTTTCTTATATATACATTTTATAATGACTTTACCTCAAGATATTTTCTGCCTATTTAGAACATGTTTTGGGAAGCCTTGTGTTCCCATCTTCAGCATTCCTAATTTTGAGCCTTATGAGGTATTTGTGTGTTGGCTGGTTGTTGCTTTGGTTTCCTGTTGGTCTCTGGTGTTTTAAATTGGTATTATTGTGTGTGATTGTGGTATATTGTGTATTTTCTATGTTGAGTGCTTTGAAAATTGTGTCATGTTTTGTATTGATTTGTATTTGTTCAGGTATTAGTTTGTTTTGTGTTTTGTGTTTTATGTTTGTATATTTGTAAATTTTCCCAAATGTTCATTATGGTCCCTTTGTGTGGTATATGTTTTATTAGTGTTATATTGGTTATGTCTGGGAATTCATGTCCAGTGTTTATTGCATGTGTGGCCAAATTAGTGGCCAAACACATAAATAATAACAACAATAAAAAATGGGCCACATTCACACACATACATAATAAAATGACAAAGCTAACAAAACTATTTAAAAACACTGATATCAAAATAGCATACAAAACTAATAAAAATAATTTACAAAAACTAAATAACCCACAAAACAAAGATAATACAACAACCAATGGTATATACAAAACTGAATGCCAAGATTGCAATAAATGTTATATAGGACAAAAAAACAGCTGAAAAAAACATTATTTTCAACACCTAAATGCATACAACAAACCAGAAATATTGCGACAGTACAAACAGATACGGTACTGTGCATTGCAAAAATAAATAAATAATTAATACAAATAAATAAAGCTATGGAATAGACATGATTCAGATTGCAAGCTGGATTGTTTAAAATATAGGGAGCATGCACGCAGTACTATTGTTTCATGCATGTACACGCATATCTGGCCCACCTGTCGCTAGCGTTGTGTACATGTGTATTTTGTTTTTGTGTGAAGCTTGTCTGTTCCTGAACAGTAACCATTCCTTTTCATATATTGATAAATTTTATGTTTTATTTTAATTATAAGAAAAATATGTACGATATTGTAAAATGAAAGACACCAGAGGGTGTAGAAAATAAAGGTGAACAAAGGGTTAAAAGACCGTGACAAAGTGACGGAAAGTGCAATTACTATAAGTAAAAAGTGAATAGATCATTTTATAATTACAATAAAAAGTGTAATTTACATATAGTAAACATATAAAAATTAGCGATCGATTGATCATCGTTTAGTGTGAAACAGACTTCGTAATTCGCAAAGATAGGCAAACTTAGTGAATTGAACCAGAGTGGGGGTTAAGACGCTTCAACAAACTCTGACAAGATGAAAATTGTTCAGACTTGAGCTTTTGAACTAATAAAGTTCCTTTTTCTATATTCAACCGTTGCCGTAGGAGGCTATGTCAGTCAACTACGTGATCGTAAATCTACAGTAAGCGTCACCTGACGACTTGTGAGGCAGAACAGAGGTTCGATGGAGACTCCTACAACCCATGATGTGAGCAGAGCCAACAACAACTAAGAAAGACAAGCAGTGGAAGCCTGGGAGAGGACCAGAGGATGCGAGGACATGAAAGACTGGAACAAGGACTGGAAGAGGATCCAAGGACACGAAGGACTGGAACAAGGACTGGAAGAGGACCCGAGGACCGGAAGAGGACACACTGAAGTTGCCACATCAAACGAGGTGATAACAAACCATAATAATAAATAGACAATTGAAAGACAATATTGAAACTAGAATGAAAGACATTCCAACTGTTGCTAACAGAATTTAAATTGTACATATAATGTAAAGTCTTATTATAATTTAGAATAATGTATCATGTTGAGAAAGTAATATTGGAATAACGTAAATGCTATGAGAGAGCAAGGCTTGATTTTTAAATTGAAGTAAAGTAGAATAATTAATAGAGTCTTTAATTGCTAAAAGAATAATGCATATGCTATAAATTTAAAAGAGAATTAAAGCCAAGTAAAAAATTAAAGAAATAATTGAAACAAAAGTAAATTCATTGTGAATTGATAAGCAATTGCAAAAGATGGCCACACTAAATGAGTAAGCCGAGAGCAGAAATAGATAATTAAGAGTAGATAATAAGATTTGTATATAAACTGTTTAGACATAAATTGTTCATATAAATCATATACATATCTCACAAGCGAGGAATAATGAATTTTTTAATAAATTTACAAATATACAAAAATAAAACACAAAACAAACTAATACCTGAACAAATACAAATCAATACAAAACATGACACAATTTTCAAAGCACTCAATATAGAAAATACTAATATATAAGTTACACCACAATCACACACAATAATACCAATTTAAAACACCAGAGACCAACAGGAAACCAAAGCAATAACCAACCATCACACAAATACCTCACAAGGCTCAAAATTAGGAATGCTGAAGATGGGAACACAAGGCTTCCCGAAACATGTTCCAAATAGGTAGAAAACATCTTGAGGTAAAATCATTATAAAATATATATTATATACATCAAGAAACGAACTCTAGCAGAAAGTGTTTGTGTGTGTGTATATATATATATATATATATATTGCAACAATACGTTTAGCATAAGTATATGTATCAACCCCTGACTGAGGTATGATAACATATGTATAGACATATGAAATATGTAAGATGTACATAATAAAAATAGTATAATAAATATACGTTAGATATAAGAAAGAATGTAATAAATATAAGCAGTATTTAAATTTAAATAAATCAAATATTGTACGTAAGCATGTATATGGAAGCATATGACTTTGTTGGTTTTTAAATGTAACGAAGGGGAGCAATTAACACGCAGAGACTGGCAGCGGTGACGTCAGAACGACATGCGGTCGCCTGTGTAGCAGTCTGCGTGTGTGTGTATGTGTACATGTGTAAGTAACAGACAGGTTAAATTATGCAAACGAGGGTGGAAGATTTCACACAGTTTTTAAGGATTGTACGTGAACCAAAAGTCACACGAATCAGCGACATATGTGAATACATAGCTGACGCCTGGTGCTTCAATTTGGCGTTAAGTGGTCATTAATCATGGGAACGGTTCAGACACCGTGTGAAATTTTGCCATAGCTGCCATAATTTGCACAGCGTAATATCTATAATTTGCAGAGACAAGGTTTAATATTATACCTAACAATTGGTGTAATAATATTTATAAAAAAGTGTGCGCTTCATAAAAAGACGCGTAGGTTGAAAGTGATGATGAAACCGACGCGCCAGCCAGTCCAAAGTTGTCAGAAAAAGTTTCCAACAGGAATTGCAATGGGCAGCAGTATAAAACCCCAGCGCATGACACACTTTTGCTCACTATCTCACTATCTCAGATCAAACTCATATAGTAAGAGGAATCCACGCATCTCGACAACGTAAACTTTACAAAGTTATAGTAATGTTTTGAACAGTAGTCAATATACTGAAGTGCAATGGAACTGGCATTACGTCGGTGCAGTTATTAAAGAACGAGTGAGTTAAATAAAAGACTGTATTAATGAAGCTACAAGAGTCATAACTACATAGAACTTCTAGACAGCTGCGAGGGACAAGAAAGAAGAGGACGATGAACTAGACATCTACAAGAGGACGCAGGGACAGCCTATGCAGCTACATCCAGCCGTTCATCATCAAGACTAGAGGTCCACGTCAGAACTCAGCATCCAGGAGACGGAGCGAGGAATTCAACGACGTAGAGACAAGAGGAGCTGATACCGAAGAGGATCATCAAACTCGAGAGTCCGGATGACGGTAACAACAATTTAAATGGGTGCAGAAAAATGCAGGTGAACTCGAACATTTATTTAATATAATATTCATTTATTGAATATAATGACCCTGAAGTCTATCACCAAGAGCTCTAGTTTCCATATCCAAGTTTACAGAACATTAATATATTTTTTAATTGGAACAATGAATAAATAATTATTAGAAATATAAATGAGAATAGAGAATATCATAATAAGTAATCTCATAAATGAATGGTCAAGAAAAAACCATAGTTTATTATATTGTGTAATTAATTAGATGAATAATTTTTAAATATTATATTTACGTAATAGTTAATTAATTGAGACATTAAAATTAGAATCAATTAACGTAAAGAAGATTCTCTATTAATATTTTAATTAATATTTGAATTAATTAAAAGTTTCATTTACGTGGTATACATTGAAAACCACACTTGTAAAGACTAGATCAAGATTTAAATGTTATACGTATTAATTACGTTTCCTATTATATTTATATGTGTTGTATGTATATGTCTGTGTACCATTTCAGGTCATATATATAGTTTATGTGTATACTTGGAAGTATAAGAAATCAGAGTTAAACACATTATGAGTATATTATATTCGGATTGAATATAAGGGTTCATATAACAAGTAACCCACATTAAACAATTTTAAATAACATGACAATTTGTAATTTTTGAATAAATCAAATGAATATGCTTTTCTTGAAACAGTCATACTAATTTCACAACCAGAACTCAATCCTCTGTACTCGTTACTTGTAAATTAAAACTTATAACGTTATTCACGCGCTTATCCACACTCAATCAACGACCAAAGCCTGCAACCCACCCGGGGAACATCAAGGTAAATACTGCTGAAGAAGAGTATAACCTCAGAGACTTGGGTAAGTGCGTGCATACGAGTAATAGCATATGTGTAAAAAGTAAGTGTATAAAAATAACGTTGTAAAGTAATTGGTGCTCCAAAATCGTGAGGCTCGACAAACACACATAAATTTGTGTATGTTAATTATTGTTGTACAATAAATGTTAAAGATCATTACATGTAAATGGCGCCCTGGTAATAAAGAAAGTCTAATAAGTAATTAGCAAAATATTGTAAGAAAGAATTAATAGTCAATTTGTGTAATAAATAATATTACAAATTGTTATAATCAAGTACAGAGAGGAAAAACAGTTGTGAAATTAATATTGATAAATACATTAATTTAAATAAAGAAATATAGAGTCACGGTTGACCAATAATAAAAATATAATTCATATAACGAATTAGTTTGGACACTGTAGACTACATATAAAAATGGCGAAGCAACCGACAATGGATTTCGAAACAATGTTTAAACGACTTCAAGAAGAGTTGAAGACGAATAGTGAAAAACTAGAAAATAAATTAGAAAGTAGCAATGAAAAATGAGAAAATAAATTAGATAGTAGCAATGAAAAGTTGGAAAAATTAGAAAATAAATTAGGAAGATTAGAAGATAGTAATACGAGATTAGAAACTCAAGTAGAAGATAGTCGTAATAGACTAGAAATCACTATTGAAGAAGTAAAAACTCAGTTAGATAGTAATAATACTAGGTTAGAAGAGTAATATAGAACTCGTCAGTAATACTTTAAAAACAGAGCTTACTGCACGCGTTGAAGCAGTCGAACAGCGAGTTCAACAGTCACTTAATGAACAAGCTGTAAAGATTGACAGTAAATTTAAAGAACAGCGTGAATATACTACACGTGAAACTAAAGAACACATTCGACAACTGGCTGAACAGTGGAATGAAAAGTTTAAAATTACTAAGCAGGAGCAAGACCTCAGATACAAAGATGTAAATGAGTGCATCCTGGACAATACGAATAAAACAAAGGAACTCACTGTGAGGACCGAAACTGTAGAAATAGCTGTGGAGGAGGTCATGAGGAAAACTACACACCACTCCATAGAAATTAACAATATGAAAGATGGACTACAAGAGGAGGTAGAAAAACTACGAGCAGAAGTCAAGAGACGACACAGTGCTATGATGATGTGTGCTGCAAAGGTAGACGATGGAGAGAAAATCAGTTTTAAAGGTAATAAATGGGAGAACTCCATAGAATTTTTACATAAATGTGAACGAGAAATGGCAACTATAGGAAGCAACCTAAACGACCGAGAACGTATAGAATTTGTAAGTCGACATTTCCAGGAAACAGCATCCAAATGGTATACAATTGTTCGGGACCAAACAGAAACTTATGAACAGTTCAAGGCATCCTTCGAAAATCGATATTGGAATATACATACCCAGAGAGAGGTACGAGACCAGCTGGAGTATGGACGGTATTACGTCACCAGCAAACGTTCCATGGAAGACTACATAATACAACTCGTCGAACGGTGTAAGCATCTTAGACCCAGTTTCACGGAGCACGAATTACTATTGAAATTAAGCTACCATTTTGACAGACACATTAGACTTACCGTTTATACCCAAGGAGTTAAAACCATAGAGGAACTTCTTATTCTTGTAACACAGTCATCGCAGTTTGTTAATAAACAATACGAGAGAAGAGAGAACCAGCCGCAGCAGCAGCAGTACTCTACGCATAATCCAATACAACAAAAATCGACGCAGTTTGCGAAAAGAGAAGAGAATTGGAAAGAGTATAAACAACCCTTTGAAAAAGGTAATACAACTCCACATAAAGGAGCGTACGCACATACAGGTACGTGTAAAAAGCAATTAAAACCATACAATGCGAATGTACAGAATATAAAACAAATAATAATAATCATAATAATAGTAAGAATAATTATGAAAATAAAAGTGTACAACAGCTGACACGCCCAGTGGCGGCTTCAGGGGGGCCATGGGGGCCATGGCCCCCCCCCCCGAGAACCTGAGACACTTTTCCTAACTCATTATTTAGACGATCCAAATGGGTAAAAATATTAGTGGATATGACAAAAGTTATTACGGTTAAAACTATATGTCAGCGTGGCCTTATTAAAGGTGGCCTTCACTGTGGTCTCTACCCTGTTTCATAATTTATAAAGCACATTTTTGTTCTATGAAGCCAGAAGAGTGAGCGTGAGGAGTATTGTACTTAGTTTTGCCTGATCTGGTGCCGTAAACGAGCCGGTTTGCGACGCTGTAAATACCGTTCTAGACACCTACAAAACCTCGCCACTCGAACAGCCTTAGAGGTTATTTACTGGGGGACATGCTTATTATCCATAAGGATAGATTGTATGTATAAAGGCGGAAATAACAAAAAATTACTGGGGGAAGTTGTCAGCACTGATTTCCCACCAGGGTTGACTCCATCTCCTCCACAAACACTATTGTGTTGACGCCATTTGTAACAAGTGTGCTAGGTTTTCTGATCATAAATAGCTTTACGTTTAAGAACACAGATATTTATTTACAGTTCACAGTACAGTTAGGTACAGTTTAGTTTTGTTGTGCTCAACAAAAGCCGATAAACTAAAAAATGGTGAGTACAGCCAGTGTACAGTACTAAATTTTGATCAGTCATCTAGCGAACAGGGTTATGTCTTACTTTCCTATTTTTTATTATACGTAGGCCTACTAGAATTAATGTTTTGTAACTGTGAAAATGTTCTGCCTGTGTCTGTCTGAAGTAGTGTAAACTAAACTACTGGACTGATTTTTAGTAAAATTGGAAATGCAGTTGTTATTTGTGAATATCTTAGAGGCTTTTAGCGAACTTCCTTTAAAAATTCAGTTATTACCTTATGTGGCGGTGTCATGGCAATACAGTACACTTTCGCTAATCCGAACTAATAAAAACCGGTAGGGTTCGGATCAGCAAAAAGTTTGCATTACCGAATGATCAAATATAATACCGTATTAATATTGTTGGAGTTCATCGAAGGCTAATAAATATTCTTAGCCAAGAAATTACACATTTTTTAATTTTGTCATCACCATCAAAGAACACGGTTCTCGCCATATGTTTCATGTGTTAAGAAATACATATGTAATAAAGAAAAAAATATCTTTCTTATAGATAATAAACTTTATTTAGCATATATATTTAACATTTTACTGTACATAAATACTATGATTAAGCAACGTATTTACATTTTAAGAAAAACGATTTGATATAATATGATTATAATAAAATTATTTTACAGATTTTTATTTCCTTCCAAATAATTATAAAAATCTTAAATAACTTAACTTAAATAAATTAAATTAACAAGTTCAATTTTTATACAACAAACTTTAATTAAAAAACCACCTAAAAAGTAAGGTTAACTTTTTGCTATTGTCGTACCTATGGCCAGAACTGAATAATTGGTCTATTCGATAACACAGTTATGGCCACCAATTTTTACAAAAATATAAAGGAATAGTACATGCAGAATTATTATTAACTTAAAGTTTATTTTATGTTGAACACGCTGAAAATCTTTTTACTATCATAGCACTGCTTATTTCAATAAATTTCACAAATTACTTAGCAGGTTTCCTTAGTATCCAAAATAAGAAAATGCAGGTTTCAGAGCTGTTTGTTACTAAAAAAATTTTATTTCTTTTAAAATAAGAATATCTGTTACAAAATTTCTGCGAAATACGAGCAAATAGATAACAGAACATACTTATGAAACTTTCGAGTTTCTAACACTATTTGATATTTTTTTAATTTACGAAATACTCCCAGGTGGCATTCACTATAGAGGTGGCATTCACTGTGGTCTCTACCCTACCGACATTCGGATTTACGAAAGTGTACTGTAGTTAAGCCGCCTACACTGTGCGTTCACAGTTCCACACACTGTCAGTCTTATTTCCATTAATCAATCCGTCTTATTTTTTATTGCTATCATTTCATTTTAAAATTTTTTATTTATTTTTTTTTTTTTTTAATTAGGAAGGATACAATTAGGTATAAATAAGGATTATGCTAGGTGGCATTTTTATATTTTCAGAATATATCTACAGGAGTTAAGAAACGGAGATGCACAAGACCAATTGACTCCTTCTTTGGAAAGTTGTCAAAGCAATCAACTCAGACTGGTGTGGTTGGTGCTCCACCGATGCCTAGTACATCTTCAGCTATGGACGTCTTCAGCAATAGTGAAAACTATTTGACTACCAAAAGTGTCTCGCCAGTTGGAACTGAAGCTGGTAGTAGCCATCCTGTTCTGAAAGGAGTAGCTCATACCAAAATCAAAGATATTACTTCTAACCTAGCAGGCGAATTAGTAGCTCACGATTACGACATAGGACTCTACGTTGGAAAACCTGTGGATAAGTTTACAAAATTTGGTCTTTTACAACACCATTGGGAGCCCCCCAAAGACTACAGTTTTCCTTTTTCAGTCCACAATAAAAATGGGAAATTTGTCAAGCATTTTTTAGGGAGAAATCATTTAGAAAGCAAACATTGGCTTGTGTTTTCTGATATACAGAAGGGTCTCTACTGTAAATACTGCGTACTTTTTGCGCATGAGTATTGTGGCCATAATAAAGGAGAGCACTTGCAATCTCTTGTGACTAAGTCTGTGACCTCATTTGCGAAATTACTTGGTAAAGATGGCTGCCTGGAGACACACGAGAAAAATGCATACCACAGAGAGAGTGTGGAAGCTGGGAAAAAATCATTAAAACTTATACATCTCCAGAAGAAGCTGTTGTTAATAAAGTGATTACTCAGCGCTTACAGCAAGTTGAAGAAAACCGTGAGCGGTTGCGTCCCATAATTGAAAGTATTATCTTTTTGGGACGACAAAATATCCCCCTTCATGGACATCGAGACGATGGTAACCTCCACCTCCAAGAAGATCCAAGTCCCGTAAATGAGGGAAACTTCAGGGAGCTCTTAAGGTTTCGTATTTCATCAGGTGACCACATACTAAAAAAAACACCTTGATAACTCATCTGCACGGGCAACATACATTGGGAAAAACACCCAAAATAGCCTGATTGAATGTTGTGGAAAGGAAATCACACGTGTCATATTAAATAGAGTGCGACAGTCTGGCTGTTTTAGCATACTATTTGATGAAACCACAGACATATCCCACACTGAACAACTGTCTCTTACTTTGAGGTATGTTTATAATGGTTTTATTCGTGAAGACTTCATCACATTTATTGATGCATATGATGCCATCCAAGATAAGGAGGGAAATGAAAATGGCGTACAACTTGAGCGCAAACTAACAGGAGAGGTACTTGGAAAAATTGTTGTAAATATCGTCAAAGAGTTGCTCCTTGACGTCAACAACTGTGTAGGCATTGGGACAGATAGTTGCAGTGTAATGTCATCTGAGCTTGTTGGCGCTGTCTGTGAAATATGTCGTGAAGCAACGCATGCATGCTGGTGTCCTTGCTTAAATCACGCATTGAATAACTCGCTGTATAAATCAAACAATGTAGCAAGTGTCCGAAACTCGATCGGCATAATGAAATCAGTAACATCATTTTTCAATATGTCTGCAAAGAGAAATGGCGTTTTACGTAAGTTTTTGGAAAAGAGAAACGATGATTTAGGTATGTTTTTGGGGAAACAGCTACCGGGGCTTTGTGAAACACGTTGGGTGGAGAGGCATGATACTCTGCTCAAGTTTCGTGAAGCTCTTCCTTATCTGATTGAAGCTCTGGAATCAATTTCTGGCTGGACGGATTTGACTACTTCCTCCAACGCAACTGCACTGATCACCTCCCTGTGTGATGTACAGTTCATTTTGGCAATGATTTCTTTGATCGATGTATTGAAACATACACTTCCACTGAGCAGAAGGCTCCAGACTCCGTCCCTTGATTTAAGAAAAGCTTCTGACGCTATTCAGGATACACTTTCTGTACTGAAAAAGAAAAGGCAAAAGTGTGACGAGACATTTTCTGAGGTGTTTTGTGAAGTCAAGGAATTGTGCTCTCAACTCGGAGTTGAAATAAAACTTCCTCGTGTAACAGCACAGCAACAACATAGACCAAATTACACATCAAACACGCCAGAAGAATATTACAAGAAATCTACATACATTCCCCTACTTGACAATGTGATTGCAGATCTCATTTCAAGATTTCCCAAAGACTCATTGGATTGTTTTGGACTTCGTGTATTGATTCCAACTGTTGTTGTTAAGGACAATCCCAAGGACGGTGCCAGTGATGTACACAAAGACCTGGACGAAGAAAATATGCAGCTCCAAAACTTGATCGACAAATTCGCACCCATACTTGGGCTAAGGAAAAGCGATGGGTATCTGGTAAATAGTGAATTCGAACTTTGGCGGGAAAAATGGGAAAGGGAAAACAGATATAAGGGTAAACTTCCAGCAATCGCTATTGAAGCGATGGATGCTTGTGATAAGGACATGTTTCCATCGATTTACTCCTTGTTAAAAATCCTGGCAACTCTTCCCGTTAGCGTGGCGTCTGCTGAGAGAACTTTCTCCACCTTGCGTCGTTTGAAGACGTGGCAGAAGGCAAGGATGGGTGAAGAAAGATTGTCCGGACTATGCCTGTTACACACTCAGAGAGACATTGAAATTGACGTAGACTCAGTGATTGAACGATTTGCAAACAGTGGAAATAGGAGGAGAATAGATTTTGTTGTTTAGGTTTAAGCTTTTAACAAACTTTTATTAATGTGTTACTATGTATTGTTATTCTCGTGTTTGAAATAAATAAATAGTATTATAAACATGTATTTCAAGTTTAATTCCTATATCCAAGCTTTGGGTTTGACCGTTTATTAGCTTATTTAATTTTGAGGGTTTTAAGGGTAAACTGCCCTTAAAATTAAAATATGTTTTAAATGAAAAAAACGCCTGGATGAATTACAAAACTGATCCAGACTTTTTTACTGATTATGGCACACCCTATGTATTTATAGGAGAAAGAATTAGGCGAAGTTGTATATAAAAAGTACCAAATTTGCTTATACATATGTTTCATTACATAACAAAATGACGATATATTTCACTGAATTAATAATTTAAAAACACCATCGAATCAGGAAATATTTTCAAAAAGTAACTCATTTAAATCATATTTGCAGGAGTTAAATGATCTTAAAATGCCATTTCTAAAGTCTAAATTTGCAAAACTTTTGAGGGAGCGCCCCCGCCCCTCCTCTGCTGGGAGTATTCCATACCCCCAGGCTTGCCCGTATGGCCCCCCCGAAAAGATGGTCTGAAGCCGCCACTGGACACGCCTGTCTACATCCAAAGAGAGAGGGGGTGAGAAGAGCACAACAAGGGAGAAGAACAATGAATGACGGCGAGGGAGAAGCCGGTCGCCAGCTCAAACAGGTTTTAAAAGCGACACATATTCCAACAAAATACCGGAACGAACAGGCTTGTTAAATGACCTGCACACACATGAGCTGCGCGCCACCCTAAACGATACAAACAATCCGCAACAGGAAAGAATGTGGTCTTACGCCTATTGTCCTACACAAGGGGGAACAATAAGCGGTATAAAGAAACGTAATGCGGTTAACATATCAACCATTACTTATCAAACAGATGAGAGAGTTAAATATTTGCTAAATAATCTAGCAAGTGAACAAAATAAAGATCCACAGATAAGTCACTTGAAATTATCAACACTATCTAGTAGACATACGATTAAAAATAGTATATTGTATAAACTCGTCAATTATGATTGGAAAATAGTCCTCACCAGAGATGTTAAAAACACTAACTATACCATGTCATAAAAGTTTAACACATGCGTCTGCTTTAAAATGTCATTTAGCTTTGAAGGAAGACTTCATTTTGAATAATATGTTTAGAAGAATAAAAGCAATCTTAAAAGGATGCTTCGAATGTCAAACAGCCCGACATCCGAATCTTCACACCTACATAGATATGGAAAATATCAAGACACAGGAAAAGGGAGAATTAGTAGCAGTAGACTTCCTGGGCCCATTTCCGAGAGCTATTCACGGGGGTACGAAGCACATACTTGTATGTATAGATGAGTTCACCAAGGCAGTTCGACTCTACGCTATTCGAAGACCTACCACAAAAAGTGTACTGAATGTCATACTACGAAAATATGTACCGAAGTATGGTCAAATCAAAAAGATATTGAGTGACCAAGGTAAACAATTTCAAAATAAAGCATGGACGGAAACGCTAACTCAGCACGGCATACAACCAGTGTTAATGTCAATACGACATCCACAAGGAAACCTTGCTGAGAGGGTAAATAAAGAGTTAGGAAAACATTTACGCATCTACTGTAATGAACAACATAATCGATGGGCAGAGTACTTATCATTTTTTGAACAAGCTATAAATGCTATATACAGTGAAGCTACAGGATATACACCGGTGGAACTGGAAACAAATAAGAAACCCAATAGATTCTGGTCGAGAAACATTGACAAACCTCCAAACCAACACCTACAAATTCCATTAAGTCACAAGTACGACAATGCGAAGAAGAGGATGGAAAAACTTGGAGAAAAGAGGATCGAGAGGTTCAACAGAACGCACAAACTCATCACATTCCATGAAGGAGAGAGTGTGCTACTAAAAAGTAATCCAGTGGGAAAACGAATCGACAATACGGCAAAGAAACTATTCAGACTGTACGAGGGACCCTACTTATTACAAAGGAGGAAAGGACGACACACATTTATCGTCTACGATCAAACAAGAAACAAGATCATTGGAAAGTACCATGCATCAGCATTCCGTAAATTCTATGGATAAAGGAATTAATAAATAGTCAATTTATAAGTCCATGGGAGGGACGTAATCCACCCAGGGAAAATCAAAAATTTTAAGAACCCTTATAACCACTAATTGTGAGTTGTAAAAAATAATTAAATAAAGAATTTCTGGGTAAGGAAATAAAATTTGAATAAAATTCAAATTTTATTTTACCCAGCAGGGGAATTTATGCAACTATACATTTAGCAAAAGTATATGTATCAACCCCTGACTGAGGTATGATAACATATGTATAGACATATGAAATATGTAAGATGTACATAATAAAAATAGTATAATAAATATACGTTAGATATAAGAAAGAATGTAATAAATATAAGCAGTATTTAAATTTAAATAAATCAAATATTGTACGTAAGCATGTATATGGAAGCATATGACTTTGTTGGTTTTTAAATGTAACGAAGGGGAGCAAATAACACGCAGAGACTGGCAGCGGTGACATCAGAACGACATGCGGTCGCCTGTGTAGCAGTCTGCGTGTGCGTGTGTGTGTACATGTGTAAATAACAGACAGGTTAAATTATGCAAACGAGAGTGGAAGATTTCACACAGTTTTTAAGGATTGTACGTGAACCAAAAGTCACAAGAACCAGCGACATATGTGAATACATAGCTGACGCCTGGCGCTTCAATTTGGCATTAAGTGGTCATTAATCGTGGGAACGGTTCAGACACCGTGTGAAATTTTGCCATAGCTGCCATAATTTGCACAGCGTAATATCTATAATTTGCAGAGACAAGGTTTAATATTTTACCTAACAATTGGTGTAATAATATTTATAAAAAAAGTGTGCGCTTCATAAAAAGACGCGTAGGTTGAAAGTGATGATGAAACCGACGTGCCGGCCAGTCCAAAGTTGTCAGAAACAGTTTCCAACAGGAATTGCAACGGGCAGCAGTATAAAACCCCAGCGCATGACACACTTTTGCTCACTATCTCACTATCTCAGATCAAACTCATATAGTAAGAGGAATCCACGCATCTCGACAACGTAAACTTTACAAAGTTATAGTAATGTTTTGAACAGTAGTCAATATACTGAAGTGCGATGGAACTGGCATTACGTCGGTGCAGTTATTAAAGAACGAGTGAGTTAAATAAAAGACTGTATTAATGAAGCTACAAGAGTCATAACTACATAGAACTTCTAGACAGCTACGAGGGACAAGAAAGAAGAGGACGATGAACTAGACATCTACGAGAGGACGCAGGGACAGCCTATGCAGCTACATCCAGCCGTTCATCATCAAGACTAGAGGTCCACGTCAGAACTCAGCATCCAGGAGACGGAGCGAGGAATTCAACGACGTAGAGACAAGAGGAGCTGATACCGAAGAGGATCATCAAACTCGAGAGTCCGGATGACGGTAACAACAATTTAAATGGGTGCAGAAAAATGCAGGTGAACTCGAACATTTATTTAATATTATAAATGACCCTGAAGTCTATCACCAAAAGCTCTAATTTCCATATCCAAGTTTACAGAACATTAATATATTTTTTAATTGGAACAATGAATAAATAATTATTAGAAATATAAATGAGAATAGAGAATATCATAATAAGTAATCTCATAATTGAATGGTCAAGAAAAAACCATAGTTTATTATATTGTGTAATTAATTAGATGAATAATTTTTAAATATGAGATTTACGTAATATTTAATTAATTGAGACATTAAAATTAGAATCAATTAACGTAAAGAAGATTCTCTATTAATATTTTAATTAATATTTGAATTAATTAAAAGTTTCATTTACGTGGTATACATTGAAAACCACACTTGTAAAGACTAGATCAAGATTAAATGTTATACGTATTAATTACGTTTCCTATTATATTTATATGTGTTGTATGTATATGTCTGTGTACCATTTCAGGTCATATATATAGTTTATGTGTATACTTAGAAGTATAAGAAATCAGAGTTAAACACATTATGAGTATATTATATTTGGGTTGAATATAAGGGTTCATATAACAAGTAACCCACATTAAACAATTTTAAATAACATGACAATTTGCAATTTTTGAATAAATCAAATGAATATGCTTTTCTTGAAACAGTCGTACTAATTTCACAACCAGAACTCAATCCTCTGTACTCTTTACTTGTAAATTAAAACTTATAACGTTATTCACGCGCTTATCCACACTCAATCAATGGCCAAAGCCTGCGACCCACCCGGGGAACATCAAGGTAAATACTGCTGAAGAAGAGTATACCTCAGAGACATGGGTAAGTGCGCGCATACGAGTAATAGCGTATGTGTAAAAAGTAAGTGTATAAAAATAACGTTATATATATATATATTTTTTTTTTCAGTTAATTGTATTTACTTTTTTGGTGCCCTGGACAGACATTCTCGCCAATTTTTACTTCCATATTCCTTAAGGAATGGAAGTATGGTGATGGCAAAAAAAATCGTGTTCGAGATTATTGCAGATTCTGATTCTACTACACTCAAAACATGAAAAAAAGTCGTTTTCCGAAAAGTGTCTGTGTGTCTGTCTGTGTGTCTGTCTGTCTGTGTGTCTGTGTGTCTGTCTGTCTGTAGATTTTTTTTCTATGGCAAACGATAACTGCCGCAAATTCAAACAGAATCAAATAATTTTTTGCATACAGCCCGGTTTTGCAGAGTTCTCGCGACCTATTGTTTTTGGTGAAGATCGGTTGAGGGAAAGGGGTAGTTTACCTGCAACGGTTTTTTTTTAGCAAGGGTAATTTTGTTTGTTTGGCAAACGATAACAGCCGCAAATTCAAACAGAATCAAATAATGTTTCGCATACAGCCCTGAATTGTAGAGTTCTCAAGACCTATTGTTTTTGGTGAAGATCGGTTAAGGGAAAGGGGTAGTTTACCTGTAACGTTTTATGTTTTAACAAGGGTATTTCCTATGGCAAACGATAACAGCCGCAAATTCAAACAGAATGAAAAGATTATTTGCATACAGCCCTAAATTGTAGAGTTCTCAATACCTTTTGTTTTTGGTGAAGATCGGTTAAGGGAAAGGGGTAGTTTACCTACAACGTTTTTTTAGCAAGGGTATTTTCTATGGCAAACGATAACAGCCGCAAATTCAAACAGAATCAAATAATTTTCTGCATACAGCCCTGATTTGTAGAGTACTCAAGACCTATTGTTTTTGGTGAAGATCGGTTGAGGGGAAGGGGTAGTTTACCAGCAACGTTTTTTATCATGCGTATTTTCTATGGCAAACGACAACTGCCGCAAATTCAAACAGAATCAAATAATTTTTTGCATACAGCCCTGATTTGTAGAGTACTCGCGACCTATTGTTTTTGGTGAAGATCGGTTGAGGGGAAGGGGTAGTTTACCTGCAACGCTTTTTTTTATCAAGGGAAATTTTTTTTTTTTTGGCAAACGATAACAGCCGCAAATTCAAACAGAATCAAATAATGTTTCGCATACAGCCCTGAATTGTAGATTTCTCAAGACCTATTGTTTTTGGTGAAGATCGGTTGAGGGAAAGGGGTAGTTTACCTGCAACGTTTTTTTAACAAGGGTATTTTCTATGGCAAACGATAACAGCCGCAAATTCAAACAGAATCAAATAATGTTTTGCATACAGTCCTGATTTGTAGAGTACTCAAGACCTATTGTTTTTGGTGAAGATCGGTTAAGGGGAAGAGGTAGTTTACCTGCAACGTTTTTTTATCAAGCGTATTTTCTATGGCAAACGATAACAGCCGCAAATTCAAACAGAATCAAATAATTTTTTGCATACGTCCCTGAATTGTAGAGGTCTCAATGACTTTCGATTTTGGTGAAGATCGGTTAAGGGGAAGGGGTAGTTTACCTGCAACCTTATACGTTTTAACAAGAGTAAAGTACTTGAAAATTTATTTAAACTTTTTGAAACAATGGTAATTGTTAAAAATAAAATAATTTTGTTGCCAGGCAATAAAATTATAATTTTTTCATTTTAATGTAATATAATATTTTTCATTTAATACAGCAATAAAAAGGCAGGTAAGGCACAGCCTGGCTGTTTGGCTGAAAATGATTTTAAATATAAATCTTAGAATATGGAAGTCATGTATGGTTCTCCATACCGATATTTATGACTGTATGGTGCTCCTGACATGTTAAGTTGCACCTCGTTTTAAATTGATAAAGTGCTTAGAACAGTTTCATATGGCTACGGCTGTAGCTTATGAGATTAGAAGTGTGCATACAATGTCAGTTGTTTATCGTTAGTTATGAGTCAGCAGCTGAAACAAAGACATTGTCATTCAGTGTGTCTGTGATATGTAAACACTGCGATACTTGACAGCAGTGGCGGCTCGTGACTTAAGAGGCTGGAGGGCGCGACCTTTAGGCTCCTTAATTATTTATCAATATAGAATTTAACGCACAATAGAAATGTCGCCAATATTTGATAACATAATTCATTAATAAAATAAGAATAGTAACTCATACAGCATGCAACGATTATTTAAAAATTTGATCTCACCTCAAATATTGTCAGCTGTTGTAGAGAGACAGCAGTTTTATTAATAAACATAACCACAAACTGTTCACAAAAATGTCTATGCTGTTTCCACTTAACAAGTAATATACTATATTTACATTATATTATTTCTATGATACCTACACTTTAAACAGACCCTTTATTTATATACAAAGTCCATTCGCCTTTCCTTTAAATTAACGAACTTTTCTAGCATCAGAGTCCTTCATTTCTTTAACAAGTTCCTTGTTGATAGATAACATCGCATTCAGTTTATCGTTTTTCATTGTAATTCTCAAGAAAGTCTTTAGTGTTTTCAGAGTCGAAAAGCAGCTCTCAGGTTCGGCACTTGTCATGGGGTAGTTATGATAATTTTCGGCAGTTTTGACACTTCTTTGAAAACTGACGTAAGATTGTTTTCTTCTATAAAGTTAAGAAGTTTTATTGCGTCTTTAATATTAAAATCATGCCGTCTGTATAGGCCAATAGTTCCAATTCACTCCGAAGTTTGATTTCTTGTAAGAAAGGGTAATGTTGAATCACTCGCTTGAATTTTTCTTCCGTAAAGTTTGTAGAAAAAAGTGGAAATAAGTCACTTGGTTCCTCACGGAACTCCTCACTTATTTGTGTTTCTATTTCATTTATTTTCTCCCTCTCTGCATCTCATTTTCAAAAATTCCGATATCACTTTGCCACATTACACTGTCTTTGTTCCTACTCTGTAGTTGTTGGTACAGTATGTCCACATGGGATAGAATTATAGAAAAAAGTTAGCCAGAACATTAGGAAATTTTGGTCCTAAAGAGCCCTTCTGTGACCACTTGCCTCATTAACTGTGAGTTTGTTTGTACACTTTTCTTCAAGAACTTCGAAACATTCCTCCAACTTATATCGGTTTTCGTACACAACTTTGACTGTACGAATGTTGTAATTCCATCTTGTTATAGAAACTCTGGGTAACCTGGCTTGCACTACTTCCTTCAAAACATCCGTTCGTAGAGATGAGTGTGAAAAAAATGCTGGAATGGCAGACAGATTTGAGAAAAAACTAACTTTGTTGTTTACACTTGTTGCTTTTTCTAATAGCAAATTAAGTTCATGAGCGTAACAGTGCACAAAACATATGAACGGATACACTTCTCTAATTTTTGCCTTTACACCTCCAATAGAACCAAACATAACATTAGCGCCAACATAAGTCTGAGCTATTATCATTTCCTTTGACGTGTGAAGAAGGGGATAGATATTGTTCATTATGCACTTTGCTAATGTTTCTGCACATTTACCTTCAGGACTGAGAAATCCCCAAAACCTTTCGTACACCGACCCCTTAAACATGTAGTTAAAAACTAATATTATTTGACAGTGGTTTCTCACATCAGTTGTCTCCTCACATTCGATTGTCACAAATTCGGAAGCTTGTATCAACTTTTCTATTTCTTCACTAAAGCACACAGTGCAATTATCATTCTGTATTATTTTCTATGTACCTTTGAATACTGTTGCCGGTTCTAAATGGTCTTTCATTGCAGAATCCAGCTCCGCAGTAAAATTAATTAAGCCTTTGTATACCCCTGGATTTGTAGACGATGCTCATTCGTTATGAACTCTTGGAGACAACTGTAAAACACTACAGAATTTCACACACGAAATCAGCTGTTTTAAAACATGTCTGTTTTTGCTGACTTGAACATTGTGCTTTTCAATTTTTTGTCTAAATTGCGAGTCCAGACTAGACAGTATGTTTACTTTGCTTAACAAAGGAAAATCAACAACACTATTCATGTGATGGACGGATATTTCATGCTTCTTAATTTTTTCTGTAAGATGTTTTATATCGTTAACCTCTTTTAGAGTCCAAAAACAATCACCATTTTTTCTGGGAGACAATAAAATACATGGAAAACAGAATAGTATTCGTGAATCTATTAAAAAAAACACAAACTCAAAACCTAAACACTAAACTAATGCCCGCACTGAATTAACCACACCAGAGAAACTTATAAACACTAAACAGAGCAAATCTCATACTATTATCAATAGTCTGCGATTAGTTGTACTTAGTGAATTACGCGACTTTCTGCTAATCGTGGCGCGGAAGCCGGCGCGCCGAGCGACAGTGTAAACGCCGCCTATATAAGCTTACAATTTCGTTCAACTTTGGATAGAGTAGGGGATCTGAGAAATGGGCGCGATTGTCAGAGCGCCGTAATGCATGCTGTTCCGAAAACATTTTTGCTATTACCTTACACAAAAACATTTTCTTGTCCGAAGCGTTAAAGAAATATGTAATGACTTTCCACAAATAGTGATAGTGGGTTGTTTAATGATATGATTTAATCTGGGAGGCGCGCGCCTTAGCGCCCTAAGAACGAGCCGCCCCTGCTTGACAGTTACTTGACAGTCGAGTGTCTTGAGATTTTGTAATACTTGCAATAAGTGAACAGACTTATTCATTGTTGTGGGGAATTTATTTTTTTTTTTTACATTTGCATATTGTAATGCTATATGAGGTGAGAGGAGGTTGTATAATCTATGCTATAAGTGACAGTGTAATTGTTGTTGTAGCGTATTTATTTAAACTTTGACTTGTTATGGCTAAAAGGGATTTATCTGAAGCAAAATTGGCAGAAATTCTTGCTCAGAGTGACAGTGAAAAAGACTTTTCTAATGACAGTGATTAGTAATCTTTGTAAGAAGAGAAAACAGCATGCCAGTAGTGGCCTGTTTGCAGGACAATGCGGATTTCAATTTGTTTAATCTGGTTAGAACTCACATTTGCTCTAAACATAAATAACACAATCAGCAGTGTTTGTAACTTTGTTCTACATTCTGCTGTTAAAGTGTATGTACTGTGTTTTAGCACTAATCAAAAAGGTATCAGTTGCAATTTTTTTAATTAGGCATAGGGCAAGTAAATTAGACATAGCATCAGCAATAAAATAATAACAAGAACAATAGAAGTACATTTAAATTTGAACTAAGATCTAAGGCAAGTTATTAATTCTTTTCTTGTGCATTTAACATAATAGTACCAGGGGACCGAGCTTGGCTCGGTTTCAAATAAAAAATAATTTTTTTAATAAGATTTTACATTTTTCTTTTTACATAACAGAACAAAAACAGATTTGCATTTTACAATATTAATTTAGAAATTGGAAATGTATTTTATGAAATTGGGAAACTAAAATAGTAATCTTATAACTCATCATGTAGGTTAACAAACATAATATATTTAAAATATATATATATAGCAATATATTTAAAAATTTCATTTTGTACAATATTTTATAAAAAAGTCATGTTGAAATCATCCAAGTTGTCTGGAATGTCCAAAAAAAGATGTTCATCATCAGTATCCATTTGTAGATTATTCTGTACATTATTATTAGAATCAATATCATTCAATGTTTCTTTCCACACTATATTACGAGTGTGTCGAGAATTTTCTTGTGGTAGAAGAACTTTTAAACTGCCTTTCCTTTTAACTCGGGAAAAAGCGACGTATAACATTCCATGCATAAAAACTGGTGTTCATAAGTCAATACCAACGTACTCAAATGTTTGACCCTGGACCTTGTGAGCTGTCATAGAAAATGCCGGTCTTACGGGAAATTGATGTCTTTGCATGGTACAGCCAAGTTGACCTTTGTTAGAATCCAATGTAATTCTTGGGATATGTACCTCTAGCCAATTTTTCTCTAGTAATTATCTTAGCTTTGATAATGTTATTGCACAACTCTGTAATATTTGATCTAGTTCCAGTGCAAAGCCCTTCTGTAATGTTTAAGTTTCGTAAAAGCATTATTATAGTATCCTTTTTCAACTTAAGTTCATGTGGCGGTAAATCGGCTATGTCAACAGAATTAAGGAAATCTGAAGTGAATTGAAGAGCTCCTTCTGGTTGATCTTTTACAGAGTCGTAGCTGTGATAAATTTTGATATCTCCAGGTAGTTTTTCAATGATCTCAGCATTAATTTTTGTTACGTCTCTGTTCAAAGGAGAAATTATAGCTCTGTCTTTCATATCTTGAAATCTATTATTAGTAATGCAGTTTCCAAAGACTTCATCAATTAGATTTCGATTAGAAAGAATATCCACAGGTAGCTCAATTTCGTCCATATTATTTACAGGCAACTCTCTGTTCCCGACCTTCAACAAATATTCAGCAAAATCTCTTTGCTCTGGATCTACACGCATATTTTCAGTCAAAGAAAAGAGATGGAAATGTTGCCAAAGGTTACTTCTTTTTATGCATAGACTTATCAGTTCACTTTTGTTGGCACGTTGTTGAACAGGCAAGCACTGTCGAAAATCTCCTCCAAAAACAACAATTTTTCCTCCAAATGGTAAATGTGGATTGCCCAGAGCACGAAGCAATTGGTCCATATCATGCATTCCATACTTAGGTAACATGGGTGCTTCATCCATTAAAAAAACTTGAACTTGAGCGAGTTCCCTGCCTTTCGAAGATCCTGGTTTTATATTTGAAACAGATTCAGCAGTTAAAGGAACTTTAAGTCCAAATGTTTTGTGGGATTTCGACCATTAGGAAGTAAGATAGACGCAATTTCAGTGAACGCCATGCACTTTACATTACAATTTCTTCCAGAAAGAATGTGGAATAGTGTCTTATAAATAAAAGTTTTTCCCGCACCACCAGGTCCATCAATAAAAAAGCATCTTTGCTCAGATTGACCTTCAGCAGTACTTAAAATTTGATCCACAATTTCTAATTGTCTTCCTCGAAGACATTGATACATGCTTTCCCCCAATTCTGCGTATTCATCAACGTTTACTATTTCTTCATTCAACTGATTTTTGTAATTGTCTATATCGTCCATATTGTATCTCTGTACCCAGAAGCGGAAATTTTGACCTTCTGTAGCTTCTGTGTTCAATTTGTAAGCAATGATCCGATAAGCTCTTTTTATCGCTTCTTCAATAGAAGTGTTATTAAGTCTGGGCTCTCTAATAAAGTCTTCGGCCAATTCTTCTTTGAACATATCCCATAAAGCCTTAGGATTATCAGGAGCGCCAAGTATAAGAATTTGTGTGAATAGTGTTCTCATTACTGAAGGCATTTTTGACATGGCAGATTCTCTCAAACCTTCGACCCATTGTTGATCATCACATGTTAGTCCTCTAGCTAGGCAGGCTTGTTTATATGTAGCATATCTTGTTCCTTCTACCAATTAAAGGTCATCGAAGCTTGTAGCATCCTTGACGTGGTAGAGCAATAGCCGTAGATGGTAAAGTTCTGGTTGCGAAACAAAGTTTATGCTGTAAACTCTACCAATAACTCGAAGGCGCCTGACCCTGGGCTGCCATTCACTGTTACTTCCTATCCACCTAAAGTGCTCTGGCATCTGCCAATAATAATAATAATGTATTTCTTGTTGATTTTCATTGTGGACTTGATTTTGTTGTTGCTGCTTCGAATGTGAATTATGTCTAAAGTAAGCTTCTAAAGTTGAACCTCTTTGGCCTACGTCAGCTAAATCTTCCTGCGTCTGTTCAATATTTGCCATTCGATATTGTCCAGGTAGATGACTATCTAAACGTTGAACAGTGTGAATTTTTTTATGGATTTCATAGCCAAAGAGACTCCAGCATGCCTCTGGAGGTGTGATGCATCGACCTTGCACATATGTTTCTGCTTCATTGTAATTTAATGTTCGTTGATCTTGAATTACCTTCACAAATGCACAGTCATGTCCCTTGTAAACATATTTATAAAGATATTTAACTGCTTTTATACTACCAATGTATTCTACATTAATATGGCAATTAAATTTTTTTAAAAGGTAAGCGTTATATGAAGCAACATGGTGATTGTCTCTTGTTGTTCGTCTACCTTGACTATCCTTACGATAAACAGCATGATGATGTGAAAAGTCTGGACTGTTTGGATCCATTCTTGAATCATAACGACGTCGATAATTGGTTTTTTCATCTTCAACTAAAGATGTAAAGTCTTTGAATGATTTTGGAAATCCGAAGCGACACTTCATTTTTCCATCTTTATTGATCATACATGGAGCTACGTGGAGTTATGCTCTCCACACAGATTATGTATCATCCATTTAATCATCAAATCTCGCAGTATTGGGTCATCGTCAGGAATTTCAGTAGAAATCAAGTCATCAAGCTCCTCGACGTTATATATTTTGTCTTGAGAAGACATAATCAATAGCAAGTGCATGTGGGGAAGACCTCGCTTTTGAAATTCTATAGTGTACACATGAGCTGCAACTTTACCAAAAATTTGTTTTTTATCCAAATCATAAATTAATTCATGAAATTTTTTTGTTTGCGACCCTTGCAACGAGGTCAGGTCTATCTTGACCTGGTTGATTTAAAAGACTTTGATCATGGAATTGTATTCTTGTTGCTTCCTTAATTTCTGACCAATCAGGATTGCATGTCATAGTAATGAAATAATCCAGCGATCCTAGACGACGAACTAAGGCCATAGCATCTTCAAAATGTTCAGCGTAATATCTTGTACATCCAGGTAATATAAGTTTTTCCCCAACAGTAGCATTTTTTTGTTCAGCAAGTTGGTTTATGAAATTGGTAACTGAAGCGTAATTATCAGCAAGAATTTTTTTTTGATTAGCTTTAATCCAATCAATTCGATATTTTATAACTCTTATAGCAGTATCAACGAGGTACTGTTGGAAAAGTTTACCACCATAATGTAGAGCGTTAAAATTTAGGAGACGCAGATCAGGACTTCTTACAGGATTCTCGAGTGGAAGAAATTCAGCAAATTGTGGCCGAAAAGCAATTCTATATTGAGCCAATTCAAGTCTTGTAAGGTGATGACGACTCGCATATGGAGTTCTTAATGGTAGATCTATGGAATATCCAAAAGTACCTTTGGGATAAAATAGAGGGTAAGTGAATGGCTCAACCCGTTGGTCGATGTTCCTCATTGTAACACCTCTGATTTACCTCTCTGTCGAATAACTAATTCATTATCTGGAAAACTTTGATCGGCATTCAAAGTGACCACAGCGCAAACATCATTTTGGAATGGAATGTTATACCTTCTATGGTCTGCACCCTCGGGCAACGCAAAGAGAAGTTTCACGTAAGGTGGTTCAGTTCTTTCCTCAGCAGCACGCTGGTTCACTTCTTCTTCAGCCTCTCGCATCATCATAAAACCTTGTACAAATGGGTTTTGTGAGCGGATAATTCCTTCCAACAGGTTCATTAATGGGACACTAATTCCATTATTCAGTGGAATGTTGACACGTTCATTGACAGCATCTTCATTATCGAGGAAGTATATCTGTCCATATCGAGGTCGTTCAAACTCACCTTGTGAATTTTGAGTTGGATGAGCAGCCACGTTAATTTTATGATAAACATTCCCTGCTGCAATAAACGTATAAATTCCTCGATTATTTATGGTTCGATTATCATCTACGGTGAATGAAGCCATTGCAAAACATGCATTTAAATTACGTTTTCTTTCATGAAATTCATCAGTTAATGGATGACAATGAAGAAATAGTCGCACCAACTCATTTGGAAATTTAGGTGGATGCAGCTCAATGCGGCCATGCAAACAGCAGTGGCCCTTAGACGAATTTTGCGGAAAATGAGACCGAGTCCAATCGATTCCTGGTGTCAAAATACCCTTAAGTACCAACTTCCAAGAAAATTCCTCGAGCCGTTTCGGAAAAAAAATTTACAGACAAACAATTATTGCTCGGTTAATAGTATAGGATACTGTAGTTCTCATTTTTACTTCCATATTCCTTAAGGAATGGAAGTATGGTGATGGCAAAAAAAATCGTGTTCGAGATTATTGCAGATTCTGATTCTACTACACTCAAAACATGAAAAAAAGTCGTTTTCCGAAAAGTGTCTGTGTGTGTGTCTGTCTGTCTGTGTGTCTGTGTCTGTAGATTTTTTTTCTATGGCAAACGATAACTGCCGCAAATTCAAACAGAATCAAATAATTTTTTGCATGCAGCCCTAATTTGCAGAGTACTCGCGACCTATTGTTTTTGGTGAAGATCGGTTGAGGGAAAGGGGTAGTTTACCGGCAACGGTTTTTTTTTAGCAAGGGTAATTTTGTTTGTTTGGCAAACGATAACAGCCGCAAATTCGAACAGAATCAAATAATGTTTCGCATACAGCCCTGAATTGTAGAGTTCTCAAGATCTGTTGATTTTGGTGAAGATCGGTTAAGGGAAAGGGGTAGTTTACCTGTAACGTTTTATGTTTTAACAAGGGTATTTCCTATGGCAAACGATAACAGGCGCAAATTCAAACAGAATCAAAAGATTATTTGCATACAGCCCTAAATTGTAGAGTTCTCAAGACCTATTGTTTTTGGTGAAGATCGGTTGAGGGAAAGGGGTAGTTTACCTGCAACGTTTTTTTAACAAGGGTATTTTCTATGGCAAACGATAACAGCCGCAAATTCAAACAGAATCAAATAATGTTTTGCATACAGCCCTGATTTGTAGAGTACTCAAGACCTATTGTTTTTGGTGAAGATCGGTTAAGGGAAAGGGGTAGTTTACCGGTAACGTTTTATGTTTTAACAAGGGTATTTCCTATGGCAAACGATAACAGCCGCAAATTCAAACAGAATCAAAAGATTATTTGCATACAGCCCTAAATTGTAGAGTTCTCAAGACCTATTGTTTTTGGTGAAGATCGGTTGAGGGAAAGGGGTAGTTTACCTGCAACGTTTTTTTAACAAGGGTATTTTCTATGGCAAACGATAACAGCCGCAAATTCAAACAGAATCAAATAATGTTTTGCATACAGCCCTGATTTGTAGAGTACTCAAGACCTATTGTTTTTGGTGAAGATCGGTTAAGGGGAAGGGGTAGTTTACCAGCAACGTTTTTTTATCAAGCGTATTTTCTATGGCAAACGATAACAGCCGCAAATTCAAACAGAATCAAATAATTTTTTGCATACATCCCTGAATTGTAGAGGTCTCAATGACTTTCGATTTTGGTGAAGATCGGTTAAGGGGAAGGGGTAGTTTACCAGCAACCTTTTACGTTTTAACAAGAGTAAAGTACTTGAAAATTTATTTAAACTTTTTGAAACAATGGTAATTGTTCAAAATAAAATAATTTTGTTGCCGGGCAATAAAATTATAATTTTTTCATTTTAATGTAATATAATATTTTTCATTTAATACAGCAATAAAAAGGCAGGTAAGACACAGCCTGGCTGTTTGGCTGAAAATGATTTTAAATATAAATCTTAGAATATGGAAGTCATGTATGGTTCTCCATACCGATATTTACTTCCATGTTCCATAAGGAAATAGAAGTATGGTGATGGCAAAATATCGGTATGGAGAACCATACATGACTTCCATATTCTAAGATTTATATTTAAAATCATTTTCAGCCAAACAGCCAGGCTGTGTCTTACCTGCCTTTTTATTGCTGTATTAAATGAAAAATATTATATTACATTAAAATGAAAAAATTATAATTTTATTGCCTGGCAACAAAATTATTTTATTTTTAACAATTACCATTGTTTCAAAAAGTTTAAATAAATTTTCAAGTACTTTACTCTTGTTAAAACGTAAAAGGTTGCAGGTAAACTACCCCTTCCCCTTAACCGATCTTCACCAAAATCGAAAGTCATTGAGACCTCTACAATTCAGGGACGTATGCAAAAAATTATTTGATTCTGTTTGAATTTGCGGCTGTTATCGTTTGCCATAGAAAATACGCTTGATAAAAAAACGTTGCAGGTAAACTACCCCTTCCCCTTAACCGATCTTCACCAAAAACAATAGGTCTTGAGTACTCTACAAATCAGGGCTGTATGCAAAACATTATTTGATTCTGTTTGAATTTGCGGCTGTTATCGTTTGCCATAGAAAATAAAACGTAAAAGGTTGCAGGTAAACTACCCCTTCCCCTTAACCGATCTTCACCAAAAACAATAGGTCTTGAGTACTCTACAAATCAGGACTGTATGCAAAACATTATTTGATTCTGTTTGAATTTGCGGCTGTTATCGTTTGCCATATAAAATACCCTTGTTAAAAAAACGTTGCGGGTAAACTACCCCTTTCCCTCAACCGATCTTCACCAAAAACAATAGGTCTTGAGAAATCTACAATTCAGGGCTGCATGCGAAACATTATTTGATTCTGTTTGAATTTGCGGCTGTTATCGTTTGCCAAAAAAAAAAAAAATTTCCCTTGATAAAAAAAACCGTTGCAGGTAAACTACCCCTTCCCCTCAACCGATCTTCACCAAAAACAATAGGTCGCGAGTACTCTACAAATCAGGGCTGTATGCAAAAAATTATTTGATTCTGTTTGAATTTGCGGCAGTTGTCGTTTGCCATAGAAAATACGCATGATAAAAAACGTTGCTGGTAAACTACCCCTTCCCCTCAACCGATCTTCACCAAAAACAATAGGTCTTGAGTACTCTACAAATCAGGGCTGTATGCAGAAAATTATTTGATTCTGTTTGAATTTGCGGCTGTTATCGTTTGCCATAGAAAATACCCTTGTTAAAAAAACGTTGTAGGTAAACTACCCCTTTCCCTTAACCGATCTTCACCAAAAACAAAAGGTATTGAGAACTCTACAATTTAGGGCTGTATGCAAATAATCTTTTCATTCTGTTTGAATTTGCGGCTGTTATCGTTTGCCATAGGAAATACCCTTGTTAAAACATAAAACGTTACAGGTAAACTACCCCTTTCCCTTAACCGATCTTCACCAAAAACAAAAGGTCTTGAGAACTCTACAATTCAGGGCTGTATGCGAAACATTATTTGATTCTGTTTGAATTTGCGGCTGTTATAGTTTGCCAACCAAACAAAATTTCCCTTGCTAAAAAAAAACCGTTGCAGGTAAACTACCCCTTTCCCTCAACCGATCTTCACCAAAAACAATAGGTCGCGAGAACTCTGCAAAACCGGGCTGTATGCAAAAAATTATTTGATTCTGTTTGAATTTGCGGCAGTTATCGTTTGCCATAGAAAAAAATCTATAGACACACAGACACACAGACAGACAGACAGACACACAGACACTTTTCGGAAAACGACTTTTTTTCATGGTTTGAGTGTAGTAGAATCAGAATCTGCAATAATCTCGAACACGATTTTTTTTGCCATCACCATACTTCCATTCCTTAAGGAATATGGAAGTAAAAAAATCGTGTCGAGATTATTGCAGATTCTGATTGTACTACACTCAAAACATGAAAAAAAGTCATTTTTCGAAAAGTATCTGTGTGTGTGTGTGTGTGTGTGTGTGTGTGTGTGTGTGTGTGTGTGTGTGTGTGTAGATTTTTTTTTCTATGGCAAACGATAACAGCCGCAAATTCAAACAAAATCAAATAATTTTTTGCATGCAGCCCTGATTTGTAGAGTACTCAAGACCTATTGTTTTTGGTGAAGATCGGTTAAGGGAAAGGGGTAGTTTACCAGCAACGTTTTTACTTCCATATTCCTTAAGGAATGGAAGTATGGTGATGGCAAAAAAAATCGTGTTCGAGATTATTGCAGATTCTGATTCTACTACACTCAAAACATGAAAAAAAGTCGTTTTCCGAAAAGTGTGTGTGTGTGTCTGTCTGTCTGTCTGTCTGTGTGTCTGTCTGTCTATCTGTCTGTAGATTTTTTTTCTATGGCAAACGATAACTGCCGCAAATTCAAACAGAATCAAATAATTTTTTGCATGCAGCCCTGATTTGCAGAGTACTCGCGACCTATTGTTTTTGGTGAAGATCGGTTGAGGGAAAGGGGTAGTTTACCTGCAACGGTTTTTTTTTAGCAAGGGTAATTTTGTTTGTTTGGCAAACGATAACAGCCGCAAATTCAAACAGAATCAAATAATGTTTCGCATACAGCCCTGAATTGTAGAGTTCTCAAGATCTGTTGATTTTGGTGAAGATCGGTTAAGGGAAAGGGGTAGTTTACCTGTAACGTTTTATGTTTTAACAAGGGTATTTCCTATGGCAAACGATAACAGCCGCAAATTCAAACAGAATCAAAAGATTATTTGCATACAGCCCTAAATTGTAGAGCTCTCAAGACCTATTGTTTTTGGTGAAGTTCGGTTGAGGGAAAGGGGTAGTTTACCTGCAACGTTTTTTTAACAAGGGTATTTTCTATGGCAAACGATAACAGCCGCAAATTCAAACAGAATCAAATAATGTTTTGCATACAGCCCTGATTTGTAGAGTACTCAAGACCTGTTGTTTTTGGTGAAGATCGGTTAAGGGAAAGGGGTAGTTTACCTGTAACGTTTTATGTTTTAACAAGGGTATTTCCTATGGCAAACGATAACAGCCGCAAATTCAAACAGAATCAAAAGATTATTTGCATACAGTCCTAAATTGTAGAGTTCTCAAGACCTATTGTTTTTGGTGAAGATCGGTTGAGGGAAAGGGGTAGTTTACCTGCAACGTTTTTTTAACAAGGGTATTTTCTATGGCAAACGATAACAGCCGCAAATTCAAACAGAATCAAATAATGTTTTGCATACAGCCCTGATTTGTAGAGTACTCAAGACCTATTGTTTTTGGTGAAGCTCGGTTAAGGGGAAGGGGTAGTTTACCTGCAACGTTTTTTTATCAAGCGTATTTTTTATGGCAAACGATAACAGCCGCAAATTCAAACAGAATCAAATAATTTTTTGCATACGTCCCTGAATTGTAGAGGTCTCAATGACTTTCGATTTTGGTGAAGATCGGTTAAGGGGAAGGGGTAGTTTACCTGCAACCTTTTACGTTTTAACAAGAGTAAAGTACTTGAAAATTTATTTAAACTTTTTGAAACAATGGTAATTGTTAAAAATAAAATAATTTTGTTGCCAGGCAATAAAATTATAATTTTTTCATTTTAATGTAATATAATATTTTTCATTTAATACAGCAATAAAAAAGCAGGTAAGACACAGCCTGGCTGTTTGGCTGAAAATGATTTTAAATATAAATCTTAGAATATGGAAGTCATGTATGGTTCTCCATACCGATATTTGTTTTAACAAGCGTATTTCCTGTGGCAAACGATAACAGCTGCAAATTCAAACAGAATCAAATGATTATTTGCATATAGACCTGAATTGCAGAGTTCTCAAGACCTATTGTTTTTGGTGAAGATCGGTTATGGGAAAGGGGTAGTTTACTGGCAACGTTTTATGTTTTAACAAGGGTATTGTATATGGCAAACGATAACAGCCGCAAATTCAAACAGAATCAAATAATTTTTTGCATGCAACTCTGAATTGTAGAGTTTTCAAGACCTGTTGTTTTTGGTGAAGATCGGTTAAGGGAAAGGGGCAGTTTACCGGCAACATTTTATGTTTTAACAAGGGTAATTTTTTCTATGACGAACGATAACTGCCGCATATTCAAACAGAATCAAATAATTTTTTGCATACGTCACTGAATTGTAGAGAACTCAAGGACTCTTGATTTTGGTGAAGATCGGTTAAGGGGAAGGGGTAGTTTACCTGCAAGCTTTTACGTTTTAACAACAGTAAAGTGCTTGAAAATTCATTTAAACTTTTTCAAACAATGGGAATTGTTAAAAATAAAATAATTTTGTTGCCAGGCAATAAAATTATAATTTTTTCATTTTAATGTAAATCATGTATGAGAGAAAATATATCTTTCGTGGCAGGCAAGCATATCTCAGTTATGTAATGTTTACGTTTCCATTTTATTATTATGACTATCGCAATAAAAAGGCAGGGAACACACACACACACACACACACACACACACACACACACACACACACACACACACACACACACACACACACACACACACACACACACACACACACACACACACAATTCGCGTTATTTCTGGCCTCATTCATGTTTATTTTCTTACATTTGCACGCTTTTTAAATGGAAAGTGCCGAAACCTACACCAACATAACGCGTGCAAACCGAAAAAGTGTCCAGCATGGATAGCGATTTGCTTCCTGTGGATTGCTGGGCAGTGTAACTGCACGTGTTTACAGAGAAACGATTCATAGACAGACTTTTCGTCTTTAGGGAATGAACCCTCTGCAAGATGCTGAGGGTCCATGAGTGACTTCAGAGCGCTCCTTCTTTTCCGTGTGTTTGTTCTGTGAAACGTACACTGTAGATTCGCAGCTTTACTCTAAGCAACGCTCAATAGGAAATGTTGAAAATTTTTGTCCACGGTGTACCCTCATACACACTAAACTTGCTCTGATGTTTTAATTACGGACATCGTAATATTAAAACTTTGGAAACTTGAGCACTACTTAATGGAGATCAATCAATAACTTATACAAGCCATTAATTTTATGCATATTTTTTATATATATGTGTACAAGGTTATCGGCAACAAAGAAGTAGTTTTTTTTTAAATTCCTTCCCGGGATATTTGGCCGTAGTCCAATGTTTTCTACAAAACCAGACGTTTCGGCAATGCCATCGACTTCCATCATCAGTGAAAATCGACTGCAATAACGTGAGGTGGTATACGTTAGTGACCACAGTACTGTGGTTAAGGCTGAAGCAGTAAGTAGAAAGAAGTAGTTTCTATGGTAATATTTCATTTCGAAAATGATTTTAAATATAAATCTTAGAATATGGAAGTCATGTATGTGGTTCTCCATACCGATATTTTTTTATGGTAAACGATAACAGCCGCAAATTCAAACAGAATCAAATAATGTTTTGTATACAGCCCAGAATTGTAGAGTTCTCAAGACCTGTTGGTTTTGGTGAAGATCGGTTATGGGAATAGGGCTGTTTACCTGCAACATTTTATGTTTTAACAAGGGTAATTTTTTTTTTGACGAACGATAATTGTCGTAAATTAAAACAGAATCAACTACTCTTTTGCGTACCTTTTTGAATTATACAGAACTCAAGGTCTGTTGATTTTGTTGAAGATCGGTTAAGGGAATGGGGTAGTTTACCTGCAACGTTTTATATTTTAACTAGGGGATTTTCTATGGCAAACGATAAGAGCCGCAAATTCAAACAGAATCAAATAATTTTTTGCATACAGCCCTGAACTGTAGAGTACTCAAGACCTATTGTTTTTGGTGAAGATCGGTTAAGGGAATGGGGTAGTTTACCTGCAACATTTTATATTTTAATTAGAGGATTTTTTATGGCAAACAATAAGAGCCGCAAATTCAAACAGAATCAAATAATATTTTGCATACAGCCCTGAACTGTAGAGTACTCAAGACCTATTGTTTTTGGTGAAGATCGGTTAAGGGAAAGGAGTAGTTTACCGGCAACATTTTTTTATCAGGGGTTATTCTTTTTTCTATGGCAAACGGTAACAGCCGCAAATTCAAACAGAATCAAATAATGTTTTGCATACCTTTTTGAATTAAAGAGAACTCAAGGTCTGTTGATTTTGTTGAAGATCGGTTAAGGGAAAGGGATAGTTTACCAGCAACATTTTATGTTTTAACAAGGGTAATTTTTTATATGACGAACGATAACTGCCATAAATTCAAACAGAATCAACTACGTTTTTTCATACCTTTTTGAATTAAAGAGAACTCAAGGTTTGTTGATTTTGTTGAAGATCGGTTAAGGGAAAGGGGTAGTTTACCAGCAACATTTTATGTTTTAAGAAGGGTAATTTTTTTTTGACGAAAGTTAACTACCGTAAATTCAAAGAGAATCAAATAATATTTTGTATACTTTCCTGAATTGTAGAGAACTCAAGGCCCACTGATTTTGGTGAAGATCGGTTAAGGGAAAGGGGTAGTTTACCAGCAACATTTTATGTTGTAACAAGAGAAATGTTTCCATGACGAACGATAACTGCCGCACATTCAAACAGAATAAAATATTTTGTTGCATTCATCCCTGCATTGTAGAGGACTGAAGGTCTATTGATTTTGGCGAAGATCGGTTAAGACATAGGGGTACTTTACCTGCAACGTTTTATGTTTTAACAAGAGTAAAGTACTTAATTTTGATAAATAAAGTATCCTGATAAGAAGCTCATAATAATCCACTGTATAAACGTAGATGAATATCTATAAATGAAGAGGTATGGTGAAGGGGGTGGGGGTAATTTTCTATAAATGAAAATAATAGTTGAAGGGAGAGGGGAGAATTTTGTATATGTGTACTACATTATTGGCAACAAAGAAGTAGTTCTTTGTTAAAATTCCTTCCCGGGCTGTTTAGCTTTAGTCCAATGTTTTCTGATAAACCAGACTTTTCGGCAGTGCCATCGACTGCCATCATCAGTGAAAATCGAGTGCGAAAACGTGAGTTGGTATACGTTAATGACCACAGTACTGTGGTTAAGGCTGAAGCAATAAGTAGAAAGAAGTTGTTTCTATGGAAATATTTCATTTCGAATATGATTTTAAATATAAATCTTAGAACATGGAAGTCATGTATAGTTCTCCATACCGATATTTTTGAAAAGTGTCTGTGTGTGTGTGTCTATCTGTCTATCTGTAGATTTTTGTTTATGGCAAACGATATCCTGCCACATTTTATGTTTTAACAAGGGTAATTTTTTCTATGACGAACGATAACTGCCGCACATTCAAAGAGAGTCAAACAATGTTTTGCATGCATCCCTGAATTGTAGAAGACTGAAGGCCTATTGATTTTAGTGAAGATCGGTTAAGGGAAAAGGGTAGTTTACCATCAACATTTTATGTTTTAACAAGGGTAATTTTTTCTATGACGAACGATAACTGCCGTAAATTCAAACAGAATCAAATACTTTTTTGTAAACCTTCCTGAATTATAGAGTACTCAAGGCCTCATGATATTGGTGAAGATCGGTTAAGATAAAAGGGTAGTTTACAAGCAACATTTTATGTTTTAAAAGGGTAATTTTATTTTTATGACGAATGATAACTGCCGCATATTCAAAGATAATCAAATAATTTTTTGCATTCTACCTGAATTGTAAAGAACTGAAGGCACGTCATTCAGTTTACCTGAATTGATTTTGGTAAAGATCAGATAAGGGAAAGGGGTAGTTTACCTGCCACCTTTAATGTCTTAACATGAGTAATTGTTTCTATGACAAACGATAACTGCCACACATTCAAACGGAATCAAATAATGCTTTGCATGCATCCCTAAATTGTAGAGAAATCAAGGCCTGTTGATTTTGGTGAAGATCGGTTAAGGGAAAGGGGTAGTTTACCTGCAATATTTTATGTTGTAACAAGAGAAATATTTTCATGACAAACGATAACTGCCGTAAATTCAAACAGAATCAAATAATTGTTTACATATGTGCCCCAGTTGTAGAAGACTCAAGGCCTATTGCTTTTTGGTGACGATCGGTTACGGGGAAAGAGCAGTTTACCTGAAACATTTTTTGTTGTAACACGAGTAAAGTACTTAATTTTGATAAATAAAGTATACTGATAAGAAGATCTTAATAATCCACTGTAGAAACGTAGATGAAATATCTATAAATGAAGAGGCTAGTTGAACGGGTTGGGGGTAATTGAAAATTATAGTTGTAGGGGGAGGGGATAATTTTTATATGTGTACTACATTATCGGCAACAAAGTAGTAATTTGTTGTTAAAATTCCTTCCTGGGCTGTTTGGCCGTAGTCCAATGTTTTCTGCAAAACCAGAAGTTTCGGCAGTGCTGTCGACTGCCATCATCAGTGAAAATCGAGTGCGATAACGTGTGGTGGTATACGTTAGTGACTACAGTACTGTGGTTAAGGCTGAAGCAATAAGTGGAAAGAAGTGGATTCTATGGAAACATTTCATTTTGTAAATGATTTTAAATAAAAATCTTAGAACATGGAAGTCATGTTTGGTTCTCCATAGCGATATTTACTTCCATGTTCCATAAGGAAATGGAAGTATGGTGATGGAAAAAAAATCGTGTTCGAGATTATTGCAGATTCTGATTGTACTACACTCAAAACATGGAAAAAAGTCATTTTTTGAAAAGTGTGTGTGTGTGTGTGTGTGTGTGTGTGTGTAGATTTTTTTCTATGGCAAACAATAACAGCCGAAAATTCAAACAGAATCAAATAATGTTTTGTATACAGCCCTAAATTGTAGAGTTCTCAAGACCTGTTGTTTTTGGTGAAGATCGGTTAAGGGAAAGGGGTAGTTTACTTGCAACATTTTATGTTTTAACAACGGTAATTTGTTCTATGACGAACGATAACTGCCGCACATTCAAACAAAATCAAATATTTTTTGCATACGAACTCAATTGTAAAAGAATGAAGGCCTGTTGATTTTGGTGAAGATTGGTTAAGGGAATGCGGTAGTTTACCTGCCACATTTTATGTTTTAACAAGAATAATTGTTTCTATGACGAACGATAACTGCCGCACATTTAAACAGAATCAAATAATTTTTTGCATACCTTCCTCAATTGTAGATAACTCAAGGTCTGTTGATTTTGTGAAGTTCGGTTAAGGGAAAGGGGTAGTTTTCCTGCAACATTTTATGTTTTAACAAGAATAATTGTTTCTATGATGAACGATAACTGCCGCACATTTAAACAGAATCAAATAATTTTTTGCATACCTTCCTCAATTGTAGATAACTCAAGGTCTGTTGATTTTGTTGAAGATTGGTTAAGGGAATGGGGTAGTTTACCTGCAACGTTTTATATTTTAACTAGGGGATTTTCTATGGCAAACGATAAGAGCCGCAAATTCAAACAGAATCAAATAATTTTTTGCATACAGCGCTGAACTGTAGAGTACTCAAGACCTATTGTTTTTGGTGAAGATCGGTTAAGGAAAAGGGGTAGTTTACCGGCCACTTTTAATGTTTTAACAAGAGTAATTGTTTCTATGACGAACGATAACTGCCGCACATTCAAACAGAATCAAATAATGTTTTGCATGCATCCCTGAATTTTGAGGACTCAAGACCTACTGATTTTGGTAAAGATCAGTTATGAGAAAGGTGTAGTTAACCTGCAACATTTTATGTGATAACAAGGGTAATTTTTTCTATGACGAACGATAACTGCCGTAAATTCAAACATAATCAAATATAATAAAATATTCCTCAGGCTTTCACGGCCGGTGTCAGATGTATGGTTCATGTTATCCGGGCTGTTTGGCCGTGGTCCATCCTTTATTACCAAACCAAACATTTCAGCAGCTCCAATGGTACGTGAACACCCGATGTTCAGGATTTTTATTCCTCTGATGATGCCAGCTATTGGAGCTGCGGAAACGTTTGGTTTGGTAATAAACCATGGACCATGGCCAAACAGCCCGGATAACATGAACCATATAATCAAATAATGTTTTGCATACTTCCCTACATTGTAGAGAACTCAAGGCCTGTTGATTTTGGTGAAGATCGGTTAAGGGAAAGGGGCAGTTTACCTGCAACATTTTATGTTGTAACAAGAGAAATTTTTTCATGACGAACGATAACTGCTGTAAATTCAAACAGTATCAAATAATTTTTTACATATGTGCCTGAGTTGTAGAAGACTCAAGGCCTTTTGATTTTGGTGAAGATCAGTTACGGGGAAAGAGCAGTTTACCTGAAACATTTTTTGTTGTAACACAAGTAAAGTACTTAATTTTGATAAATAAAGTATCCTGATAAGAAGATCTTAATTATCCACTGTAGAAACGTAGATGAAATATCTATAAATGAAGAGGCTAGTTGAATGGGGTGGGGGTAATTTTCTATAAATGAAAATTATAGATGAAGGGGGAGGGGATAATTTTTATATGTGTACTACGTTATCGGCAACAAAGTAGTAGTTTGTTGTTAAAATTCCTTGCCAGGTTGTTTGGCCGTAGTCCAATTTTTTTCTCCAAAACCAGACATTTCGGCAGTGCCGTCGGCTGCCATCATCAGTGAAAATCGGGTGCTATAACGTGTGGTGGTATATGTTAGTGACCACAGTACTGTGGTTAAGGCTGAAGCAATAAGTGGAAAGAAGTAGTTTCTATGGAAACATTTCATTTTGTAAATGACTTTAAATATAAATCTTAGAACATGGAAGTCATGTATGGGTCTCCATACCGATATTTACTTAGATGAAAGTGGAAGTATGGTGATGGGCTCGAAGTGGGGTGTTCTAGAAAACATAGAAGGGAGTGTCATCATGAGAAATGGACTTAATATCTTTATAAATCATACAAATGTCTGTGGTATGTATGTTGTGTGTGTGTTTGTGTGTGTGTGCATGCTTTTTAAACGCTAATAACTTTTTAACAAAAAGTTAAACCGAACAAATAATTCTGTTACAATTATATTTTTTTATACTCGTAGATATCAGCTACTACTACAAATTGTAAAAAGGAAAGTTTCGATACAATGCATAGTTTCACAGATGTTTGCGTTCATAGCAAAATCCTATGTCCTATGATAACTTGAGTAAAAATCACAATTTTTCAATTTGGAAAAACCAACTTGTGTGGTTTTGTTAGTAGATGGTTTGAAGTGAGAAATGACCAATCGAAAGGGCACTAAATTTTTTACAAAATGCATTTTCCCGGTTTTCAAAAAATAGTAGCCATAAATATACGAGTGGTACAAATGACACGAGTTCATATATAACTGCCTGCATTATTAACATTTCTGTTTCTGTCCAGTTATTTAATCAGGTAGTAAATCCAATCTAATCCAGTCATAATCTATCTTTGTAAACTAATCCTGTGATTCCCGATGTTTTATGGAATTACTGTATGGTGATCTCCATACTGATATTTAATTTTCTTAAGCTGTCATGAAAAAATTTTATTTTCTTGCTTATAGATATTTCACTAAAAAAATTAATTTATGTTTTTCTTATTCATTTTTACATTTTATTTAGTATTAATTTTTATCTAAGTTAGTCAATTTATACATGGAATATTCATTGTAAAAATTGTGTTTTGTTGTGTTTTTTTATTAATATTAAAAATAATATACTAATTTGGAATTTTAAAAATACAATTTATTATAATTGAGTATTTTTCTCTCTAATTAGATGTTCCAAGAGAAAAAGAAACTTTCTGAGTATCAGAATGTATTAAGTAAAAGAAACAGGAAGAAGAAAGAGAGAAAATTGCTTCCAGAATTACTTAGTACTTCAATAAACAAGTAATGAAGAATGATTCAGAGCCAGTTTTTGGTTGCAGTATGGATATTTTTGATACATTCGGTAAGCTGGAAAAGAACTCTAGTTCTAATGAAGAGATAGTGAATATGCTGAGGAAACAGTTGCTCTTCTGGGGCCCACAGACAATAAAGAAGAAAATACTGAAGATATTTTAGCTAATCTGGAACATGAATAATCTATTAAAGGTACAATAAGTGTGTTTAAGTTTGATGATTCTGGACTTTGGCCAGAAAAATTTTCTCATACATCAAAGCAAGCCATTTTAGAAATGGGCCCTAATCAAATCAAAAATTTTAATTTTCTTTGCGATTCTTCAAGCCGAAACTTTTCATATACATAATATAAAAGACATTTTAAAAATGGCAAAGACTGCAATAGAAATTGGTTAATTTATTCAGTTTCAAAAAAACGCAGTTTATTGCTTTTGCTGCAAACTTTTTGAACGTTACAATTCGAACATAATAAATTTATTCGGGGACTTAATGACAGGCAATATCTTGCAATGTACCTGAATTGTTGTGAGAAAAATTTAAATCATTTCATCAATTAGAAAAAATGGGCAGACTTAATTGCATTCTTAAAAAATAAAACTTGTATTGATCATTTGGAGCAATTAGTGATAACTAATGATAGCAAATGTTGGTATGAAGTTATAAAAAGAATAATTTTTGTACTACAGTTTTTAGGCAAACAAAATCTAGCTCTTCATGGAAAAGGTAATGAACTGTACGATCGCAACAATGGCAATTTTTAAAAATGTATTGAGATGTTAGAAAAGTTTGATCCTTTTATATTACAACATATGCGGCGTGTAGCTAACAATCCTGACTTTAAAAATATGTCTTCATATTTAGGAAATGAAATTCAAAATGAAATATTCGCTTTATTGCCATCAAGTATTAAAAATATTATTATTAATCTGTGTAAACAAAACAAATATTTTTCAATTATTTTATATTGTACTCTGGACCTATCTCATACTGAACAAATAAGTGTGACAGTCAGATTCGTTCATTTCAATTCAGAATATAAAAGCGTTGAAATACATGAACACTATTTAGCAGTCTATCCAGTTTAGATACTACAGGGGCTGGATTGAGATTATTTCTTACTGATTTACTAAAAAAAAAATTAAGTTTAGACATAAATAACTTAAGAGGTGAGGGCTATGATAATGTCTGTAATATGCAAAGCAAAAATATAGGTTTACAAAAAAAGAATTGTAGATTTAAATCCCCCATCACGTTATGTCCCATGTTCAAACCATAGTCTATACCTGATAGTCAATGACGCTGCGAATATCAATCATGAAACTATTGGTTTCTTTAATATAGTACATGAGTTATACAGGTTTTCTCCCCTTCTGTTTGCTGATGGAATATTTTAACTACTTATATAGTTTATTTAACATTAAAGCCATTATCGGAAACATGGTGGTCAATCAGAATTGATGCCATAAAACCTCTTTATAAATATTTATCTCAACTGTATGATGCTTTATTTGAAATTTGTAATGACTCTCCAAAACTGAAGAACAATCCAATTTTAAAGCAAAAAATTGCTACATTTATATTTATTTGTTATATTAGACTTTGGTATGATATTTTAAATAAAGTGAATTTTGTCAGCAACCTTTTCCATTCTTCATCTATCAATCTCCAACTTGCTTTAAATGCACTGAATTATCTAAATCAGCTTATAAATAATTATAGGTTTGATGAAAATTTCAAAGAAATTGTAGAAAGCTCAAAATTAATTGCAGCAAAATTTGTTGCAGAATGTATTTTTTAGTAGTAGATAACATAAAAAGACGGCATAAAAAGACAACACAATTTGATTACAAACATAAACATGAAAATAAAGTCATTTTTTCTCTACATAATAGATCATTTAGCAGCATCTTTGCATGAAAGATTTATTTTATTGAAAGAGCATATGAATTCATTTCAGTTTTTGTATTTGTTAAGTACTTAACAAAATAAAGAATACTTATCATGTTGTTATAAAATGTTTCAGCAAAAATTAACACATTAGGATAATTCAGACATTGACATAGATGATTTACGTAAAGAAATTTTACTTTCAGATAATTCAGTATACTTATTCAAAAGACAATAACAGTTCATCCAAACTTTACAATTGCTCTTCAGATTCTTTTGTCATTACTGGTATCTGTAACATATGAGAAACGATCCTTTTCTAAACTTAAAATTATTAAAAACTACTTGTGTTCTACAATGGTACAAGACACAGTTTCAAATCTTGCCATTATATCAACAGTCAGATATTTTGGATCAACTTGATATGCATGATATTAGTCAAGAATTTCCAGTAACAAAAGCTGGAAAAGTTCAATTCACTAAATACATTTTTTTCTGTTTAAATATTTACAGTTTTATTTGCCTAAAAACTGTAGTACAAAAATTATTCTTTTTGTAACTTCATACCAACATTTGCTTTCATTAGTTATCACTAATTGTTCCAAATGATCAATACAAGTTTTATTTTTAAGAATACAATTAAGTCTGCCCATTTTTTCTAATTGCTGAAATGATTTAAATTTTGCTCACAACAATTCAGGTATATTGCAAGATATTGCCTGTCATTAAGTCCTCGAATAAATTTATTATGTTCGGAATTGTAACGTTCAAAAAGTTTGCAGCAAAAGCAATAAACTGCGTTTTTTGAAACTGAATAAATTAACCAATTTCTATTGCAGTCTTCGCCATTTTTAAAATGTCTTTTATAATATGTATATGAAAATTTTCTGGCCAAAGTCTGGAATCATCAAACTTAAACACACTTATTGTACCTTCAATAGCTAAAATATCTTCAATAATCTCTTCTTTATTGTCTGTGGGCCCCAGAAGAGTGACAGTTTCTTCAGCATATTCACCATCTCTTCACTAGAACTAGAGTCCTTTTCCAGCTTACTGAGTGTATCAAAAATATCCGTACTGCAGCTGGGAACTGGCTCTGAATCATGTTGCTTGTACAGGTGATTCATAAATCCATGTAATCTTCAAAGAATGGTGCAATAACATGTCATTCTGGAGTAATGATAATAAACACCTGATAGTATAAACAAATATGAAATTATATATAATTACTCACCCAGCTTCAACACCAGCATAAGCATATCCCATGCGATAGCAGTAGTCTATACATCTCTGCTTGGTCAGCCAGCCTTTCCAAACTACAAAGTGATCAGTTAATACTCTGTTCTTGCTTCTGTCTGGATAGCATCCCAAGAATTCCTTTTTTTTACTTGTTGTTGTGCCACCATACACGTTTTGACTTGTTGCACCACCATACACATTTTTTACTAAAATTGAAAATAATCTTTATAAAGAATGTGTAATAACTTCACTTTAAGAAGTAGTATGTCACATTAAAGACACACATTAATAAGACGTTTAACTTCACATTAATCACACATGTGAAATTTTGTAGATGAATTATTGAATTGAGAAAGGAATTATTGGATTTTTAACCCTTTTGCTGCCTAAATCGACTGTAGCCCTTTTGTTCCATTTATTGGCAACCCATTGCTGATTGACATGACACAGCAAAAGGGTTAAGGAGGAGTTGTTTTGAAATCCAGATGAAATATGGTTAAGAAAATTAACATTCAAAGATTACTGATAGTGGAAGTAACAATTCCTTCTTTACGCTGTAAAGTTGATATAAAATCAGTCTTCTTTCTTACCATCGTAGGTACAAACTATATTCTGATATTTTATAAAGTAAAACTGTCCAACTAGGAGATGGTATTGAAACCAATGTAGTGAATAGAAAGAAGTGCATAGAAGGAATCTATCATAGTAAGTATAGTCTACTAGAGGTGAGGCCTGTGTGAGATGCCTGTATCTCTATTCCACTTAGATTAGTTGGTCATAGATTCCCTATCCTCAACTGTGGTAACTTGAAGCACAACTAAAAGATTAGATGTAAGATCACAGCAAATAAAAGAAGGGAAACATATGGAAAGAAAAAGGTAAGTAAAAGAAGGAGAATATAAATTATTGTGGAAATAGAGGAACATCAGATTTAATGTACTATTAATTATAAGAATAATGGCTACTCAGTTACTGGTACCTTAAAATTTTGTTGCTATTTGTGAAATATTTTTAGTCTAAATATTTAACAAAATTGCAAAAGACTACAATATACATCTTTTACTGATGAACAGTACCAGTACGTGTTACGCAGTATACGAGTCTGCCTTGTACTTATTATAAAGACTGCCTTCAAATACAATTGTAGAGATTTGTACAAATGAAGGGAGTGTTTCCATTAAAACTAATGGAATTTTTGCTCAAAGAGAGAAGCAGCATACTTTTTAAAAAGACCGTACAAAAGTTGCAGACCTTTAAATGATGGCATTATGTAAATTCCAATATAACCTTAATTTTTGATTTCTGGCTATATAATATCAGTTGTTTTCTTTAGTTTTATTTAAATTTATTCTTCATTGTAATTTGCAGAAAACTGTGTTATGATAGAAAAAATATTATAATATAATACTATATTTGACTTTAAAATATGCTGGTAGGAACTGTATCAGTAACTGTATACACTCTATCCAGCCTTCCTCCCCAAACTTTTGACACAAACACTTCTCTTTGTTTCTTCTACTTGCTCATTTGTTTTCTTTTATCATAAATATTAATTTAAAATTTAATCTGTATTAAAAGAATCCTTTTTAAAAGAACCCGTTAGAAATTTATCATCAGCATATTTTACAGACTTTTTATACACAAAAGAGTTTGTTAGCTTAAATTAGCACATTACTTGGTTGAGGCTCACTGCTGTAGACACTGGTAACCTTGTTGCCTCCACACTTTTCTGATGAATCCCCAGAACACTGAGAATTACACTGACCATTATCTACTGGTAACTCTAGTGGACGTGAATCTCCACAGTGACAGTCTTTCCTGTATATACAGACATTTATTTGGATTAACAGTGTGTAATTACAATGTGTAAATTGCAGTTAGTCAAAACATTCAAACTATATCACAAATGAAATGAACCTTTATTTGTATATGGGAAGAATATGCACTTTATTCAAAGTAAGTACTATATGAGTTGAGAGGTTAGATGCCCCATGCAGTGAACTTGAAACATTAGGTATGTGTAGCAAATACGTACTCATCATCGGTGATGTCATTAGTTTGGAACAATGCTTATCTTTTCTAAATAATGTTTTACAACAAATGAAGAAGAAATGAAGTGTCTGTCACTTGTGCTGCCTATTGTCATAATGTTTTTTTGTACTTCAAATTTGAGGGAAGAAAAAGTTGTGTTATGTTTATGGAAAAGTTAAGTTTGTGTAGCTGGAAGACACATATAACTTTAAAACAGATGAAGCTATTTCACATCTATAGTGTACAGTATATTATTATTGCCTACAGAAACCAGTAATTTGTGTGTTTGTCAAATTATATTTTTAAAATAACTGCATATAGATTGCAAATTTTACAAGAGAAAATGAAATTCAATAAACCTCCAAGAGATAATCAGGAGAGGCACTCCAATTGACAAAATAAAATTTCTGATGAAATTAAAACTATGATAAAAAAATCATATGGTATCAAAAACAGGAGAGCCATTATTGTAGACATGAAAGTGAGAAATCATGTCTAAATCATGACTTAAATATTAAAAGAATGCACAGATTGTTTGCTGAAAAAATCCTGTAAATTGTACAGAGAGCGCAGAGAGGGATATTTTTAAGTCAGATTTCAAGCTACATTTTGGCCTGCCCCAATCAGATTCTTGCAGTTACTCTGACCGCCTTTTTATACAGCTAGCTGTAGTAGATTCTGAAGCTGAAATTCAAAAAATTATAAATGAACGCACACTTCATCATTATAAAGCTGAAGCTGCATATAAATCTTCAGGGAGACACAGATAGGGGGAGAAGTAACTCAAATGTCAGTGTTACTTGTGTTGACTTATGACTAGTACTGTTTTGCCCTAAATTAAATCATTCAACAGTTTTATATCAAAGGTAATACTCATGCTACAATATGGCAATCAATAACACTAATAATACATTCATGTGCTTCTGGAATGAAAGTGTAGCAAAAAAAGGCTTTGCTGAGATTACTTCATCCATCATGAAGGAGATTTCCAATAATTACAAGAACGAGAAATTCTGCATTTGATTTTGTGGTCAGATAGATGCACTGGCCAAAATAATAACTTGTGGATGATTGCTCTTCTCCAGCACCTGATAATGCTAAGGTACTTTACTACAGTAGAGCAAAAGTACCTTGTCACTGGGCATAGTCTTCTGCCATGTGACAGGAACTTTGTTCTTATTGAAAGAAGAAAAAATCTGCAGTTATCTATGAGCCTAAAGACTGGAGTGAATTAATAGCCAACACCAGTTCTAATTTTCTTGTGTATGTCATGGGCAATAATGATTTTAAGAACATAAATGTTATTGAAACATCGTTAAATAAAACCATTTAAAATAACAGATTATGTTTGGCTGCAAATTACAAGTGACAATCCAACAGCCCTTTGTGGAAGAGAGAACCACAACATTCTTCAACCTTGGTTGACCCTCAGCAGGGCAATGAAAGTGTGGGGTGCTGGACAGTGCAACATATCGCCTGTAAATACAAATAACTTTTCCAGTGTATATAAAAGACGACTTGTAATAAAACTGGCTAAAAAAAAGACCTTATTGACATGTGCCAGTTTATTCCAGTACAAAGTAGACCTTTTAATGAAACTATTGTTATAAGCTTTTTTATAAAACCTTACTTGCTAGTGAAATTTTTGTGTTCGGGTTAAAAAATTTGTTTTACAAGATTGTTGAACAAGAGCACTCCTAGAGTTTTTCTTCATAATTTTGATTATTAATGTTTAAATTATTTTCATTTCTTTATATGATTTTGTATGTATATATTAAGTTACTTATATTATAGTAAATAAAATAAATTAGTTTTTACAATTTCTTTATGTTACTCATATCATAAATAACATGTTCTAATATTAACACTAAAAGAATACTATAATATTGTAACTTTTGTATCAGTAGTATATTAGTAATGCAGTATTCTTTAAAAGTCATAGATTTATTGCATTTATTTGTACTGTACTTTATGTTATTAAATATCTTGTTGATTCATCCTCTTCATTCACTTTTACTAATATTATTATATATAAAAAACTTTCACAAATGAACTTACTTTTGTTCTCACTTTCACAAACGTTTCAAGGTGTTGTGCCTCTTCCTCAGTGTGAGTAAATACTGAATGTCATTGTTGCAGAATAACGATTATGGACTATAGGTGTGTGTGGTGGGAATTGATGTTGGGAGGGAATTGGCGCTGAGGTGCAAATTTTGTGTTTGGATCAATGTATCAAATAGTATATGTGATCTGTAATGTACTTGTTCATTTAATATGTTGTTTGGTTGTAATGCGTGATATCTGTATATTTCAAATTGTTCAGCTGTGTTTAATTTTCTACTTTTTGATAAGTTGTGTAATATTTCCATGTTGTGTTCTATGTTTGTGTAACTATGGTTTTCATTTTGTAAATGTGTGGCAAATGTGGAATGTATGTAATTTGTGGTGAGGGCTTTTATATGTTCTGAAAATCTGGAATAAAAAGATCTTCCCGTCTGGCCGATGTAGAATTGGTTACAATCATTACAATTTAATTTATAAACTCCTGTTTTACTGTATGTGTCTGTGTCTGTGTCTTTGTTAATATTTATATGTTTCTTAATGGTGTTGTTGGTTCTGTAGGCTACTTTATAATTGTGTTTTCTAAATGTGTTAGCAATTTTGTGTGTATTGGAGTTGTAGTATGTAAGTGTTATGTACTTACTGGGTTGTGTGTTGTTGGTCTGATGTGTTTTATTTTTTGTGTTTAGGATGCGTTTGTGTATTTTATTTACCAAATCGGGGTTGTATCCATTTTTAACTGCTATATATTTGATTGTGTTAAGTTCTTCTTGGTAATCATGTGTGTTTAGGGGTATTGAAGTGAGTCTATGGAGCATGTAGTTGAATGCTGCATGTTTGTGTTGAGTTGGGTGGTTGGATGAGTTATGTATGACCATGTCTGATGTGGTGGGTTTCCTGTATATTTTATGTGTGTGTGTTGTTTGTTTTGGTGATTGTGAGGTCTAAGAAGTTTATGCTATTATTTAGTTCCATTTCAAGTGTGAATTTTAATTTATGGTGTATAGTGTTAATATATTTGTAGAATATTTGTAAATATTTGTAATATAATACATCACATCATTTTGTTACAACTGTACAACATTGTAACAATAAAATGAAGGATAGTCATTGTCAATTACAATGTTGTTCCTATTTTTAAAAATTACAAATGCATATTTATCTCTATAGAAAAAACATTTAAAAATAAAAAAAACTTTACTTGTGATGTTTAAAGTTACTCAGTCAAGTTAAGTTATTAATATGGTTACGCCATTACAGAATGTTCTGCGTGTTTCTTGGCTATCCCAGCAGAACGCAGCTGTAATGTTGGTGTGCGTACGTGACACTTAACATTCATCAACAACCAAGGCTGTTCCAGACTTCACTGGTCCGTGCGCACTGTGTTCAAAGCCGCAAGCAATTACGCTCTAGTGTTTTCTAATAGTGTTGACACGTATTATGGATTATTTTGTAACACTTGAGCTATCGATTTAAACAATGACAGCTGCTGCTTAGTTCAATTTTAGTGGTTATTTATTCCAGTGAGGTTTGAAGTATTGGGGCAAAGTATTTTATAATTTTACAGGACTCTATTAGTTGACATTATTATTGTGTGTGGACAATTTTTACTTGATTTGTTGTAAGAGACTATCTTGTTGATTACAAATTGTTAATGGTGATAATTAAAGTTGGATTTTATTGACTTCATTGGCGCCTTGTATTTTGTTTTCCACTGGTACCATACAACGATCAATAGACCATAACAATATTATGAATCTAAGAATTTTTTCCAGTTTTTGTAAAATTACAGTTTTTGTAAGTTACAACGTTGTTTTTGGTGACCCATTCAATTTTTGATCATTATTTTAATTTTTTAATAATTGAAGTGAGGTCTGGACATAAACACTTGGAGTCACTATATATACTGTTTATGGAAAACACTCCACTAGTGAATCCACCTTTGCAAACCACCTCATTGAAGCAAACCACACATACAGAAATATCAACAATAACATGGATATTCTACACGTACACACAAAAGGCCGAAAACTAGACACTCTTGAACAAATGGTAATATACAAACACATGAAAACAGATAAAAACGACATACTAAACGAACAGACACAATCAGGGCCGGCCCAAACCTTTACGTCTGACCGGGCCAAGACACAATTTTGCGCCCCCGCAAAAAAAATTGTGATGCTTATTTTCTTATTAGTACTAATGTAATAACATTATACTTTGAAAGTTTTATCATGACTATTTTATACTAATGGCGGCGGTTAAGCCCTACACATAAAAAAAAGAACTATTCTGTAGGTCTACATGAAATTATTTAAAAAATTTAAAGTTTGTATTATATAATTTTTCAAATGTTAACAAATATTTTTTTTATTTTTCTTGAAACCCATTAACTATCACTAAGGCCTGTTTTTAAAATTTAACTTAATAGCTGTAACTTGACTCACCTATATGTGTTTCACATGGACGCTCAATGCCAGTGGAAAACATCAAATAAAAAGAATCAATTTCAAACAGATTCCTATAATTTTAATTCAGTCAATTTACATTCTTCTTATTATAAGTATGTGTGCAGATATTATCAAAACACAGACGTCTTTTCACATGTAAAGTTTATTTTTAGTAAAAATGTCACACAAAGATTAATTGCATTAAAGTTTTTCTTTAAAAATAAAAAAAAATTTTGGTTTTTGAAAGTTTAGTTAAATTTCTTTCTTCTTGCTTTTGCTTCAGCAAACCTTTTAACAACTTTCATTAAATCTAACTGGTTTGCAATGTCATTTTTAATAGAAATTGTTGCTAGAGATGATAGGCAGTCTTGCGCCATTGTAGAGCGCAAGTAAGTTTTAATTAATTTGAGCTTACTGAAACTGCGTTCTCCATTAGCAACTGTGACAGGAATTGTTAAAATAGCCCTCAATATAATCTATATTGTAACTATTCGGTTTCGTAAGGGTTAAAAGCCACACGTTGGTTGTGTCAATTTGTTATCAACCTTTTTTATCGTCTGAGTTTCTTCTTAGATTTATCGTGATTTATTAATTGATTCTTGTTTGATTTAATGGTATTAATGTTGATTTGTCTTCCTTCTTGAATTAATTTAGTTAATGTATTATTATTTTATTATTTATTAATTTGTTAAACCCCATCATTAACGGAACAGTAGGTTTCTAGTAGATCTGATTTAGTGTAATTGAATTAGGAATGAAGTCGGATGCGGAGCATCGTCCGTGGTACCTACTCTTCACTTGACATCGACTCTAAATCGGCTAAAACATATTGGGAGTAATCATGTCGGGTTACCATTATTTATTTACTTTGTATGCAGTGTAGTCAGTCATGATCACCTATTTAAAGAAGTCAGGATTATAAATAAACAAATATAATGATTGAATCCTTTCTCTTTTGGTGGCTTTGAGTGCTGCCAACCTTTACACAAGTAAACATAATCTGTCCGCTAATAATTAAATAGTTATTATAAATTTTAAATGAATTAAAGCTCCATTAAGGGTTAACAAATATAATTTATTCAGCATTAAATATTACTGAATCATGGTAAATACATTGGTTTACTTTAACTTGGGTTCACAATTAATTAATCTGGTTGAAAAAAATTACAATCTCAGGGTGTCATTTTGTTACATGAAAAAAACATTTGTAGACGAGAATCATCTTAAGTAAAATTGAATAAGTAGGTTCTTTTAAACTGCAAAATACGGACTATTAAAACGTTAGTTATAATTATTAAATCTTGGAATAGGAGAGTGCTTACATTCTATCATCGTAAAATCTTAATACTATTACACAAATGGAGTATGAATAAGTTCAATACTTTTAGGTTATTTGGTTAATCAACTTGAACCATTCTTAAACTTCATTTATATCTACAGTACAATTGAACAATAAAGAAATTATATTGTGAATAAAGTTTAGTGTTCAATTAATAGAATCAATATCGGGGGACCGAGCTTTGCTCGGTTTTTATATTTATATATAGATTTCTTTTACATTAAATTGTCTAGGATTTGTAAACATAAGCAGAAATTTGTAAACATAAACAGAAACTATACGTATATTGTATAAACATTTAAAGTAATAGCAATTGCATTATACATATATTAAAAAATACAAGTAAATAGAATAATACAAAATACAGTATAATACAAAACTGATGCAAAATTATTGGAAAGTTATAGCAAAGTCTTCTAGTATTTAGTATTTCTTTCTATACAACATTTCGTGTATGGTGAGGATTTTCTGGTGGGAATAGGAGAGTGCTTACATTCTATCATCGTAAAATCTTAATACTATTACACAAATGGAGTATGAATAAGTTCAATACTTTTAGGTTATTTGGTTAATCAACTTGAACCATTCTTAAACTTCATTTATATCTACAGTACAATTGAACAATAAAGAAATTATATTGTGAATAAAGTTTAGTGTTCAATTAATAGAATCATTCATAAAAGTGTCATTATTTCAAATTACTTGGTTGGATTATACCATAACATGTAAGTAACAACAAGTACACGATACTTTCCTTTATTTCCCTGAATTGCACATTATTGTACACTAGGCAATTCCCTAATCACTTTTAACTTGATTACACTTCATTGATTATAAATTACAATAATTAATTAAATATTAAACCGCACTGGTTAGGTTATAAACATTTGTTGACATTAGTCACACAGGATCCTGGGTAACAATGGCGGCAATTTGATCCGTAGAAATTCGTCAACTGTATCACATCAAGCTCTGACCAAAAGTGTCTTTAGGTGATGCTTAAACTCGCCATTCCAACTTGCACTACTACCGGCTTCGGTCGTTTCTCACTTCATGATTTGTGGAATTTTATGCTATTCCATACTGAAGTCATACTCCTTCTCAATTCGGAAATAATTTAATGTATTGTAGGCTGGGGTAGCTGGGTTGGAGATTACAAATTAGACGCTTACTTTCTTACTAAAAATCATTGAAATTGTTTCTAATGGACATAATTCTGTTATACCACCAGTAAACTCACATACGGCTTCACCACTATTTGTATTTTTCAATTCTGCACGTTTTAACGCCTCTTATGATATAATTCTGTCCATTAATAACAACGATTCTTAATTTTACTTATATTATAATACCATAAATTTTATTAAACTAATTCTTACTATCTATTTATTTACAATTCCATATTGTTTCTGTTGAATTTAGCTCCTACAATGACTTTTGTTGTGGTGAGCTAAGATTGGTTATTATTATCCAGTTTTACTTTATTATTTTACATCCCTGTTTAATTAGCAATCAGTCTTTTCTGATATTCTAGGATTTTCATCACTGTCATAGTTAATATTTAAAATACATGGTTATTCTCTTATATTCTGTCTTATTATATTAGTTACACTCATTTATTCTTTATTTTATCACTCTCCTAATCTAGTTGAGTCTAATAGTCTTAAGTCTCAGTCATTATTATTCAGTATTTGGAGAAGTCTGGTCTGTCAATGGGGTATCTGTTTCCTTCACATTGAACACATAGTTCTCTCCTACTTAATTTTACAGTTTTATCTAGTTCCTCTTCCTGGTGATGGTTATGGTCAATTATCTTTTATCTTCATAATAATCTGGGGTTTCTATTTCTTTTCATGATCATAGCTAATTTTCATCATGAATACCTTGTTACATTGAATTTGGATGTTGTTGCTGCTGTATTATTCCTAAGTTCATGGCTTATAATTACTCTTTGATCTCTGTACCTTTGGTCATGTTATAATATATTAGGAAAACAGTCAATCATGTTACTTTTTGAAATAAATTGCAAAGTTTGAACAGGAGTTTTTATCTCAGAGTTCTTCAGAAATACAACCAGATGTTTAAGCTCCTCAAAAAGGTGGTTGCCATCGATATCACTTTCTCCTAATTTATCTTCATCTTGAAAAACTTTTTGAAGATTCAAACATTTTTGTTTCAAGATTTCAGATTCTGGAAGACTTTGCACGTTGTACAAAAAATCCCAATGCTGGTTATGAGTCTCAAGTTTGTAATGGGGCAACATTTTCATCAATATTATTGTATAATTTTATGAATTCTATAACATGTGCAGATAAGGCCCCTTAAGGTGAGACGATTGCCAGTAAATGTTTTCATAACCATATATGGTTATGCAGCAAAACTCGAATTTATTTGCAGTCAGTGACTAACAATGAAGGAATGTTTTTGACGAAAAACAGTTCGTGGCAAGTTAAAAATGTGATACTAAGTTCAGCGAAACTTTTCAATACTGATGACGAGACGTATGGCGGGAAGCGGAGTGAACCAGTTTAGAGACGACACAAACAGAAATTTTTAACACTAAAAGTCAGTCGGCAAACAACATCTAAATAAAGCGGACGTGGGCAGTTTCGCTCGCCGCCGGCTGAGTACCGCATAGCCCGCATAAACAGCATAAAACGTAAATCAAACAATGTGAAATTTTAACTAATATTGGAACTTAAGAAATATAAATCATGTAGGCCTAAATAATCAGTGATCAGTAAAAAATTTGGAGTGACAGTTTCGGCCGTAAAAACGTAAAAGTGAAAACAACAAAACAGTGCACGCCACAAGGAGACGTCCCATGTGATGAAACTCTACGCACCATTAAAGGAAAGTAAATATAATTAAATACTGGCATTTTTTAAACTGAGTTCAATAAAAAGAAATGTAAAGGTACGGAAGTGTGTATGATTGTGTGAGTGAAGAATATGAATATAGGCCTAATAAGAAGTGTTGAGTTTGCGTAATCTTGATAATACGTATTCGTATTTTGATGTAATAGTTGTTGGAAATCAGTTTTACGCCTTAAGGCAGAATAAGAGTGTTCATGATCTTTTTTATGTTATCAAAAGAAAATAAATAATGTTATATTTTACTTGATATATGCATTTTGTTATTTGTATTTGCCCACTGTTCTCTGCTGAAGTACACTAAACGAATTCCTGTATTAAACCTTACAGATAAAATCAATATTCATTTAATAATTAATTACTGAATAATACTTCAGTTGGCGCCCGAATTTACAGGGACATTGTAAATTAAAGTTGATTTAAAATTTAGTCGAAAAATGGCAGAGAAAGACACAAATACAAATTTAGATGAAAGTGCAGATGTGGGGTCAGTGTTGAATGTTACGCAAGATAGTATGGTAACCACGAATGAAAATGTCGAAAGCGTAGGCGAAATAGTGAATGTAAAACGGACAAAGTTGAGGGTACCGGTAGTAGAAGTAACGAGGTAAATATATTAAGTCAACTAGCATTGATTATGGAAATGATGAATAAGAATAATGATAATTTGAATACGAGTTTGAATGAATTTAAACTGAAATGAAGTCAGATGATGATAATTTGAACATGAATTTGAATGAATTCAAAACTGAAATGAATAATAAACTTGACAAACAAGACGAGAAATTAGGAGGCATGAATAACGAATTTGTGAATATAAGAAGCGAAATAGAAATGAGTAAATTAAGTATGAATAACCAATTTAAAAGTATAAGTGAGTTTTAATGGAGTGAGTGAGAAGTTCGTTGAAATAAATAATAAACTAGAGAAACAGAGTGAGACTATTGCGAGAGTGAAAGGTGAAATGACTATAAAGATAAATAAAATACAAAAACAGAAAACTGACTAACTGAGATGACCAGTATACTATAAATAATGTTATAAATGAATAAGACAAGAAATGTTATACAGGGAATGAAAATAACAATAATACTTATTGATTAGAAGCTGTAAAACAAAGCATAGTAACAAGTTATGAACAGCACCAATGTAACAAAAGAAGTATTAATTTGTCTCAGAATATCAGCAAACATTAGTCAAATAGTCTGACAATCATGTATAAAAAGCAAGAGAGTAACTAAAAGGTTATTAGTTATCATTATTAAAACCAAACATGTAAAAAATAAGGTTAAAAGAATACCAATGTATGTCAAACTAACATACACATTGTTGGCACAAATGACAAAATAACATAACCTATGATGTAGGTAATATTCACCTGAATTCACAACTAGCAGTAGGAAAAACCTGCCCAAACCAGAATGTCTTACATGTAAAAACAAGTAGAAATAACAATCTTTCTATAGGTACCAAAATAAGATACCCAAAATAAACTTTAAATAAGTATACAAACAAAGAAAGTGAACCAAAACCCACCAAAATGGAATTCACTATATAAAACTTGTATAAAATCATATTATAAAACCCAATAGAAACGAAAGGTTGATGTCAATACCACAAATAGAGTGTAATACCACTACTGTGTTAGTGTACAAAGATTATATATAACATTATATATATATATATATAAAGATTATATATATATAGATTATATTATATAGACAGAATATAATATATTACAATTGTATTTAAGTGCACCTGTCATGTGACACCAGGTGTAACTAGTATTATTTAACCAAATACAATATGGAAAAGTCTAGTGTATTAAACACACCAAGTCCATTACAAAGACAATGTTATTACTCATCTATTGTAACTAAAAGATAATAACAAAAGAACTCAAATACCAAAAAAGAATAACATTAAGTAGGCATCTCATGATGAGAAATAGAGACCACTTAATTAACCAGAAATGACCAGAAAATACTTAATTTTCCAGCTAACAAAGGTGACCAGTAGTTGTAACCCTTTGTTATCATCAACTGGAAACATATAGAAGGTAAACAAACGCTTTCTAATAGGTAAAATATGTATATACAAATGTAAGAACCTAGACTAAGATGATAGTAACATAAGAAATGTATTTTGTAAATAAATTTAAGTAAATAGCAACTAAGGAGTGTAAGTGAACTTGGAAGGCATGCCCTCAAGTGGGTATGAGTGCCATTATATAGTGATAATAAAGGATTAAATAAAAAATAATAGTGTATAGTGAATGGTGCTAATCACAAACATTAACTTCCTTAATAATGGACCAAAGCACACCACGAGTGGACTCAAAATAAAGAGCCAAGTGTTACGAATCCAGTGATATGCTCAGATTTAAACTTGAAGCCATATTAACAAAGTTATTACAATTATAAAGAATTCGTGTCAAATTGAGAAAAACATTTATAATCTTGACACCAAAGGCCCACACCGGCTTCAACAATTGAAATAAAACGCCGAGGGGGTATGTGCACCAAATTAAAGATCGCCCACCAATCAAATCCATGGATTTAACCAAATTTTGGACGTTTACTGAACGGAACGGCAGAGCGAGGCTTGCGTTCTGGTCACCTTTTAATCATCTTCAAAGAATTCACGAAGGTATTAAACTAATGTTAACCAACAAACATTTAGACACATTAAATTTGTAAACAGTTCTGCCACCCTGAGGCAAATCTTTATAAAACTAAAAATCTCGTGCTTATTATTCTGAATCCAATTATAAACACTACTTCTGCTCATTCAGAACGAGCACTTGATTTGAATAAAATATTTGTTGACATAAGAAAACAGAGTCAGTCAGTTTATTTCAGTAGACTAGTTGAAAACAGGTGAAGGAATTTGATTGGTCAACTCAACAAGCAGCGGCGAATATAAACACGGTAAGTCCGTATATATTGGATTGAGATAGCGACCCTGCAAGTTCGACAAGACTCACCAAGTAATTGTTTATTAGTGCAAAATATTTGTGTTTTCAGCACGGAAACTATACCACCGCTTCAACGAGTCAACGAAAGAACATCCGTGTGAATAAACTAACCGAAGTAAAAAATACTTCGATAAATAATTTCTTGTGCATCAACCGGACTTATTCAAGTTGGATTCAACGCTAGGTTGAATTGAACGGGATAAGTCAATAATAATACAACACTAAACAAAAGTTTTTACAAATATTAAACAAAACTAAACGGGAAGTTAGCTCCCCAGAACCCCAAAAGCGGTTTATTTACAGATTGACGCATACAACGTGAGGCATAAAAGCTACCACAGACGTTTACTTACAATATTGGCAAATAGAATTCGAGGAAGGGTCTCGAAAGTATGTAGCATTCCTATATAATGGAAGGACTATCAATTTTGTAGATTGCCTTTTGGACTGAACGTAAGTGTCTCCAGTAGTGTCGCCAATAGGAAAAAATGACAAGAAATGCTCTTTTACTTGAATATCTATTTTAGTTCATTCAACAAAACGAATTGTAAATGACAATAATTGTTCTTGTTGGCTGATATCAGGCGTACAGTCAAATATTAGTGAAAAGTACTTTGCTTGCTTTGCTCTTTCAGTGATATCATTTTTTATTTCAGACCCAAGCAAACTAATCAACTCATTTTGGATTGTTTTACCTAAGTAATGGTCATGGACAAGATCAGCGATGATCTTGTCGCCGTTTTGTGGCTGAGTGTGAATTTCCAAATACGTCAAATAATACCGCTTTGTGAATATTTATATTGGTTGTCTTATTATCTACCAAACAGTGGCATTCTTTGATAATAGAGTAAACTGTTTAACCTGCTTGAGAGAACAACTTCATTTATTGACAATCATAAAGGAAAGAAAAACTTGATTATTTTATCCATTATTTTGGTGCCGTCTAAAAAACTGCGCCCGGGCCACGGTCGGCCCGTCCTTAAGGCCGGCCCTGGACATAATTCAAATCACACACATTATTCGAACATATCACACCCCACACACACAACATCGATCCTTCAAAAGTCGATACCGTTGCCAAGAACAAGACGGACAGTGCTCCCAGCTGCAGCCTCTGAAGAAGCTTTTTAAAAGCAGAAACTGGTTCAGGCTATAAGGTAAAACTTTTATGATTTTACCCATAAAAAACTTTGTGTTCTGAGTCGGTAGTGATTTAATTATATATATTATCTCACATGAAACCAAACATTACAGAACTTTTGGAAGAAAAACAGTATTGTCCACCTCACTAACTTCCATTTCTTGAGTATGTAATATATCTTACATAAAATCTGTGAATTCTTACACTGTTTGTATTGTTTGTTTCTCACATATTTTGAAACTTCAAAAATTATGTAAGTCCATTTAAGGCCAGGAAGGTGTGGAGTTGTGAACACAGCTGAGTGAGGAGTGAGCTACAACATTTGAGAACCACTAGGTTACTCGATATATTAATAAATACAGTGAAACTTCGATTAACCGTCACTCTTTTAACCGTCAGTTTCTGTTAACCGTCACTCTTTTAACCGTCAGTTTCTGTTAACTGTCAGTCCATACTCTATGTACAGTAACCAGATTGCCGCGAAAAATCATCATCGCTTTACTGCTAAGCGGCGGAGGCGCCAGAGTGGCGCACTATTGTTCTATTGATGAGTCACGTTCTTGGCCGCCTAGCTATCGCACACGTGGTCAGTTTCAGTTGTGGTTGAGAAGCTGTTGTGCTCGGTGCTGTACGTTATTTGCTGCGTAGTGGCTTAATTGTTTCGGCATACGATAGCGACATTCACACAAGTAAGTTTTGTTGTTAAGGTTTCTTTCCTTTTTGTTTTTGTGCAACAGCTAAAAATGGCTGAAAAGCGTAAACGGATCGTGTTAGATCTCAACCAGAAAATTGAGATTATTAAACGTTTGAAAAAAGGTGAAACTCCCACTAGTATTGCTCTCATTTACGGCGTTGGAAGAACCACAGTGAATGACATTAAACCCGATGCTGAAAAAATAGAACATGTTTCAAAAATGCAAAACATCGATGGAGATCCTAAGACTCGTAAAACAATGAAATAAGCAAAATATGACTAGTTGGACACTGTTATGTATCAATGGTTGTGCCGGTGTTTGCCTAACCCGACGGTCGAAGGTTTTATAAATTTCGTTTAACATAAACGCGAGTACAAATGTCGATTAGAAAGCCATTATCTAGGCGGCACTGTTGAATCTGCCTGCGCCATCTCGTATCGAAATTTCGCTGTTTGTGGGATTGTAACTGCACGGGCAGTCCGATTGCAGCTCTCACAAGGGAATCAACAGGCTCTCCGACCCGGACAGACATTATTGCGTAGTTTCTTCTACACTAATGGCAAGCTAGATTTACGAGACTTCCCGATAAGTAATTACAGCATCCTATAGAATGCTTCAAAAATAATTAAACTTAAATATATTCAGGCGAATGCGAAAAGAGAATGTACTTGGTGCGATCGGACAAGTGTGTATGTTGTAGGAGATTTATTCGATGTTCAGTATATACAGCCCATATATATATATATATATTTTAATTATTGTACAAGAGTCACTGTAATTAGTTGGTAAAGCATTATGTAAATTTATAAGCTAAAGTCAGTACGTATAGACGGAGTTGAATTGTGCAAGTTAGGCACGTGCATGCAATAGACTGCAAGAGTGTTCTTTTTAATTAATTATGGCAGTTAAAATAAATTGTGAGACCACCCTCAGATAAAAAACTATTTATATTTTGTTTGTGTATAACTGTAAGTGCATTTAATGTGGTCATTTTTCGGCAAATTGCGATAATTGTGTTACCACGTGGCAAGGCCAACTTGTTTAGTTATGTCGCCGCTGGTCGGAGCACGTGCAAGTGACTCTTATTAGACACTCTTTAATTTTAATTTTTTTTAATTTAGTGCATTCATTATCACCTTGCAGACTTGATTACTCTCAGGCCATTTTCAAAAAAAAAAAACAGAAACAGAAACTTTATGCTTTTATCTTGACCTGGTTGGAAGGCCCGTTCTGAGGTTATTACCTGGAACTAGGGTGCACATTTTAGCGAACTGAATTTCTAATCTTTTGTGAATTCCCAGGGTTCTCGCTCCTAGTCGGAGATTCTGGTCTAGGCTGGTGTAACGACACCTTCACCAGCCATGTGCCATCCTACACGCACCTGTTCGGAAGAGGGAGTCTGTTGACCAGCCACAAGATGCATCATACGCACACGATTAAGGTGTTATGAACTCTTTTTATTTTCGTTGGCCGGGCCTGCCGTTCTTCTGAGTTACACATTATTTTCTTTAAACCATGTGCCCACGCTGCTAGACAGTCCGCTCTGGGGTGTGTCAACTGAACAATCATTATGAACATTATTTGACTTTTATAATATAACTCCATAAATCTAAAGTACTATCATTGTAATTGTGTGCTGCACTGGGGGAGCGTGCCAGAGTTTTCTTTTTACTCTTAAATATTTTTTTTATATATATACAAGAGCCTTAGAGTCATTACACTATTCACTATAAAATTTAAGTCACATGTTATGGGTTCTGTTCCGGCTGGTTCAGAACGGTTTCATCTTTTAATTTCATTTCGGTTTAACATGTAAGGGCTGGGGGTTTCGTTTTTCAGGCTGTTTTCTGGGGGTAAAATGGACATAGTTTTTTTTAGTTAGGCACATGTTCATACAGTTTAAGGCAGGTCTGATTCCTGTCACACATGGTCTGGTACATGCTGGCGCGCTTCCACATCTGCTAGGATACAACAGGCAGTTATTATAAAATCAATTATACACATATGTCTGACTTTGAGAGAAGGGAAATCTTATATTTTGTGGGTATATACTGATAATTTTGACCTTGTAAAAGCATATTGATGCTACTGATTCTTGTCAGTTGAATTAAATCATTTTCATTAAGGAACAATTTCCTGATACATGTATCCATCGGGATTTGTAATACAGAAGTAACAGTTTAGAAAATCATGCCAATTGCTTCAACTCAGGTGATGAGGGTTTTTCCCACTTATATACTGTGCAAGAAACTTAAAGATTTTCATATGCTCATAATTGGCAATTTATCAGCTGTTATCAATTCATAGGGGCAGTCCGGCCTATCTTTATGCTTTTGTTAGTCATTATCATCCTTTTGGGGATTTTAACATTTTTTAATTTAATGGAAGTTGATGAATTATTGTGACTGGAAGTTAAATATTTATGATTGCTGGTTTTGGGGCTTTGTAGAAATACAGTAGAACCTCGTTATAACGGACCCCGTTACTATGGACTTCTTTTACAACGGACACGTCTTTTACGTCGTACTCCCACCCCCTAGTAACTAAGTCAATGCACCGGAATGACTCACGTCCCCCTGCCAGTGCCGAATGACAGTTTTTAGAGACAAACACCCTTGTCAGGTATAAATCGTTGAAAGTTAAAACCCAATCCCGATCCACCATTGAATTAACTGGTTTGAGAATTAACTGTTGAGATAATAACAACAAATACAGGAAACTGTTTGTTTGAATGGTAAGGAAAAGGTAGTTGAAAACAAAGAAAGGTTAACGCCTTAGCCAGGTATATTTTCACAATTCTACCTGACAATACACAAGTTTGAAAAGCCGAAAAAACTACGCCTGGTAGAAAAGTCAGCAAGGAGCGTGTGTCAGTTTTGTTGTGTTCAAATGGAGACGGCACTCATTATGTTTAAACCTGCTATCGTTGGTAAAAGCAAAAAACCAAGGGCACTTAAAAATGTGATGGACAATTTACCTGTTTACTATTATAGTTCCCGAAATGCGTGGTTTACAACTGAAATAACAAGTGATTGGTTTCATAAGAAAGCTGTGCCAGCAATTATAAACCACCAAATGGAAATTTTGAACATTCCAATAGAAAAAATAAAAGCTTTGGTTCTTTTGGATAACGCACCAACCCACCCTGATGTTGACAAACTCTGCAGTCGAGACAAGAAGGTAAAGTGTAAGTTCCTGCCTCCAAACACAACATCCGTGTTTCAGCCCATGGACCAAGGAGTAATTTATACTGCCAAGCCGCTTTATAGAAAACAAATTTCTCAATGAAATCTTAGAAGTTGATGAACCATCTGCTGCTGAAGAAGATAGAAGGGGCCAAAAGACTCTTCAAAACTTGAAGGACTACAACATTCGATCTATGATTCACAACTTTGCTGATGCTGTAAAAGAAATTAAACCAACTACTTTGGTGCACTCATGGAAAAACTGTTAAAGAATGAAGAAGCATGTTTAGAAATAGAAAATTGTGAGACAGAAGATTTCCGTAAAACTTTGCAAAGAGGAGGGGAGGAAGAAGTTTTATTGGAAGATGTGGAGACCTGGCTTGAAGAAGATGAAGATGACCCTTGATTCCACTTGTTGACGGAAGAGGAAATTGTTGGCAGTGGCACTGAGAAAGACGACTCTTCGGAGGACGAGGAGAAAGACAATAAAAGTGAGTGAAGTGAAAGATCATTTTAATTTTGTCATTGAATATGTTGAACAATCAAAAAATGAAAATTTGTTTGTTTACTATGAACACTTGCGGCATCTTCGTCAGTTACTGACCAACGAAATAAATAACAAACAAACACAACAAAAAATCAAAACTTTCTTCAAACCAGTTAATGTTAGTAGTAATAACCTAATGAATAATAATGAACCAGGCCCTTCTTGTTCAAGAGAATAAAACAATAGAATGTATATAAAGTTTCAATTCTGGTCTATAATGTAAATATGAACAGTATGATCTCATTTGTCATGTATGCTATGTAAAACGATGTCAAGTAAAAATAAACATGTTTTATACTAATTTACCGAGTTTTATTGATGTAAATACGACTTAACAAGACTTATTTGTTATATAACGGACTTTCATTACAACAGACAATCTTTAGCCCCAATTAGTCCGTTATAATGAGGTTCTACTGTACTGCCTGTCGGGCAGGTCGAACATGGGTATTGTAAGGGTATTATGAGTCTATGTGTCTTTGTGTTTCTATATGTGATGTCAATGTTAAGTGTTAGTAAAGGGGGGGGGGAATTTATATAATTTATGGGATGTTGCTCGATATATATATATAAATATATTATCTATTTATACAATTTAAGGAACATGTGAACATTACGTATTTATTATGTATTTTGTTGTTTATTGCTGATTGCAATGTGATACTTATGTGATTTGTGTGATATCTACATGTAATGAATTATGGGGGCAACAATAAAAATTGTTATTGTTAAATTGACAGCCGAGTTTGATTGCAAGTCCCGTCATGCTGGACCCAGCGCATTTTTGGCTTCTCTAGGCTCTCGCCTAGTTTTGAATGACTAGTGGCTTCTCTTTAAAAAAAAAAAAAAAAATACAAAAAAAAGGAAGTTTTTTTTATATAAAGCATAAAAAGGGAAAGAGGGGTTACAAATGGTAGCAGAGAGCGTGGTTAATTTTAGGGTTGAACCCTTGGGTCCTTGGGTGTGACGGGGCCTGCAAACTCGGAAATACTATGCTATTTTTTTTTAGGTATATGCCCATGTATGCTAGTTTAGGTTGCATAACTTGTGAGTCTGGTCGCACCACGAGGCGGGTATTTGTGTTTGGAAAATTTGAGAGGTTGAACTGCCGGGGGGTCTCAAGCGTTGCCTGGGTGATAGAGGGTTGCTGATTCGAGGTCGGAGTATAGCGTGTGGCATTAGCGGGTGCGGTATGGCCCGATCGGAAGTCGGTACCGTCACCGACTAAATTCCTGTGTTGCGAATTCTGATTACTAGTTGTGTCTGTTAGTTATGTGTTGGTGAGACGTGTGTGTCGGATTGATGTTTGATGTTATGTATGTTCAGTATTGTTGGTTGTTGCTCGTCTCCTTCTGTGGTGTTAGTAGATGGTTCAGAAGTAGGTCAGGTCTCCGCAGCGCTAGAGAACCCGGGGGGTCGCTCAAAGGAAGGACAGTACTTGAGTTATTTCCTAAATCTTTGTGATTATGTTTGATTGTTGTGTTTGGTGTATTGTGTGATTCTGGCGGGGGTAGGTTACCAGAGACTACCCAACCCTATTTCCGGCATTCCCCAGAGACTTCCGGTGGTGGATGGAGAAGATGAGGGCAAGTTGTTGGTTTTTCTGGACATCGTCCTGCAGTTGGCGGATTTTCCGGGGCTGTCCGATGAGGTCCTCTTGTCCGTTATATATCCGTACTGCCGGGGTTCATTGGCTGAGCTGGTCACCGACACTCTGCGTCGTGGTGGCAGTATCGACTCTCTCCATGGGGAGGTGTTGGACTCTTTCATACCCCGTCGGCAACGTGAGCATTTGAAACATAATCGGTTCTATCGTGCAAGAAGAGGCGTTGGGGGACTTTGTGCAAGATATCCGTAACATTGCCCGGATTTTGAGGTTGGGGTTGCCCGAGAAGGATATCGTTCGAATTATTTTAGAAGGGGTGACGCCCCAAGAGAGATCCCGTTTGGTGTTCGCGGACCGTCCACGTTGTTTTGCGGACCTCGAACGGCTGTGTGTGGTTTCCAGAACGGTCCAGGAGATTGACGAGTCCCGTGAGCAAGTAGCAAATGATAAGGTAAGACACGAGACGCATGGAAGGCGAATTGTTCCATCATCACACGGTGCTGAGATCGAAATTATAAACTCTTGTAACGAGAGGCGCCGTCGTTCACCTAATGTGACTTGTTTTAGGTGTGGTAGATGGGCCACATCAGACGATTGTGTACCGGGGTTAGGTCGAGTCCAACGTCCCTCCCCAAGGCGCCCAAGGTCATTCAGAAAAAGGTCAATGAGGGGAAGATATGTCGGAGGTCTTCTCCTACCTGTCGCGGGTCTTCTAAGGTACGCGCCTCCAGGCCAGTTGTAGGTCCCAGTTCTTTGGGCATCAAGGTCCTCCAAACCATCTCTAGGCCCACTTCCGTATGCCCCTTCTTGCTGTTGGAATCGAAAAGGAGTCAACTCAGAGCATTAGTTGACTCCGGATCAGCAAGATCTATCATCTCATCCAAAGTGTGCGAGGACCTTGAACGACAGGGTTTAATTAAAAGGTCAGAACAGTCTTCCGTGGTGTGCTGGACGGCATCCCAGGAAATTCTGCCCATTTCCCGGGTAGTTTCATTTAAGTTTAAAATCGAGGGATTTTCTTGGGTGTGGAGCTTTCTGGTTTCTCCTGCTCTGGGAGTTGAATGCATTATTGGTGCCGATTTCATCTGCAAAAGTGGTCTCGTTATTGACATCCAAGAGCACCAATGTTATTTTAAATTTAATCGGGGAGTTGTAATCCCTTTCCTTGGATATCAGGGGACCAGGCAAGATATCCAAGAGGTTAAGTGCCCCGACACATCTAGAGACCACCTCTCCCAGTCCCAGCGGTCCGCATTAGATCAGTTGTGTGAGCGTTTCCCAACTGTATTAACTCCGGCCCATGGGGTCACACATCTCTTGTAGTATAAGATACGCCTAACGGACTCCAAGTTGGTGCGCTCCCACCCTTATAAATTTGCCCCTCCGAAGATGAGCATCTTGAGGGAGAAGGTTCAAGAGTTATTAGATCAAGGGGTGATTGAACCTTCTCAGTCCAGTTATGCCAGTCCAGCGTTCCTAGTGCCCAAGCCTGGAGGTAAGCATAGGATGGTCATCGACTACCGCAAGCTCAACGCCAACATTGAGGTAGATTCGGTCCCACTTCCTGATCTTCATTCCGCGTTTGATTGGTTCAGTGAGGCGAGGTATTTTACCATCATTGACCTCAACTCTGCATATCACCAGATTCCGTTGACGAAAGAAAGTAGGCCCTACACGGCATTCTGTGTTCCGTGGAACCTCTATCAGTACACTAGGGTTCCCATGGGTCTAGCGGTAGGGGCCTAAACTCTCACCCGTTTACTTGACACCGTTTTTCACGATGTCAAGTTCAAGTATGTCTTCAATTACCTTGACGACTTGCTGGTGTACAGCAAGGGGTACGAGGAGCGCTTAGGTCATCTCGAAGAGGTGATGTGCAGGTTGAGGGGTGCTGGCCTCACTGTCAACCCCGAAAAGGTGAAGTTTGCCCAGACACAAATTTCTTTCCTGGGCCACCTGATTTCCCATAGAGGTGTCACTGTGGATCCTGAGCGAACACAAGGAATCAGGGACTTTCCCCCACCAAAGGATGCCAAAGGCATCGCGAGATTTGTGGGGGTGGTCAATTTCTATCGGCGTTTTATTCCAAACGCGGCGGAGATTGCGGCACCTCTGAATGAGCTCCGGAAAAAGGGCGCCAAATTTGCATGGGGGGAAAACAACAGAAGGCTTTCGAGACCCTGAAGGAAGCCATCATTTCCCCTCCAGTACTGAGAATGCCAGACTTCTCGAAGCCGTTCATACTCCAGACGGATGCGAGTTCGATTGCGCTCGGGGCGGTTCTGTCCCAAGTCGTTGATGGTGCTAGGCAGCCTGTGACTTTCATTTCCCGAACGTTAACCCAGCAAGAACAAAAGTCTTCAGTGTATGAGCTAGAGTGTTTAGCTGTTGTGTACGCTCTAGATAAGTTCAGGCGTTTTCTGTAACACGCTGAGTTCCTGCTCGAGACCGACAATCAGGCTCTCTCTTGGCTTCTTGCTCATCCCCGGCAACTGGGTAAAATTGGTAGATGGGTGGTCAAGATCTCATCCTTCAAGTTCAAAGTGCAACACATTAGGGGAACTCAAAATGTGGTTGCAGATGCTTTATCACGCATGTTTTCCCAGCCCAGTGAAGTCCAATCTGAGGAACCCTGTTCTGTTCTGCTAGACTTTCCGTTAGCCTTCACTGATGTGTTACCCCATCAGTTGAACGATGAAGAGCTGGGTCCTATCATCCAGAATATAAAGGAGGGTAACGTACAGGCCCCTTACTTCTTGTCCAAGGGCGTCCTGTGTTGTCGAGAGAGAAAGGGACGTGCCCCTAAGATCGTGCTGCCTAGCAAGTTAGTGCCCATGGTCTTCAGCTATTATCACAATTCCCCAGTAGGAGGCCACAAGGGAATTTCAAAGACCATTTCCAGTATTAGGAAACACTTCATCTGGAAGGGCATGGATAGGGACATAGCAACCAGGGTTAAGAGCTGTCATCTGTGTGGGTTGAGTAAACCTGCCCAGAACACTAAGTTAGGGTTGTTGTCATCGGACGTGGCGAGCAGACCGATGGAGAAGTTATTCATCGAGTACGTGGGACCCTTCCCGCGTAGCAAGTCAGGTAATTCTTACCTACTTGTCTGTGTGGATGCTTTTTCGAAGTTTGCCTGGCTACTGCCCTTACGGCAGGCAACGGCTCGGTTGACCATAGGCGCGCTCCAGAACCACATTTTTCAGCATTTCGGTCTTCCGACCATCATTGTCTCCGACAATGGTCCCCAGTTCGTTTCGGGTGAGTTCAGGCAGATGTGTTTCGCCAGCGGAATAAAACATGTAACCACCTCTCCTTATTACCCACAGCCGTCACATGCGGAGAGATTCAATAGGAATCTCAGGTCCGCACTCATTGCTTATCATGCGGAGCAACAGACAACCTGGGACCAGAATCTGAAGTGGTTACAGCTAGCCTTTCACACGGCCCTGCATGACAGTCATAAGGCCGTTCCCTTTGAGATCATGTTTGGATTCTCGCCCGCACTCCCGTTGACTAACTTATGGAATATTGATGATCTTCTGCCACGGGAGCCAGATAACGGAACTGCAGAGAGGTGGAAGAAGGCTCGGAGGAATTTGCTGAGAGCGCACGAGCGCGTCCGTAGTCGGTACAATCAGGGGCGAATTCCAAATCATTTTAAAGTAGGAGATTTGGTCTACTGTACAATCAGGGGCGAATTCCAAATCATTTTAAAGTAGGAGATTTGGTCTACTGCCAGAGCCACCCGATCAGCTCAGCTGCCGATAAAAGAGCCGCTAAATTGTGTTATCGCTGGTCGGGGCCATATCGTATCCTGGGGTTCGCGTCACCGGTGACGGCTCGGTTGGAAGAGCCGGGTGGTAATTCGAAGGAGATTACCACACATATCTCGAAATTGAAGTTATGTAGAAAGGGGTAAACGCGCTGAAAAGGGGGGGGTGGTCTCTGTGTGAGTAGGGATTTTGTCATTTTGAAAGGATGTGCTCCGGGGGTGTTGTTGAGAACGCTAGGGTAGCGGGTAGATGTTCCCCACAGTCCCAGTGGTGTTCGTCTACTTCAGGGATACGCCCCTGCCTGCGCGAGCCTTGGCTTTCTCCACTCGTCCTTATTTCCGGAGGGAGCCATGTCCTTACCTTTAGTCCCAGCCCATGACCGTTCAATCATCCTTGCCCTTTCCGTCTCCCCGATTTCCTAACCTTCCCCTTAAAAAAAACATAAAAAATAAAACAAACAAAAAATTAAAAAAAAAAATTAGAAAAGCAATAAAAACAAAAAAAAAAAGGAGTTAGAGAGAGGAGTGAAACCTACCGAGTGGATGGGGGCGGTTGTGCACTTCGTCTACTCGGTACGTTTTGGCATGCCCTTGGAGCACACATGTAAAACTTATTTGTATATTGGGTGATTCTCACATTGACAAGTAGCATTGCTTTGCGTCCGGTCAAGAGTTGGGAGCATTGCATCATGGAGACCATCATTTCCCCTCCTTCCCTTGCCATGTGAGTTGACGGTATTGTTGAAAATTAGTTTCATATCGGGGAATCCCTCCCGTAAGAATATAGGGCAAGTGGCCCTGTTAAGGTGGCATTCGGTTCCTGGCTTGGGTGGACAAGCCTCAGGAGGTCAGAACTCAGGGAGCTCCCGAACTTTTCTTTCGTCTTTTCTTCTCTGTCCCTTCTTGCTGTGGGCTGGCCCTGATCAGGTCAGCGCGCAGCACCTGCACACTTACACATTACACGTCTTCTTTCATCTCTTTCGTTTTCCTTCTGAGCCTCTGTTCTCCTGAGAGCAAGTGCCGCTAGGCCGCCATGATCACCGAGTCCACTAGGTTCATTTTGGAAGGAGGGTACACTGCAGGGTACTCTCCCGAGTTCAAGTGTGGGGCAACCGGGTTGCCCTTTCGGGGTGGGGTTGTGCCGGTGTTTGCCTAACCCGGCGGTCGAAGGTTTTGTAAATTTCGTTTAACATAAACGCGAGTACAAATGTCGATTAGAAAGCCATTATCTAGGCGGCACTGTTGAATCTGCCTGCGCCATCTCGTATCGAAATTTCGCTGTTTGTGGGATTGTAACTGCACGGGCAGTCCGATTGCAGCTCTCACAAGGGAATCAACAGGCTCTCCGACCCGGACAGACATTATTGCGTAGTTTCTTCTACACTAATGGCAAGCTAGATTTACGAGACTTCCCGATAAGTAATTACAGCATCCTATAGAATGCTTCAAAAATAATTAAATAATTAAACTTAAATATATTCAGGCGAATGCGAAAAGAGAATGTACTTGGTGCGATCGGACAAGTGTGTATGTTGTAGGAGATTTATTCGATGTTCAGTATATACAGCCCATATATATATATTTTTTAATTATTGTACAAGAGTCACTGTAATTAGTTGGTAAAGCATTATGTAAATTTTTAAGCTAAAGTCAGTACGTATAGACGGAGTTGAATTGTGCAAGTTAGGCACGTGCATGCAATAGACTGCAAGAGTGTTCTTTTTAATTAATTATGGCAGTTAAAATAAATTGTGAGACCACCCTCAGATAAAAAACTATTTATATTTTGTATGTGTATAACTGTAAGTGCATTTAATGTGGTCATTTTTCGGCAAATTGCGATAATTGTGTTACCACGTGGCAAGGCCAACTTGTTTAGTTATGTCGCCGCTGGTCGGAGCACGTGCAAGTGACTCTTATTAGACACGCTTTAATTTTAATTTTTTTTAATTTAGTGCATTCATTATCACCTTGCAGACTTGATTACTCTCAGGCCATTTTCAAAAAAAAAAAAACAGAAACAGAAACTTTATGCTTTTATCTTGAGCTGGTTGGAAGGCCCGTTCTGAGGTTATTACCTGGAACTAGGGTGCACATTTTAGCGAACTGAATTTCTAATCTTTTGTGAATTCCCAGGGTTCTCGCTCCTAGTCGGAGATTCTGGTCTAGGCTGGTGTAACGACACCTTCACCAGCCATGTGCCATCCTACACGCACCTGTTCGGAAGAGGGAGTCTGTTGACCAGCCACAAGATGCATCATACGCACACGATTAAGGTGTTATGAACTCTTTTTATTTTCGTTGGCCGGGCCTGCCGTTCTTCTGAGTTACACATTATTTTCTTTAAACCATGTGCCCATGCTGCTAGACAGTCCGCTCTGGGGTGTGTCAACTGAACAATCATTATGAACGTTATTTGACTTTTATAATATAACTCCATAAATCTAAAGTACTATCATTGTAATTGTGTGCTGCACTGGGGGAGCGTGCCAGAGTTTTCTTTTTACTCTTAAATATTTTTTTTTATATATATACAAGAGCCTTAGAGTCATTACACTATTCACTATAAAATTTCAGTCACATGTTATGGGTTCTGTTCCGGCTGGTTCAGAACGGGTTCATCTTTTAATTTCATTTCGGTTTAACATGTAAGGGCTGGGGGTTTCGTTTTTCAGGCTGTTTTCTGGGGGTAAAATGGACATAGTTTTTTTTAGTTAGGCACATGTTCATACAGTTTAAGGCAGGTCTGATTCCTGTCACACATGATCTGGTACATGCTGGCGCGCTTCCACATCTGCTAGGATACAACAGGCAGTTATTATAAAATCAATTATACACAGATGTCTGACTTTGAGAGAAGGGAAATCTTATATTTTGTGGGTATATACTGATAATTTTGACCTTGTAAAAGCATATTGATGCTACTGATTCTTGTCAGTTGAATTAAATCATTTTCATTAAGGAACAATTTCCTGATACATGTATCCATCGGGATTTGTAATACAGAAGTAACAGTTTAGAAAATCATGCCAATTGCTTCAACTCAGGTGATGAGGGTTTTTCCCACTTATATACTGTGCAAGAAACTTAAAGATTTTCATATGCTCATAATTGGCAATTTATCAGCTGTTATCAATCATAGGGGCAGTCCGGCCTATCTTTATGCTTTTGTTAGTCATTATCATCCTTTTGGGGGTTTTAACATTTTTTAATTTAATGGAAGTTGATGAATTATTGTGACTGGAAGTTAAATATTTATGATTGCTGGTTTTGGGGCTTTGTAGAAATACTGCCTGTCGGGCAAGTCGAACATGGGTATTGTAAGGGTATTATGAGTCTATGTGTCTTTGTGTTTCTATATGTGATGTCAATGTTAAGTGTTAGTAAAGGGGGGGGATTTATATAATTTATGGGATGTTGCTCTATATATATATATATATATATATATATTATCTATTTATACAATTTAAGGAACATGTGAACATTACGTATTTATTATGTATTTTGTTGTTTATTGCTGATTGCAATGTGATACTTATGTGATTTGTGTGATATCTACATGTAATGAATTATGGGGGCAACAATAAAAATTGTTATTGTTAAATTGACAGCCGAGTTTGATTGCAAGTCCCGTCATGCTGGACCCAGCGCATTTTTGGCTTCTCTAGGCTCTCGCCTAGTTTTGAATGACTAGTGGCTTCTCTTTAAAAAAAAATAAAAATAAATACAAAAAAAGGAAGTTTTTTTTATATAAAGCATAAAAAGGAAAAGGTTGTATAACCATGTGTTACATGGTTTATACAAGCACGGAGTCAAGGAATCCCACTTTCAGGCCCCGTAATAATGGCCAAGGCGGTTGAAAAAACTTGACGGAGATCCTAATTTTAAAGCAAGCATAGGATGGCTCGATAAGTTTAAGACATTAGTGGTGAAAAACGTAGTGCAAATAGCGCAGTTATTGCCGAATACAGAGAACAATTTAAAGAGAAAGTGGCCAAATTAAACCTTGTTAGGGAACAAGTGTACAATTGCGACAAAACCAGGCTCAATTGGAAAGCTTTACCACAAAAGATATTGGCATCACTTTCGGAGACATCAGCCCCGGGTTTTAAAGTCCAAAAAGATCGGATCATTTTAATGGTTTGTGCAAATGCCACCGGCAATCACAGGTTACCCCTGCTTGTGATTGGAAAAGCAAAAAACCCTCGTGCATTCAAAAATTTTAATTTGAACGCATTGCCTGCTACCTATTACACTCAAAAGAGTGCTTGGATATCTCAAGATATTTTTTCCGATTGGTACCACAAAGTGTTTGTGCCACAAGTTAGAGCTCATTTGGCTGAAATGCAGTTACCACAGGAAGCATTGCTGCTAATGGACCACGCTCCAGCACATCCCACTTGCTGAATTAAAAGTGATGTTGGCAAAATAACATGCCTCTTCCTTCTGGCAAACACAACACCACTAATCCAGCCTATGGACCAGGGCACAATCGAAAACATGAAACGTCGTTATAGGAAAGCTTTTATTGGAAGTTTGATTTCATCTGATGATGAAATGTCTGTAAAAGAGTTTTGGAAAACGTACAACATAAAAGATGCAATTTTCAATGTTGCTGCTGCATGGGATTATCTTCAAGTGTCAAATCTTAAAAATGGGTGGAATAAACTCTGGCCTGAAGCTAATGATGGCGAACCTAAGGAAACTGGGAATGTTAGTTTCGACGAAATTGTGCAACTGTGCAATAATGTATCGAATGCTGAACACATAACGCCAGCAGAAGTAACAGAGTGGTTGGGATGTGACAAATTGGACGGAGGCTTTGACATTTTGAACGAAGATGAAATTGTTTCCAGTGTGACTGACAACGAAGAAGAAGAAATTGACGAAGACGAGTGTTATATTTTGAATGAAAAAACTACGTTAAGCCATACAGAAGCAGAAACAATGTTATCAAAATGCATTGAGTGGTTTGAGGGGCAAGAAGAGGCAAACGCAATGCAGATACTTCTCCTATGTAAAGTACGGAACATTGCCACTCAGAAAGCACGAGCCTCGAATAAACAAAAGAAAGTAACAGACTATTTTAAAATTTGAATACGTATGTACGTCTAGAGCGTAAGTTCATGTAACAATATGTACAGTCCATATGTTGTACTACATATACTGTACTTAATGTAAATTGTATATTGTTTGTTTCTGTAAAATAAAATACATGTATGTACAGTGTATTTCCAGTTCGTAAACGTGCATTTTTTATCATTCGTTCATATGCAATGGATGGGGGTGGGTTGTTGTTTAAGGGTTTTCTGTTATCCGTTTATTCGATTAACCGTCATGGTCCCGGTCCTGACCCTGACGGTTAATCGAAGTTTCACTGTATATTAACATGTTCAAATTCACATTCATATACTCTTCTTACATAAAATGTATTCTTTGCCCTTATTATGAGGTTCATAATAATTTTAAAAAACATGGCTACAATGTAAATTAGATCAGTGACAACTCGCTTCTGTATTTCAAATTGTAGATTATGAGATATAGGCGTACAGTATATTCTCAATGGATATACGAGGAAACTTTTTCTTCTACGCTAAATCTTATTTATGATACTAGTAAATTATGATTCTTCTCTATTCTCTTCATTCTAATTTCTAAGTTTGAGTCAGTAGCTTAGTAATGGTTTGTACTTCCTCTTTGTTACTTTAATTTTTCTTTCTTCATGAGCTGTTAACAGTTGTGTATCTAGAATTTGGCTTTGTGAGGGAGGGCGGTTCCAATCATTCAGCTTTATACAAAAGAAAAACAAGTTAAGACTAATCAACAATACTTTAAAGTGGTTGAAAAACATGTGATAACATCCTGAAATCAATCCATTAAAGTAAAGTGAAATAACACAATAAAAATACACGTTATTGAAACACTGTTTAGAAGATACTTATTGACTGAACCGATTTTCCTATATTTCATATTGCAAGCGGATATGCAAATGCTGTATAATAAACCTATTTGTATATATAAACAAGAGTTACAACTGTATTAGCATACACAGCTGGAAAAATAATAAAATACCCTAAAAATTAAGAGATCAACAAAATACCTCAAACTTTTTTTACCATCTGGGGGGGGGGAGGCATTTGTTCCTGGTTGTTAATATTATATAGTATGTATATACTATATATTATTATTATATGTATATTGTTACATGATATTTTGCCCATCATCTTGTTGTGTAATTGCATGAGTAAAATATATTTTACTAATCCTAGAAAAGTACCAGGAAACATAATGTAGCTTGTTTCAAGGACTACCAATTATAGGTTTATTATTATTGACTAATATTAAATAATGTTTTAATAGTTAGGTTTTAACTATTAAAGTTAGTAAGTAAGAAGGACAATGTTTTATAAATACTTACTATGCTAATACTATTCCCACTATGTATGTGAGAGTGGAAATTAAGCCATAAGTTTAATAAGAGTTGTGTTATGTTTATGAGGGAAGTGATTGATAATAAACAATGTTTTAATCATGGTGTTTTGAGATATTCAAGTTAGTAAGTAAGGAGGACAATGTTTTGGGAACTACTTACCATGTTTTATTTATGTTTATAAAAACTGGATTGCATCCAGAAGTTCAATAAGAATTGTCATATGTTTCCTAGTAGTTATTAGTAATTAGTTGTTTGATATTGATTAATAATATATGTTGTAATATTAATAAAACAAATGTTAATGTTAATGGAAGGGTACCAAAATTATAATAATAGAGATTTGTGAAACTAGGCTGTTAGGCCTAGATGGTTAAGGAATTTGAAAAAGAGTTTATATTAAAAATAGAATAATTAATGTCAGGTTGAACTATGTTATTACTGATTGTATCCAATAGTTTTAGTAAAGTAAAGAGTACAAAAAGAACTAATATTAAATAATTTTGTACAAATAGTTAAAAGTGTAAAATGGTAACTCAGGAAATATGTAATGGAAGATAATCAAAAGTGGTATCAAAACAATCAGTGTTCCATCAGAAACTCAAAGATACTAGCATATTGAAGATCAAAGATCAGATAAAAAAGTTATAACAATTTTAAGAAAATTGAAAGTAAAATATTAGAAGTTTGTTTATTTTGAGGCTCAGAGAAAACCATAGTAACTCCAGATGATACAATTTAAACCAATGAAAGCTAAGTAATAGGCCTTAGCAACTGATATGTTATAAATTGAATAAAAAGGAGTCCATTATTAGATCTAAACGAGAAAGGTTGACATAAAAATATGAGAGACCAATCCAACATATTTTGAATTTAATATCAGTGAACCTAATTAAAGTTAAATTATATTACAAAACTAAATATTCAGAAGAAAGAAGTAAAACATTATTCAAAAGAAGGAAACCAATTAACATATGAAGAAACAAAACCAACCTATCCAGGAAGGGAAGTATTTTTGGTAAATAACTAAAAAGAAGAAATTACCTTAATGGCCTAAATTACACTTTTCAAAGACACTGTTCACACTTTTGATTAAAACTACTTTGGAACCTTCACTGTGAAAATAATTAATGAACAATCTTATTTCCAATGTAAAAAACTATTAATATATGGTAATATAACCATTTAAAGTGTATTAGACATTGAAAATACATAAATCAACATAACCTAGACACTGAACATTGTAAACTTCTTAATAGACTCTTGTTAAGACACTCTGTAATTTATTATAAGCCCGTGTAATTTGGTACTTTTCCTAAGATATTTGTAGTTTATACCGTAGTCAAAAGGATCTAATGTAAAACCATTCTATTTGTATTTTATTTAGTAATTATTAAAATGCAGATAGGTTTGCCTTGAGAAATAAGAGCTACTGATGCCATTCTGAGCATATTTAAAGAACAGCCGGTCATACTTTGTTAACAATTATAATTGTCTCTTAAAAAAATTTAAAAAGGATAATAAAGGATTTGAGTTCAATAACAACAGATAAAAGGTTTTCTTTTCTTTACTTAGTGGATAATTTTACGTATATGACTAAACACCATATTAACATATTATATGGTGTATTTACATATACACCATATTAATGAATGTTAATTTTTTCATCAACTAGCATAGGTTGGTAACACTCTCAACGAGGAAAGTATGGCACCTGATTTGAATCTGCCTTACTGAGCATTAGTAGTCATAATATTATGTTAAATAAAAGATTAAAAAGGATAGAATTATAGAAGAAAAAATAAACCTTTATGCTATATACAATATTACTTACCAATTTACCAATACATTTTATTTGCAACATTTGATTGCAAATTGGCGCTCAACTAACATTACCCTGACAACATACTCATCCTTAAAATATAAACAAAGTACACTTAGATAGTACGAAGTATTTTGTACGTCACAGAATTGCAGCCCAACTAGTGAGGCTAGAGATAGAATAACTTTGTGTTCTTATTGTGAGTGTTATAGCCATTTTTACTCTAGTGGCGGCTACGGTTAAACAACAGAAATGTCAAGGAGAAGAGCAACGTCATGTAAACGTACGGAGGGAGAAGAAATAGAATTAAATATGGAAGACAAGGAAGTAACAGAGACTGAAGAAATGGAAACAGTGGTAAGAGATTACCCAGTAGCAGCAACTGAAGAAATGGAAACAGTGGTAAGGGATACACCAGGGGATCAACCAGATAAACCCACACAAAAAGAAGTTATGCAAATGCAGGAGATGATGAGAATTATAATGGAAGGGAATAACAAAACCAGCGAAACATTATTGAAACAAATGAAAGAAAATAGTGAAGAATTAAGGAAACAAATGAAGGAGGATATTGAAAAAATGGACAAGAAAACGGACAGTAATAATGAAACATTAAAACAAATGAAAGAAAATAATGAAACATTGAATCAAAGTAGTGAAGAATTTAATAAAAAAATCGAAAGCAGTAATGAAACATTAAAACAAATGAAAGAAAATAATGAGAAAATAAGGAAGAATTAAAGAAACAAATCGAAAGCAATAATGAAACATTACAACAACAGTTGAAGGAGGAGATTAGACAAAGTAACGAAGAGCTAAAAGGACAGTTGAAGGAAGAAAGTGTGAAGAATAAAGAGGAATTGAACAACAAGTGAAACAACAGTTAGAAGAGTATAGAGAAGAAATAATGAATAGAACCACGGAAACCAACAAGAAGGTTAAGAAAACAGATGAAAATTTGATTCAATTACACGAAGAGGTTATAAATAAAATTATTGACGTTGAAGATAATAATAAAACAAGTATTGGAATACTTCAAAAAGATACCCAAGAGCAATTTGATATACTACAGAATAAGGTAGATGAACAATACACTCAAGTTGAAACCAAGGTAGCACAGGTACAAAGTCAAGTGACCGACAACAGGGAGAAAATAGAAGAAATACAACAGTAGGATATAATCAATCTTAAGGAAGAAATAGAGGTACTAAAACATAGACCAATAAGCTATGTACCTACACTTATAGGAGAAAATAGAGACGTAATCAATTTTAGAGATTATCGTCAGAACCCTCTAGAATTTCTGGAGAGGCTAGAAGAATGGTTAAACAGAACCAAAGAAAGTCGTTGGCACATGATAAAAAATCTTCTCGATGAGAGTTTTAAAAATATTACAGATAACTGGTGGAAGGCGGTAAGGAACAAAGTTAACAATTACAATGAATTCAAACAAATTTTTAAAGTAAAATATTGGTCAGCGTCCATACAGAATATTTTAGGAACAATTTGAGCACTGGCAAATATGATGCTGTAAGAGGACAGACACTAACTGCATATTTTTTGGGTGAAGTCTGGGTAGCCCAACATTTAGAACCTAAAATCCCTGAAGAGTGTCTCATAGCAAAATTGTTGTACCATTTTGGAGAAGATATTGTGCGTGCTCGTAGATGTGGACAAATAAAAATGATTGGAGAGATGGAGGCTCTCTTAGAAGGTTTTGAGCGGGAAGAATATTATCGAAGGAGTCGAAGAAGACCCGAGGATGAAACTGAAAGGAACAAGGAGCAACCACACGACAATCGACAGCCAGTAAACCATGTAAGAACAGATGGTTATAATAGAAATACAACGAACCGGCGATTCCAAGGAAGACGTCAGAACTTTAACCATGAACGAAATTATGACAGACGATATGGGAGACACAATGACAACAGGCGACAATGGAATGATCACGGTGAAGTATATCAGAGATCCAGAAGCTGGGATAGAAGAAGGGACATGCCCTCTGGAAACCAAAACCCCAGTGAACCAGAACAACCAATCAACAGTGATGTAAACAGGGAAAACGAGAGACCGCAGTGAGAACAATGGACAGCCCATCACTGTTAGCGGACCCAGGGCTGAGGAGAGTGATAAACCCAGACAATAAAAACAAGGAACCAAAACCATAATAAGGAACTTCTATTTAAAAAAATATACAGAAGGATTTGTTAGAAGAGATGACCATGGAAGAAGCTAAACTGAATGAGGACATAGTATACATCAAGGTAGAATTACATGGGGTGCTGACTGAAGTTATGATTGATACAGGAGCGAACATTTCGTTAATAGATAAATTAGAGTTGAACAGAATACAGGAGTTAAATATGGAAAAAATACCCACACTGCCTATTAATAACATTGCCATTATAGGAGCGACCAGCAAACAAAACAAAACGATAAAACAGCAAGTGAGTCTGAATGTTATGAGTATGGGAGTAGGAATTCCTATGGTGTTTCTGGTAGCCCAAGGGTTTCCCTTTAAGGTGTTAATTAGGTGTGACACGCTACGGTGCCACTCAGCAATTATTAATTTGGCCAGTGGTAAAATGACACTGAGCACAGAAGGTTATGATTGGACTGCTGAGATAATAGGAAGCTCAAGAGCCTCTCAGTACAGGAATTCATACCACGTTAGGGAAATAATAAGAATACTCATAGGAGATAAAGAAATCGTAACAGAATCAGCGTTATGGCAGGGAAAATTGCAGGAAATATTGTCATTTCAAGGAAGGGGGTATACCGAGGCAATCAGTGTGGAACAAAAGAAAAGATTAATTGACATATATAACAACTATTGTAAAGTATTTTCCGATTCTCCTGGAAAGGCGAAGAATTTCATATGCCAATTAGAATTCCATGACTCTGTCAACTTCAATAAGAAGTCATATCCTATTGCACAGTCATTAAAAGATGCAGTAAGAAAAGAAATAGCAAGGATGATTCAAGAAGACATTATAGAGAGAAGTAGTTCCCCATATACCAGCCCCATCGTGGCAATACCTAAGAAAGATGGACAAGTGCGTTTATGCCTTGATGCACGGGAAATCAATAAAATGATAGTTAATGATCATACATCTTCAGGAGAGATAGAAGAAACAATGAAGAAATTCCATGGTTGTAAATTTATGAGTAGTTGGGATGCTGTTTGCGGATACTGGCAGATAGAGTTGCACCCGGACAGTTGCCAGTATATGTTGCATTCATCTTCGAGGGAAGAAACTACCATTTTAAACGTTTACCTTTTGGATTAGTTAATTCTGTCGCTATTTTCATCCAGTGCATGGACCAAATATTAGGAAAAGAAGCGTTAGAGTTCGCAACAGTGTATGTGGATGATATTCTTATTACTTCTAAAACATGGAATGAACACTGTGATTGAATTGAAATTGTACTTAGGAAACTCCAACAAAATAATATTACACTTAAGTTAAATAAATCGAAATTCATAACGCAGGAACTACAATTTCTTGGGTTTATACTCTCTGAAACTGGGATCACGCCATCGCCTGAGAAAGTCATTCAAAATTTTCCAAGACCCAGAAATATAAAACAATTACAATCATTCTAGGGATCTATAACTATTATCAAAAATTCCAGCAAAATTATTCTGAATCGACAACTAAGTTTCAAAATCTACTTTCAATCAAGAACAAATTGAAATGGGATAAGGCTGAAGAAGATAATTTCAATTTAATCAAAACAAAATTCTTAAATAGAGTTATGTTACACCACCCAGATTTTAACCACAGGTTCTATTTAAATTGCAATGCTAGCAATGTTAGCTTAGGTGTTGAATTATACCAAGAAGACGAAGTAGGCAACCATTTAGTGATCAGCTTTGCCAGCAGAGTTTTTAGTGCTTGTGAAAGGAACTATACAGTAACAGAGAAAGAACTCCTCAGTGTGGTCTTTGCATGCTTAAAATTCCGTACTTATATTTTAGGATATCCGATAACAGTAAGATCGGATCATAAATCTATATCTTTTCTAAAAAGGTGCCAACTCAACCATGGCCGATTAACAAGATGGATTCTAATATTACAAGAATACAATATAAATTGGGAGTATGTATCTGGGAAACAAAATGTTGTAGCTGATGGATTATCTAGAATTAATACCGTGAAAGGAACTTATAAATTAGAAAAAGAAAATATTGGAAGGGTATATCATATACTGAAATCTAGAGAAGATTTATAGGAAGTGTTAAATCAAGTCAAAGAACATCAGAACATGGCCATTAAATTAAAAGTAATTAAAGAAAGATTGGAAAATAATGACCCCACTATATTAGCATTCTATTGTATACATAATAATTTGATATTTACTTGTCCAACTTCCCAAAAACAGGAATGGAAATTATTTATTCCAAAGGGTGCCGAGTCATCTATAATATTAGAATATCATATAAGGTATGGGCACATGGGACCCCTTAAGGTGGTGAAAGCGTTAAGTGAACATGTATACTGCGACAGTACAGATAAGTGCTGTACTGAGCATTGAATATAAAAATTTAAATATACAAAATAATTAATAATGTATTAAAAGTAAGCATGTCACGGATTGCAAGCTTGACTCAGACAAAAATATGGACAGGTGTTTCGACCTGAATCGACTTGTCCACACACACACACACACACACACACACACACACACACACACACACACACACACACACACACACACACACACACACACACACACACACACACACACACACACACACACACACACACACACACACACACACACACACACACACACACACACACACACACACACACACACACACACACACACACACACACACACACACACACACACACAACTGAGAGTGTACAACAGTATTTTGCATGTGTGTGTGACGCAGGTCTTTGCAGGTGAATTTGCCACCCCAGTATGAATAATTACATAATTACTGTTTTTCCGTAATTATTCATAAACTATAAATAAGGAGTAAAATCCAAAGACACAATAAAATGTAATAAAATTAACTACATACTGTGTATGAAAACCACGTGAAAGGGACACACTGTACGAGTGTAGTGGCAAAATAACTGTGTACAGATTGAAAGGGTTAAGTTACAATTTCCAAAAGTACAGTGAACATGTGTAGTGAAAATAGTTATAAGATGGGTATAAGAGTATACTTACAGGACTCTGCAATTCGCAGAAATATAAGAAATAGCGAAATTGACGAGGAGTGGGGGAACAAAACCCAGAGACAATTTCAGACATGTCGATTTCGTACAACTGCAGGTGTTGACCAAGACGTGGGTATAAATAGGACAACAGGCCACAGTTGTATCTTTCTTTGATCACCCACAGTTGCAGCGGGAGCTTCTGCCTGTCCGCACGGAGTATTTATTTTTTGTAAATAGTTTCATCCTTCCAGTTACATACAACTATGTAACTGAGTTGTAAATACAATCACTTTTAAATAGTAACAGAATTACACGAGAAGAAAATCTATATAAGATGATCAACTGACGCCCGAAACAGCACGAGAAGAAGTAACATGAAGTTCCGGAGAGCAAGAGAGCTGACAACTTAGTTCCAGAGAGCGAGACGATGCTGGAGTCTAGAGGCGACTACGCTGGACAAGAGGAACGCTACTGAAGTCTCGAAGCGATGATGGACAAGAGAAACGATGCTGGACAAGAGGAATTGATGCTGGAGTTCGAGACGAAGACGATTACAGATGGATCGATTGCGATTGAGTATGATTGACAACAATAAGGTGATAAACAACTTATTTATCTCTTAGTCGAACAATTAACTCAAAGACAATTAAAGACATTCTTGTTTTACTTTAAAGTTAAGAGCCAATGTTTCTTGTAAATATAGAGTTAAAATGGTAGATATTATTGAAGTAAGATTAACGTAAACAAGAGCTCAAATTAGTATTGAAATGAAAAGAATGCAAAGCATTTAAGAAAAAATTAGAGTTTTATAAATCAGTACTGAAAAAGAAAGATAAATTCAGTAGCTATTAGTATTTTGAATTTCGTTACAATATCTAAAAAGATATTTAAGCATTGATATTTAGAAGCATACTAATTGACTGAGTAGTCAGGAAATGATATTTTTAATAAAGTAATTATTAGAATACAATGTTTAGTCAGTAAGGATGTATACAGCGTAAGCCTTACGGCATAGTAACAAAGCAATAATGAATGTTTTAAAGTCGAATCAAGTGACTTGTGCACAATTTTGTTATTACTAAATAAATTTGAAATACCGTTACGAGTTACATACGGTAGAGTTATTATTACAGATACACCTAATATCTCCTTTAAACTGTGTCACATTAGTTGTTGCAGATAAGTTATCGCTACAAAGTGTGGGTCATCTTAATTTAGCATTACATACATAAAGGTAATCAACAAGAAGGTAAGACAAACAGTCAGGAAATGCACGATCTGGCAGATGGTAAAAGCAACTAATGAAAGGAAGGAGGGCGCTATGATAACCATCACTTCAAGTCATAATTTAGAAAAGTTATTTCTGGACATATGTGACCCATTTCCTAAGAGTGGGGGAAGAAGTAGATTCAGATATATTGTGATAATATTTGATCATTTTTCAAAATTTTCTAAATTGTATTCTATAAGTAAAGCTACGACCCGTAAAATCCTAGAAACAATCATAAATAAATACATTCCTGAGGTGGGTAAACCAGAAACTATAGTGACAGACCACGGTACCCAATTTAAAGGCAAGAGGTGGAAAACTGAATTACTAAATAGTGGAGTCAAAACAAGACGTCTGAGTATTACCCCAAAAGTAACCCTGCAGAACGAGTTCTCCGTGAAGTAGGTAGAATTTTGAGAACATATTGTCACGAAGAACATCAGGACTGGAGCAAATATGTCAAAGCCGCGGAGACATTCCGACATTCCTCAACCTAGCACACCATGAGACAATAGGAGCCAGTCCATACCAAGTCATGTTTAACTGACCACCACCAAGAGAAATAACATCTTTAATCGAATTTCCTCTAATGGAGAAGAAGGAATTAGCTATTGTAGAGATACACAATAGAGTGTTACACAAAGCCAAATTACAGCAGAAAAAGGAAGAAAAGAATAAAAACAAGATTTTAAAATACAATGTGGGAGAAAAGGTGTTATTGAAAAATAGGCATTTACCAAGCTCTGCAGAAGGAATAGTTAAAAAGTTATTATTGTTATGTACAGGACCATATAGTATAACCCAAGATAAAAGGAATAATACCAATGAGTTGACCATTCCAGAAACTAGTAAAGTAAAGGGCGTGTACAATAAGCTGAAATTAAAAAATATTATGAAAATTAAGAGCAGCACTTGTTAGATAAATCAGCTTATTTAAGTAATCAGTTTATTACTGAAATAACCTGTTTTCTGGGAGGGTATTATGTTACATGATATTTTGCCCATCATCTTGTTGTGTAATTGCATGAGTAAAATATATTTTACTAATCCTAGAAAAGTACCAGGAAACATAATGTAGCTTGTTCCAAGGACTACCAATTATAGGTTTATTATTATTGACTAATATTAAATAATGTTTTAATAGTTAGGTTTGAACTATTAAAGTTAGTACTTGGATTTCGTTGTCCATGACGTGTCCGTTACTTAACTAAATATCACTATAATATTGACGACTCGGAACACAAAGTTTTTTATAAGCAAAAACGTAAAGTTTTACCTTACAGCCTAAACCGGCTTTCACCTATAGAAGGCTTCATCAGAGGCATAAAAACATAAAAACATAACCTTCACTGCCGAATACGAACACAACAATACCATAAACTTCTTAGACCTCTCCATCACAAAACTAGAACATAGGCACAAATTCAGTATATACAGAAAACCAACTACAACTGACACACTAATACACAACACCTCCAATCACCCAATACAACACAAACTAGCTGCTTTTAGAACCATGATACATAGACTTAACAACATCCCCTTAGATGAAATAGACTACAAAGACGAACTAAATACGATAAAATATCTAGCAGAATCTAATGGTTATGACAGAACAATAGTCAGTAAACTCCTACACAAAACACAAAACAAACAACAGACAAAGACAGAAAACAACAAATTCATAACACTAACATACATCAACAAACAAACAGAAAAAATTGCCCACAAATTCAAAAAAGCAGGATACAGAATCGCTTACAAAACTACTAACAAAACAGAACACACACTATCAAAATGCATGCCCAAAGCACAAAACAAATTCGATCTACCCGGTGTATATAAACTAAATTGTTCAAATTGCAGTAAATTCTACATAGGCCAGACAGGACGTAGCTTCAAACAGAGATACATTGAACACACTAAAGCACTCCACACCACTACAGAATCTACCTTCGCAAACCACCTCATTGAAGCAAACCACACATATAAAAACATCGACAATAACATGAACATACTACACGTACACACAAAAGGCCGAAAACTAGACACTCTAGAACAATTAGAAATATACAAACACACAAAAACAAATAAAAACGACATCCTAAACGAACAGACACAATTCAAATCGCATGCATTATTCGAACACATCTCACCACACACACACACAGCTTCAATCTTTCGAAACACTTTCTCGTCGCCAACAACAAGACGAGCAGCGCTACTAACGACAGCCTCTGATGAAGCCTTCTATAGGTGAAAGCCGGTTTAGGCTGTAAGGTAAAACTTTACGTTTTTGCTTATAAAAAACTTTGTGTTCCGAGTCGTCAATATTATAGTGATATTTAGTAAAGTTAGTAAGTAAGAAGGACAATGTTTTATAAATACTTACTATGCTAATACTAATCCCACTATGTATGTGAGAGTGGAAATTAAGTCATAAGTTTAATAAGAGTTGTGTTATGTTTATGAGGGAAGTGATTGATAATAAACAATGTTTTAATCATGGTGTTTTGAGATATTCAAGTTAGTAAGTAAGGAGGACAATGTTTTGGGAACTACTTACCATGTTTTATTTATGTTTATAAAAACTGGATTGTATCCAGAAGTTCAATAAGAATTGTCATATGTTTCCTAGTAGTTATTAGTAATTAGTTGTTTGATATTGATTAATAATATATGTTGTAATATTAATAAAACAAATGTTAATGTTAATGGAAGGGTACCAAAATTATAATAATAGAGATTTGTGAAACTAGGCATGTTAGGCCTAGATAGTTAAGGAATTTGAAAAAGAGTTTATATTAAAAATAGAATAATTAATGTCAGGTTGAACTATGTTATTACTGATTGTATCCAATAGTTTTAGTAAAGTGAAGGTACAAAAAGAACTAATAATAAATAATTTTGTACAAATAGTTAAAAGTGTAAAATGGTAACTCAGGAAATATGTAATGGAAGGTAATCAAAAGTGGTATCAAAACAATCAGTGTTCCATCAGAAACTCAAAGATACTAGCATATTGAAGATCAAAGATCAGATAAAAAAGTTATAACAATTTTAAGAAAATTGAAAGTAAAGTATTAGAAGTTTGTTTATTTTGAGGCTCAGAGAGAACCATAGTAACTCCAGATGATACAATTTATACCAATGAAAGCTAAGTAACAGGCCTTAGCAACTGATATGTTATAAATTGAATAAAAAGGAGTCCATTATTAGATCTAAACGAGAAAGGTTGACATAAAAATATGAGAGACCAATCCAACATATTTTGAATTTAATATCAGTGAACCTAATTAAAGTTAAATTATATTACAAAACTAAATATTCAGAAGAAAGAAGTACAACATTATTCAAAAGAAGGAAACCAATTAAAATATGAAGAAACAAAACCAACCTATCCAGGAAGGGAAGTATTTTTGCTAAATAACTAAACTGAAGAAATTACTTTAATGGCCTAAGTTACACTTTTCAAAGACACTGTTCACACTTTTGATTAAAACTATTTTGGAACCTTCACTGTGAAAATAATTAATGAACAATCTTATTTCCAGTGTAAAAAACTATTAATATATGGTAATATAACCATTTAAAGTGTATTAGACATTGAAAATACATAAATCAACAAAACCTAGACACTGAACATTGCAAACTTCTTAATAGACTCTTGTTAAGACACTCTGTAATTTATTATAAGCCCATGTATTTTGGTACTTTTCCTAAGATATTTGTAGTTTATACCGTAGTCAAAAGGATCTAATGTAAAACCATTCTATTTGTATTTTATTTAGTAATTATTAAAATGCAGATAGGTTTGCCTTGAGAAATAAGAGCTACTGATGCCATTCTGAGCATATTTAAAGAACAGCCGGTCATACTTTGTTAACAATTATAATTGTCTCTTAAAAAAATTTAAAAAGGATAATAAAGGATTTGAGTTCAACAACAACAGATAAAAGGTTTTCTTTTCTTTACTTAGTGGATAATTTTACGTACCTAATCAAAAAATTAAAATAGCAACCATTTTGTAATTTGAGAGTACAAAATAACGATGATTTTTTATTATTCGCAGAGCAAAAATATAAACAAATGTACCTTTCAGTAAGATATCCGAATCACTTCTTGAGATATAAAGTTTTCCTTAAAAACACTAAATGGCAGGCAGATGGAAAACAAGATATAACCTTTGTAACACGTACAAATAAAATATATTAGAGGTTGTTGGGTTCGTTTAAAACCTTTATGCTCTTCAACGTTTCGCTCCGCTGTGGGTAGTGTCGATTGGTAACAAGCCGCCGTTCGACTATTTTAAGCCCCACTGTTGCGAGCGCCAAATTGTAACAAGACCTGTTAACTGTAGTTACAAATAAAAGAAAGAAAAAATTTTATTAAAAAAAAAATTTGTAAACAAAAAAATTTTATGTTTGTTTGTTGTGTATATAATATAGAATTATTCCTGGTTTTATGTTTTATTCAAATTTTTAAAATTCTGTAAGGTACTTTTGGTTTAATTTGCACTTCTGGTAGAGCTTAACAAAATCTGGAGTTAATCAGATTATCTCCTTTCAGCAATCGATTAATGATCTTCAGTGCTGCTCCAGTATCTCACCTTTCGTTAATAATTCTCGTCTTCCAGGAAGTCTCGTGGTTAATTAAACACTTAAAGTAAAATGTGAAATAATTTTATAATTCACACAATTGAAATAAATTGATTTATTGACAGTTATTAATAATAATCGATTTAGAGCAATTGTTCGACTCCGTCACAGGGATATATCGATATGTGAATACAGGTTAAAATTTTATATAATTATTAAAAAAGGTTCTTTCAACGATTATTTTATAATAGTCAGAGAAGGGCAGGCCTATAAAGTATAACATTTACAAGAAATAATCTTAAATAATTACTATTTAACAATTGTGAATAATATATATAATGTTTAATATATTTGAATTATCAAACCAATGCTGCTTCTATGAAATCAGTCGGAAGGTTGCAGTGCATGTTGGGACCATCATGGCGGCTAGCTGAATTGATGAGGTTATACGTAATCTTGTCACAGGAAAATCTCACAATAAATTCACCGTTATAATTGTTTTATGGATCTCCGAAATTGTGTATACTGTTTAGTATGTTGTTTGAGGTATTCTGGATGAGTGTTCAGTGTCCACTGGTGTTGTTTTCTATTAAAGGTGTTCACTTATGTCTGTTCCTAACGAAGAATTGTTAATTTGTTGTAGAGTGAATTATTAATATTATGTAGTTTCAATGTTTTAAGTCACTTGTATTATGTGGTGTATTGTTCGTTTTCACTGTTGTCGTGGAGTATTTCATTAGTTTTGACTCGAAAAGTGTTAATTTATGTAACTCCCGTTTTCCACTGATTTTAGTATTTAGCCTTTTACACTTCGTTATACGGTTTTAAGAACGCGATTCCGCATCGACTGTTCCATTTGAATGTTAACAAAGAACTAACTTACTTCCTCCACTTTAGGAAATATCTTGCCAAGTTAATATTGGAAAAGTATTGTTAAAATAATTTTCACTTCCCATGTACATAATTCCAAAGTACATTATATATGGAATAATTTTAGTTTATTGTTCGCTTTCATGAACTATTAACCATATAATTGGTTTATTTATCTCATTCTGTTTAATTTGATATGTCATAGTCAATATTTGTTGAGAGTTTTGTTAAAATTACCAAATTTCTGTCTTTTTGGAAATCTAGGCCCAAAAAAACTGTTTCTGTCCTTCCACACTTTTACTGCCATTTTAAGTGTTATTAATATAATTATAATAAATTTCAAATGGTCACAAATCCTTTTGCTTTCCTTAGTTACTTATAAATTTAACATTTGAACTGTCTTTTAATGATAATTTCTGAATTTACCATTCCTCTTTAAAAATAGTTATTTTATACATTTCAAAAATTTTCAATAATTTAAGATATTTTTCTATATTACTCTTTTAAATCATAGGTTCATTTACAGTAGTTGTTAATTGACCCACCTTACCTAAATCTTGTCAGTTTACATGGTTCATTGGTGAATTAACTAGTTTATTTTATTTTTTATGAATTCATTATTTGGCCTAGAGTTTAGTATTTTACATGTATGGTTTTTTCAAATAAATTTAATTCTACTCCTCCTCTGACTCTTAATAGTTAACATGACATAAAAGAAAATTGTTTACATAACTATTGTTATGTGTAGCATCTAATTCATGCTACTGTTACAAAAATAATAATTAACATTAATCAGCATTCTATAAAGTTGGACATGTTTGCTGAAACTGTTTTGAACATACATTTAACTCCTTTGTAAATTAATACAGCATCCATACTGAAACATTTTAATTTGGATGTATGCTGTGATATAACTAATATAACTTACTCTAAACATATAAACCTTATTCTATTAGAACTCTTTTAAAAATATGGAGTTCATGGCTTTGAACAATATCAGCCATTCAAACTTCTTAATTCTATTAAAACTTAAACTTTTACCAGTCCTTTCTGACTTTACTACTATTATCTAACATCCCCTTATACAGTAAACATTTCCACCCATACTTTAGTTGTTACTGTCATTCCTACGAATGTCTTGAGATAACACAGTGACCTTATTTAATGAAATATTGGAAATTTTTCCATTTTAATATTTCATTATTTGTTAATTATAAAATATAAAAGTTATTTTATAGCATATTGTTTAAGTTATAGATACACTACAACTTGAAGTTTATTACATTTCAAAACACTTACACTAGTACACTTTCACTGTTGGTTCTGACTTATATTTGAGTTTTATTATTCTCAGACCAGACCTTTAGTCATAATGGACTGTGAAGATTTGTTTATTTTTTATCATATAATAACTTTAGTTGGTGCACTTCTTATCATACTACACAACACTTTTGTTTATAAATAATTACAATTTCATAAGGTTTTGGGATGTTATACTTTCTTTAATTGTATCAATTGGTTTGGGGTTAATGGTAGTTATTAATAGGTTTTTATGGTGGCTCTTCCATCCTATTTCTTCCTTTCTTCTCGTCTTCCTTCTTGTGTTCATTCTTGGGTAAACCAAGGTACTCAGTGTTATCATGTCTGATGGTTGGTTCGGAGTATCTTCTTTATTATCTGATACTGACTTTATTCTTCTTTCTTGGTTTCAGGGTATCTTGTTTATTACCTGATATTAAACTTTACTCTTCTTTTTTCTTGTGTTTGGGGTATTTTGTTTATCACCTGCTCCTAATCTTATTCTTTTTTCTTGATTTTGGGGTATCTTGTTTATCACCTGCTCCTAATCTCCTGGGTAATCTCCTGATTTTTTAATATGAGTTTTCTTTAATTTATTTATTTTGACCTTTATGGTTGTATTTTTATTATTTAATTATTGTTTTTCTTTTATTGTGGTGTTTTCCTTTGAAGTGTAATTGAATTTCATTTGACATTCTTTGAGTATATGTAACTTAATTATCTTTTATGATCTTAAATGAATTAATTATTGGTGGAATATCTGTCATGGAATGAAAACATCATCAGAAAGTTAGATGGGACTATTACCATGGGAATTTACCACGCAATGTTTCGACTATTAAAAATCTGTGGTCATTAACAGGTGTAAGTTAAGCTAATACATTAAATAAAAACTTGATCCTATGCTGGATTTTTTCACTATTACGCGTGACTCAAAAGAACAAACCGCCACCAACCTACAAAGTTAAAGATAACTAAAGAACAACTATATAAAAAACAGCTACTTACTCTATATTATATTATATTATTATAGTCCGCTAGATAGATGGAGAACCACGCTGATGGAAGTTCAAATGATGAACAACGTCAGAGACCAGCAACAGACTGTTTAAATAGACAAATAAGCACCCTAGGTCTGCCCACAGCTAACCCCACCCACCACGATATACATGCTCTTAATCCAGATCCTTGATGCATCTTTACTAGGCTGATTGATATAATTAACATTTATAGCCATAAAAATACCTCAATGATTTTATGTTTATTGTATTAGTTTCCTGCCCAGCAGTATTCCTCATCCAGTTATTGTTCAGCTAATTCATAATTATCAGTCTTTCCTTCTTTAATGTATGTACTACATTAAGGGTATGTATGTTGTGGTGGGTGGGTGTTAGCTATCAGTGGACCCAGGATTCTTAGTAATGTATTTAAACAGGGTGCTGCTGTGTGACATTCTCCATTGTATGAACTTATATCAGTGTGGTTGTGCTTCCTGATTCTGTACAAGGTTAGTACCAGCTCTTTTTTATATTATTCTATAGTTATACATAGTGTAACTTTGTAGGTTTGTTTATTGGTGGTTTATTGTTTTGACGGTTCACATTTGTCATTGGATGAATCTTGGATAGGCTTTGTATTTACTCTATTAGTTTAACTTACGCCTGAAAATAACCACACAGATTTTTAAGTGGTCGGAATGTTGGGTGGTAAATTGGAACAATGTAGTAGTCTGACTTAACCCTTCTAATAAGGAAAACAAGATGTTTCCAGACCTAAGTTTAAATGGATTTTTACTTATACTGACGCATAGACTCTGAATATGTATAATGAGGATATCTTTAACATTACATTCTGTATGTAATGGAGACATGAGCATCACTTACAATTAATTGTAATAAAACTGATGTTTTTACAATTGATGCCAGTGTTGAGTTCTGTGTATTCCTTGTGCAAACATCCATCTTAGAATGTCAGTCATGAGTCAAGGGTTATCACCAACTGTAAATTCTAAAATGTTGAGTTACTTTGTTGGTACACATCACAAGAAGTGGAGATGGGCTATAAATATTAATAATAGAAGAACAGGTCACAGGCAAAAGATTACAGTTTGGTCAACCAGTGGATTGGCTGAACAAATGACACATGGTTGCAAGCACAGCTCAAGATCATATTGTGGAAGCAGAGAAGTGACCAGAATATTTAGTTTTTTAATCATGAAGCTTTGGGTTTTATATACTGCTAACAACATATTATGACTAAGACTTTTACATTAAACATAAATTTATTATTAAGATTATAACAAATTTCTTACTATGTGATAAATTCTCTTTCAACTCATTGCATAAAAATTAATATTATCAATTACATTACAAAATACTAATACAAATACAGGTTTATAATATGTGGAAAGATATGTGTACAAGATATTTTGCAATTAGAACCAGTTTGAGATTAAAAAATGTATAAATATTATTTATTAAAAGCTTAAGAAAGATTTATGTTTAATTGTTTAGTCATACCCATTTTCAACTCCAGCGTAGGTAAATCCAAGTTTGGTACAAATGTTGACACATCTGCGAGGTGAGTTAGTTTTCTCCAGTGTTACATGATGCCTGTTTAAGACATTTTGGCCTCCATCGTCTTTGAAGCAGCCTACATATTTGCCTTCAATTGAATCATCTTTGTCGGGGAATAAAATATAACATATGTTAGACATTTTAAACATTTCTGTTTTTTGTTTTAGGAACTTAAAAACTTGTAACTACATTCTTTGTAACTACATTTAATAAATGTAAGTATGATACTACTGACTCAGAACACTAAGTGTTTTACTGGTATCAACGTTAATCAACGGTCACGTCATGGACAACAAAATCCTACATTAAATGCTTAATTAAATCCTTAAAAATTAGTGACCATCAATCAATGAATTTTTTAGTGAAGGGTTTGTGAGGATCAGTAAAAAATATAACACAAATTTTAAATATTATTACATATATTGTCAACACATGTCCTGATGATGACAATAAACACTGTCAAAACGTCAACACAAATAAGTTAAAATTTGTGTTATATTTTTGACCGATCCTCACAAACCCTTCACTGAAAAAGTTAAAGCTAATGTTTTAAATTCCCTTCCATTCAAATTAATGTGTGTTAGAATATTTTCTGTACAATTATGTGTAGTCACACAATTATTTATATGTATAACTTACATTTTCAATTATATGTATTACCTATGTCTTTGTCAGATGCTAGGTAAAAGTCAGCACTACGATGAAGAAGACGAAGAAGATGTGGCTACATTAAACTAGTAGATCTATATTGTACTGCTGTAAAATACACCAGTATATACTAAGGCCTAAATCCTAGTAAATTGAAAAATTTATAATTTACAGAATAATATTGTCAGCCATATTCAATGTATGCGAAAGGCGTAGGACCAAGCTTTAGCTGGGTATAGACATTTGATGTGTTAAAAAACAATCAAAACCCCAAAATCATTGTAATTATTTAGAAATCTAACTTAATTATTAAAAATTTCAATTAAGATGAAATTAATCAGAAATTGTTTTAAATAATATGGAATTAGTTGAGTTACAAATTCTATTTTGATAGAATGTCATAGAACAAATAGAACATATATAACTAACCAATAATAACTAATCAAGTTTACCTACAGTTTAAGAACAAATTTTGTATTATAACAAATTGATAAATCACTCAATATGTGAAAATTAAAAGTAAAAGGGCTATAACTATGTAAAATTCAGTAAGATTAAGTATATTTAGTGAACCCAGGACCATAATAAGAGCCAAATGTGTGAAATTATAAAAGTGATTGTTGGTAAGAAAAACGTAAAGCGAACACAAGGGAGAAGAAAATGCAGTAGATGTTGCAGATCTTAGAATGAGAGTGTCAGAAGAATTACAGATGATAATGCACAACAAGGTAATGCCTTTTGTTTGTTTTATGGAATTTGGTAGGAATACTGCAGGAAGTTCTCATTTATTTTGAAGGGTGTCTTAAGAGAGGGTACAAGAGGTGCACCCAGATAGCAGGGCTTAGTGAATGGTATTTATAGAAAATTTTCTTCAAATTCAAAATTTAAAAAGTTAGGCCCAAGTAAACAAAAATGCTTTATTAAAAAATAATTAGAATCTGAATAATTAGATGATCTGGTGTCGAAGGAATCACTCTTGATTTGACCATCACCAAGTTCAGACGTACCTTCGAGAAGTGAAATAATTGAAGTTTTCGGTAACCTAACCGTAAGTAGAGAGTGCGAGAATAAAGTCAACATTACATAATTAAATCAAGAAAAGGAATATCATAACAGGAAAGGGAAAGAAAGAACCAAAATTAAACTAACAGTGACTGAAAGTGGCTCACCTATCAGGTAACATTGTATTAATAATCCAAATAATACTGAAGAGAATTAACCTAGTAATGTTTGCAGGTAAAAGAAAGTGAAATTAAGCACACGCACTCATAAGTTAACCCATGTTCTGTGTACTATAGACAAACTATTTTAATGAATCAGAAACACACTAATACAGACTTGTAACTTATAAAATATTATTTATTTGTAAAAAATTAACTAAAAGGAAGTACAGCTTTGTGTATTTATTATTTCAGTAGATAAACTAACTAGTGCCACAGGTGAGAGAGTGAAGAGCTATATTTCTTTTTGTAAAAACACAGCCATTGCTGTGTTCTGGTAGAGAAATTTTGATTAATTCTAGAGAAAGAATTTTTTCTTTTTTTTATAAATTGTATAAAAAACAATATATTCATTAATAAATAACTTGGTTCGAAAGTAAATATATATAATTTTTTTATTTTATGTATTGCAGCCTTGAGGTATAAGAGTCATTAATTCATGCTATAAAACAAAATAAATTTAAAATTAAAGGACCCAAATCTGAAAAAGATCAGTATAAAATGTGCTTAGATCTTACTGGGATTCGTTCCTAATAGGATTATGATGTACAGTATACAAATTTTTTTAAACTGGATCACTGAATATATCAGTCACTAAGAGGTTGCTTCCACTGTAAGGCCAAACTTCAGATTGCAGATGAGCTAAAAGAAAATAAACTGTAAAATCTCTGCAGATTGCAGGAATGAGACAACCATTTTTCCTTATGCGGTAGGTTAAGAAACTTGTAGACGATTGGCAGTAAGGCTAAATTTGAGGTATTGATAAGTCAGATATGAATATCAATCAGAAAAATGTTAATATTTGGGAAAATATTTTGACAAAAATGTAATTGAAAAAGTTAAGATAAACAGCAAATCCATTAAAGAAAGAAATCTCAGGAGGCATACACCTATATTTGATGGGATACAAATGTTTTAAACAAAAACAAGAGAAAATTAGGTAGAGCAATAATGTGATACAACCAGTATTGTGCTGCAGATCTTTGATGGAGAATTAGAGAGAACCTCAGAAGACTTGTAAAGGCTTGCCTAAGAAGAAAGATAAGAATATCAATGTTACAGAGGAAAACTGTTGAAGCAATAAGAGGTAGAATTCACACAGATAAACAGTTGTGGAGAGATTACAGAGACCAGTAAAATTTGTATTTAGAATGGTGGAAGAACAAACGTATCAGCAAGAAACACAAGGGAGAAGAAAATGCAGTAGATGTCGCAAATCTTAGAAGGAGAGTGTCAGAAGAATTACAGATGACAATGCACAACAAGGTGATGCCTTTTGTTTGTTTTATGGAATTTGGTAGGAATACTGCAGGAAGTTCTCAAAAAAGGAATATACCTTATTTATTTTGAAGGGTGTCTTAAGAGAGGGTACAAGAGGTGCACCCAGATAGCAGGGCTTAGTGAATGGTATTTATAGAAAATTTTTTTCAAATTCAAAATTTAAAAAGTTAGGCCCAAGTAAACAAAAATGCTTTATTAAAAAATAACTTGATTAACACATCCCCCCCCCCAATTTAGTGACTGCTTTAGAGACTGTCTCTGTTAAAAAATAAAAATAAAAAAACATTTAAGCACACCAGGGGTGCCCATCCCCCCAAGGCCTAATGCGCAAATCCCCCCAAAAGTCTCAGCACTCCCCCCAATTGAAAAGTCACCCCCACTGCCCGCTGGTCTACAAGCTTAGCACACGCACACATTTTTACATTTGCAATTTATTATTCACGTACCCTCTGACTCATTGACAGGATGTTGCTGCAGGCTGCCAGGGTCAGTTTTCTAAATTCCAAAACAAAATTTACTACTAGTTGTACTGGTAGAGACATTTATGCCGCCAGTTTGTTAAAACAATCATAAAGATATGCAATTGCTTTAGTTTTTTACTAATAGCTTAGTTTGTTGCACAAACACGGTAAAAATTTCCATCAATGTTGGATTAAAAATGTTATTCTTGAAAAAATCCCCCCCCCAAAATCCTTAAAATACACCAGAAAATCACCCCCAAAAATTCTCAATGCGCAACCTGCGCTATGATCCCCCCCCCTGTGGGCACCCCTGAAGCACACAAAGATTCTAATATACTGTGAAGTAATCTGATATTAGTGAACCAATGGCAAAAGTTGAATTAGATTGTTGAAAATTGTGAAATATGATTTTCAAAATTACAATTGCCATTTAGTTTTATCTGATTGTGAGATTGATGGCAAATAATAACATTTGATATACGATATATTAAGAATGATACGTATTAAGTTTTAAAATCACTGTAAGACCAGTAGAAGAGGAAGAGCGTATTTAGCTTTATTCAATTTAAACAGTTAACTACCTACTCTAACCAACTAATCCATGACCCATAGGGATGGCACCTGGTAGCAGGAATGCTAGAAATGCCACTGTTTACTTCAATCTATGATTTACATTAGATTTAAAATATTACATTTTATATCACTTTAAATAAATATAATCAATTTTTTATAAATAAATTATTAATTTTAAATATATTTAGAAAACATTATTCATAATAAAGGTAGAATAAGGAGTGCAAAAAAATACAGGGAAGAAGTACAGAAAGATTCATTGCAAATATAAAAATGTTAAGAAGCAGCTTTAAAAATACCAACTTATAGAATTCTAATAAAACCTGTGGCCATCGATAGTTATGAAACAGTTGTGGAAATGGCTAAAAATCTCCAATATACGTTAAGAATTTTTGAAAAAAAAAAGTTTCAGAGGATCTTTGGTCCAATTTATGACATTAGTAACTAGAAAAGTGTTTATAACTGAGAGCCAGATCAATTAATAGTGGGGGAGTAAGATTTGTGAAAACTTCAGAGGCTACAATTGGTGATTCATAAGGGAGTGGAAAAGATAATAGCCTACTTTTCATGCCTAAAAGAAATATGACAGGCCACGTTTCCATCGAGTAAGATGGGCCGAGATATGACTGATAGAAAGCATATTGCAGGGCTGGAAGACAACGATAGGAGGAGAAGGGGAGGGAAGTTTAAGAATATGAATGCATAGAGGAGGATTGTAACGGAGGCCAAGACTCATCAAGGGCTGTAGTGCTGAGTGATAGGTGGAATGTATGTTATATGAAGTAATGATTTCATTATTAATATATTTTATATTTAAGATTCTGGGTGAAAACAATTCCGCCAGCTGTTCTCCTTATCTATTGCTGCACATGCTTGCATCACAGTATTTCAGAGAATTGGAAACTGCTGTACAGAAATTTAAATTCTTAGCTTTTGCTGTCCATAACGTGTCCAAGCGTTATCAGTAACTACAGTATACTATTACAATACAAAACACAATTGTTTTAGATAAAATTTTTTACCTAAAATTGCTCGTTACGAGCTTCATCAGAGGCTGTCGCCAGGAGCTCTGTATGTCCTGTTTTTAGTGACGACGCCATCGTTTGAATGATCGTTGTTGTTATTGTGTGTTTGTGTGTGTGTGTATGTGTAATATTTTCAAACAGTATATGTGATTTAAATTGTGTCTATTTGTTTACGATGTTGTTTCTATGCGTTTTTGTGTGTTTGTATATTTCTACTTGTTCGAGAGTGTCTAGTTTTTGGCCTTTCGTGTGTACGTGTAGAATTTTCATGTTGTTGTTAATGCACATGTGCAAACACGAAAATTCTACATGTTGTAACTAGACGAAATCTCGCTCGTTAGAATTACTTACAAATGTTGACTGTCTACTCACCCGTTCGGCCGTTCAAATTCGTATTTTCTGCCTTAATTTCGGGTTGGCCAACTCTTCTTAGTAAAACAAAATTGTAACGTTTACTATTTTTTATAAGTGAATACTCAAAATTTAAAAATTAGTTAAATAAAATCAAACATGCAGTTTAATGCTTCTATTATGTTTATTAACATTTACCAATTGTTAGGAAGATTAATGTTTTATGATGTAATTGCCAGGATGCTGAATAATGATGAGCGTGGACTGTATTTGATACATTTATTAAATTTTGAGTACAATTAAATCGGCATAGTAAGGTTGGCTATGTCTGAAAGACATTTGAATTTTGAATAAAACCAAGTTGGTTACGAAATGCTACATGGCAAAATTGAGGCGCAAGTGCACAACACTCCACTCTACATAAAAATGTTTAAGGCCTAAGGCCTACATAAATTGTAGCGACAACAAGAAAAAATGAAAATGACAGAACAAGGCAGCAAACGCTCTTACGTCTGCCGCCCGCCGACGCACGTTGAACTGTGTTGAAGCCTGAACGCGATAAACGTAATGCAGAACGTACAGATTAGCCAACCTTTAAATATGAAAATTACCACATTACTGTCCATAACTGCCCGCAAAAAAATCAAAAGATTTTTTAATACATTTTAATAATTTATTATACGAAAACACAATGTGTTCTTAATAATAGATATCAACCTCAATAAATTGTATTGAACCTTGAGATTGAAATGTTAGATAACAGTTATAACATTAACTGTTTAGAGATAAAACCTGAATGACGATGATAACAGTTGAGCAGGCCACAGTTGGCTTGCAAACTGATTTATACATGAGTAGAAATGCAAGAATTAGCAATGTATTGCTAATATATATTGTATGTATACAATATAAAACATGAAAAATACATAGTTTGACAATGTTTGATAATGAATAATCGGTGACTCATCACATGATGGGCCCGATACAAATTGCAAATATTTTATGCAAGTCATGATGGTTAGCTTAAACCAGTAAAGGCCAGTTGACCTATACAATAGTACTGAGTGTAAAATAAATAGACAAAAATTATTACAAAATTATACATGTAAAAACATAGATTTAGCATAACGCTTTAATATAATAATTGAATGATGCATGCTATACCTGACAGTTTCAGGAATGCACAATAAATTGGCATGTGAAAACAGATTATACATTGTTGAATGATTGCAAGAACAAGGTGTAATGACATGTATGTCATAATTAAAATCATGAATAATAATTGTGCAATACGTGATCGCAAAATACAATATAAATATAAAAATGTATGCGTGGCGCATGGTTATAGACAGTAGATGCGGGTAAACCAATGTGTTTTATATAGATACAAAGTTATACATAATAAATATAATAGAAATCGGTTTAGATAATTACAAATACATGAATACAAGGCACAATAGCATAAGTGACAAGTACAGCAAATATGTTTATACAAAATGTAATGCATGTGTTGAACAATTGCGAGTAATATATAAATTCATAGAGTAATAAAATATCACACATATTAACAAAAAATATGCAGGAAGATGCATACATGGTTTGTATAGCTACAGACCATGTGAATATTATATAACAAAATTATTACATAAGAACAACACCACCAATGACATGACACATAACCCATTACCAATATCAAATATAAGTATGTAAAAGGACATAGTATGTCTTACAAAATGATTAATATATAAATACAAGAATATTAAAGTATATCACCATAACAGTATGATAAGCATACATATAATAACATAGTGCATGGTTGTAAAATTACAAGTCACATGCGAATTTAGTATGTAAAATACGCAATAATGCAAATTAACATAAAATGTTGTGATAATACATATCACCAATTGAAGTCGACCAAATTGTCAGACAATACGTAATGAAAGCCAGTGGCGAGGTGAAATATAGCATTGTGCTAAGTAATTATATTGACCTTGTGTCTAAGCCTCGTCCCGCGCTGGCAACAAACATAACTTATGAACTGGTTTGCGAAAGGTGCCTGTAGGCATGCGAATGTCAACTACTCTAATTAAGTTGTCTGGGCCGGGAAATGTGGCGGTAATTACCCCAAATTTCCACGCTAATGGAGGCAAGTTATCCTCGATCAGCAAAACCAGGTCACCAATGAAAACGTTTTCCTTTGCGAATTTTGATTTGTGACTTTGTTGTAATTGATGTAAGTAGTCGCGAGACCAAGATTTCCAAATGACTTGGACAAACTTCTGGAGAAGTTGCCAACGTCCAAGACGAGAGATGGGAACGTGAGATAAGTCAGGATCAGGTATCGCCGTTAATGGTGCGCAAATTAAAAAATGGCCAGGGGTAAGTGGCACTGGATCGTTTACATCCGATGAAACGGCAAATAATGGACGTTAGTTTAGACATGCCTCTATCTGAGACAAAACCGTCGTAAACTCCTCGAAAGTGAGTATAGACTTGCCGACCACGCGGCGCAAATGATACTTTAAACTCTTTATACCGCTCTCCCAAAGACCACAAAAATGAGGTGACGAGGGCGGAATGAATGACCATTTAATACCATGAGAGGTCGTAAAGGATTGGATTGATGAGGTGGCATCCTTATTATGTCAAAGATTGTAAAGGTCATGCAAAACGTTGCGGGCCTTCCTAAAGTTCGTGCCATTATCAGAATATAACTGGCTGGGTATGCCCCTACGGGCCATGAAACGACGTAAGGCAGCTATAAACGCGTTGGCCGTAAGGTCGGAAACCAATTCCAAATGAATGGCCCTGGTGGCTAAGCAAATGAACAAAGACACATAGGATTTTGACAGAGTCCTAGATCTCTGCCCGCCATGACGAATCATGGAGGGACCACCATAATCAACCGCGCAGAATAGAAACGGCCGCGAAGGAGTGACCCTAGGAGATGGCAAAATACCAAGCCTTTGAACCTGATGTTTGGTACTGAACCTGAGACACTTGACGCATCTACGAATGATGGAACGAATGACTATCTTGGCGTTAATGATCCACCAACGTTGACGAAGTGAATGATGCACAAGTTGAGCACCAGCGTGGAGTAGACGAATATGCTCGCGCTCGATTATAACGCGAGTGATGTGAGCCGATTGTTGCAAGACAATAGGATGCTTATTGTCATAGGGTAGTCGCGACTGCTGTAAGCGTCCGCCGACGCGTATGACGCCAAACTCATCAAGAAACGGGTCCAGAGAAGACAACTTACTCCTGATAGAGACAGAAGACCCACTACGAAGGCAATTAAGCTCAGCAGCGAAGTGGATGGACTGGGATTGTTTATGAAGAAATTAAGAGTGGAATGAATTTCGACGGGGGTAAGAGCACCTGAGATTTTCTCACCACTGGAGTGTCTAATGTTTTTGATGAATCGAAAGCAATAAGCGTATACGCGAGTCAGACGGTGCAATGAAGAAAAGTCCTTTGAAAGATCAATAGATAGGGTAGAAATTAGAGAAAGTTTGGGGGTTTGTTTCTCCTCCGCGGTGCATTCAGGAGACGACAGATTAGAAGGTAAAAAAGGTGAAAAAAGATTGGACTCGGAAGATTCAGACAAACAAGCGGGACCATGCCACCAAAGCGAACAATCGCGCAAAACGTCGGGGTGACATCCCCTAGAAATAATGTCAGCAGGATTATGTTGTGAATTGATATGATGCCATGTGTAGGTTTCAGTGAGACGCTGAATCTCGGCAACACGATTAGCGACGTAGGTCTTCCACCTAGAAGACTGGGCATGAATTCAGTAAAGGGACACCATGGAGTCAGAATACAGGTGAACGCTATTGATAAAGGAATGAAGAGCAGGGATGACTTTGAATAAGAGTCGCGATAACAACAAGCAAGCGCAGAGTTCAATGCGGGGTAACGACACCTGTCGTAGTGGGGCCACTCGAGATTTGAAACACAAAAGGTGACAAGAGGCCGTGAATCTTGATAAATGACTCTAACGTAAACACAACACCCATTTCAGAAGCATCCGCAAACCCATGTAATTCAACTATCTTTGCCTTGGACTTGCTGCGAATAGAACGTGGGACAATAATTTTACCGATTAGACATAATTTATCGCATAATGAACGCCAATGCAAATATAATTGCCCGGAGATTGGCTCATCCCAACCAAGATTGCACAGCCACAGTTGCTGCATAAACTGTTTGTAAAGAAAAACAATTGGACCGACGAGTCCGAGTGGGTCGTAGATACCCGCGATAATCGACAGGATTTTCCTTTTAGAGATGCTTGACTCAACTGGAAATGACTTGATGTCAAACAAAAATGAATCTGTAGAGTTATTCCAAAGAATGCCCAACGTACGCACATTACCTTGTTTGTTTAATGGGAGTGATAAATTATTATGATCTGTAACCACATTGGGTTCATTTGATGCCCATTTATGCAGAGTAAGGCCATATTGACTCAACAACGTACCTAAGTCAGATTTCAACTTGGTCAGATTAGAAATGGTGTCTGCACCGGTTAACAAATCATCGACATAGAAATCATTAATTATAGCTGAAGCAGCGTCAGGAAAAGAAACTTCATGATCCTTACCAATCTGAATAAGGCAGCGAGTGGCCAAAAACGAGGCACTAGCAGTACGTATGTTACAGTTCGCAATACAAAATGTTTAAACTGTTCAAGGGGAGAATTACGCCACAGAATGCGTTGATAATGACAATCCTTATCAGACACTAGAATTTGTCGATACATCTTCTCGATGTCGGCGATCAGAACATAGTTGTGCATGCGAAATCGCAAGAGAATAGAAAAAAGGTCTTGTTGGACATTTGGGCCTACCAACAAAATATCATTGAGAGAAAAACCATTGGTTGTTTTGGCTGAGCCATCAAAAACGACGCAAAGTTTTGTCGTAGAACTAGAATGTTTAAAGACGGCATGGTGAGGCAAATAGTAGGTATTTGAAACCCCGGAATTGATAGAACAATCGTCCACAAGCGCCATGTGGCCAAGATCCCTATACTCTTGAATAAAGTTTGCGTATTCGCGCGCAAGCTCAGAATCACGCATGAACCGGCGTTCTAAACTCAAGAATCTCGCTTTAGTGGTAGCATAGGACTCACCCAACTGGGGATTGTCAGACTCAAATGGTAGCGAAACAACGAACCTACCCTCATCATTGCGATGAGCGGACTTAACAAAATGTCCCTCACAAGCTGAATCGTTACTAATGGGTGCATTATCAGGGATGGTTTCGGTCTCCCAAAATTTCTCAAGAGACGCCAAATTTGACTGTCGTTGTTCCTAGCCAAGAAGAAACAGCAGGACCCTTAGAACGGCAATGTTTGGGCAGATTGCCTGCTAGAATGTAGCCTAACTTTGTTTCTTGTATAATAGGAAAGTGAGGACTACGTACATATTTGTTAACTAAAATCAAATCTAAATAAAATTGCGCTCCTAAAAGTATATCTATATCAGCTGATATGTTGAAATGTGGGTCAGCGAGAAAAACGTTATCTGGGACGTGAAAATGATTTATGTCGAAAGATTGTGCTGGCAGTTTATGAGTCAATGCAGATAAGACTGCACATGTAGCTTCAAAGCTGAACCTTTGATAGCGAGAAATAATGCGAATAGAGGCCAAATTAGTGGCACAACATGCGGCATTATTAATACCTGTAATCGGTATGTTAGATTTAGTCAAGTTAAGCTGTAATTTCTTAGCAAATGATTCCGTACAAAAATTCACTTGTGACCCAGCATCTAATAAAACTCTTGCAAGCTGTCTGTTACCAGCCCGGTCGATGACGAACACGAGTACTGTCGATAAAAGAACATTGTTTGTAGACTGGAGCTTAAGTGAACAGTAATTGCTACTGCTGGCAGAACCTTGTTTTGACACATTATTTATGTGCAGCAATGTATGGTGTCGTTTTGAACAGATCTTACATGATTGTTTGACCTTACAATTAGATGAAAAATGATCTGGTCTTAAACAATTGGTACAGCATTTATGCTTTAATATAAATTGCCCTCGTTCTGATGTGCTTAATTCACGAAATTTGTCACACATGTAAATTGGATGACTAGCTTTGCAGCATGGGCATAAATAATTATTTGAAGCTGAGTGATAACTCTTAAATGCAGTGCTGCCAGCAGAGTTTCGTAATTTATGTTTGTCAGATTTATTATTAAACCTTAAAGTCAGCTTGTTGAGCTGCTGCCCGGCATCCATCGGTAATGTATTTTCTAACAATTGTCTACGTGCGTTTACTGGGTAAAGCTTTGAAAGTTAGGAAGATTATCGGGATCTATAGACTCCTTCCATAATTTAAACGTGGAATGGTCAAGTTTTGCTGACAATAGTTGTACAGTAATAAGCTCAAATGAATCCACTGACAGTTGCATAGCTGCCAGCGAATTAACTGAAGACGTTATTGTATTTATGAATTCTGCCAAACTTTGGACAGAGTCTTTAATTGTCGATTTTACTTCTAGCAAATTTTGAATATAATATTTCGCTAATATGAATTTGTTATCATATCTAGCGAACAGCAAACTCAACGCTATGGAATAGTTCTCATTACAAATAGGTAAGGCCTTAATTAGATCTAATGGCTCATTTTTAAGAGATGAATACAAATAATGTAATTTTTGCACTGAAGTTAGATCAGATCTGGCATATACCAAGTCCAGAAATATTGAATAAAAGTGCTGCCATTCTAAAATATTGCCTGTGAAGCAGGGCAAACTTATAGGTTTTAATTGAATATTACTCGTTAACACTTGAAATTCAGTCTGAACGTTGAAAGTTTCTATTAACTGTAAGATATTGGCTTCGGTTGAATATAACAGCTCTTCAACCTCAATTCTGTCTTCTTGAGCAGCGTTTATGTCCTTAGAAATTAGTTCAATTTCAGATTGTACCTCATCGTATTTTGTTGCTAAACTCTTTAGACTTTCCAGTCTAACCGTTAAAAAATATTTAGTATTATTGTTTTTATCAAAGTTAGTTATAGCAGAATTGATTCGCACTATGGCAGACTTTAAGCCGCCTCTCTTTCTGACCAACACTTTGAGGCCTTCTTCAGCCATTGTACGCACCTGTTAATGATGTCGTTGACGTCGTACCTTGTGTGTGATGTCCTGGAGCGTCGAGGCCATGGAATAGATGGCAGATACACACGGACTGGATAGATGACTGCTCAATCTGGTGTGTAGACGTTAGCACATGGATGGTCTTGCAGTGGTGTCGTCACGAGGCTCAATGGCGACGAAAGAAATGCTGACAAAGTCCCGACACGGTCGGATCAGCGAACATGCTGAATCGCCCGTGATGGCCAGAAATTGTGGTAGAAAAAATGATGAAAACCGCTATGATATAAGTTGAAGAAAAGTAAAATAACGAATCCAGGCACGGAGCGACCAAAAAAATGTTAGGAAGATTAATGTTTTATGATGTAATTGCCAGGATGCTGAATAATGATGAGCGTGGACTGTATTTGATACATTTATTAAATTTTGAGTACAATTTAGTCGGCATAGTAAGGTTGGCTATGTCTGAAAGACATTTGAATTTTGAATAAAACCAAGTCGGTTACGAAATGCTACATGGCAAAATTGAGGCGCAAGTGCGCAACACTCCACACTACATAAAAATGTTTAAGGCCTAAGGCATTGTCGCGACAACAAGAAAAAATGAAAATGACAGAACAAGGCAGCAAACGCTCTTACGTCTGCCGCCCGCCGACGCACGTTGAACTGTGTTGAAGCCTGAACGCGATAAACGTAATGCAGAACGTACAGATTAGCCAACCTTTAAATATGAAAATTACCACATTACTGTCCACCAATTGGTTTTTCTTATTACAATTTCTTCTAAATTATAAATCTTATTTTTCGCTGGCATGTTTAATTATTAGCGGTTGGCTATTCTGTCCGCTCGTTGCTATCGAGACTCACGTATGGAGTTGATTTTTCATTTATTATTATCTCTGGTCGAAGTTCTTGCGACTACAGAAAATGTTGTTAAATGGACTAATAAAAGTACAAAATTTTACAAATACCATATAAATAACATAGAACAGGTGATATACTTATAATTACAGTGGTAACCTATAGCTACCGGATTTAGCGTTTGGAGGTTATTTGAGTTTAGTAAATTTTATGTTTTAAAATATATTCACTCAAGGAATCAGTGTTAGATTGAGATAGTTCTTAAATTTGAGGTGTTCATTAAATAAAAGAAAGTTCAAGTGTTTGTTAAAAAGTGATAAATGATGTTGAAAGTGTAGTTTCACTTAGTGTTTGGTTTTCTTGTGTGTTTTACTGTTATGTCATATTTTAAAATATACTTAACAATCCTCTGTCTCTGCTATCGGGGTAATATTTCTCACGAATACTGCTGATTGTCCTTTCTTGGGTGTTTCTGTGAATTCAATGCTTCGATTTTCTTAGTTATTTAGTTAAGGTGTTGATTTTTCATCAGTCATCCTGGTTATTGCAGGTTCCATTATTCATTTATGGGTTTCAGATATTTTCTTCCTTCCAATGGTTCATATTCTGTCACTTGGGATTCTTCAGCAATTCCTCATCGATACTTTAATTTCTTCCGGTAAATTTTTTAATTTATTTTAGTGTTAGGTTTCCTTCTGTAATTTAGTTTACTTTTTGATCATTAATTTTGATAAATTTTGTTTTAATTAAGTCTTTCTTATTCCTTGTGGTTTAATACATCTGCTCTCATCAATATCTAATAATGGAATGATACAATTTATTTACTCATTACTATGGTTTCTCCTTCCAAACACTAACTCCCATTGGTTGACAATTTACAACATTGTTACATAAAACTAACGTTTTTCTATACAAAATTATTAAAAATCTTTAAACTATTATATCTCCTTTATACTACCTATAATCGTAAATACAATAACACCATTAGTTTGCTTTTTGTTTACAAATTATTTTGATATCCCACAAGTTTACCTTTTTTCAAATTATAACAGATTACTACATTTTCATTTGGTTTTTCTTTTGTTAATTACCTTTAAACTAATTATTTTCTATCCAGTTTTGTGTCCTACACTATTATTATTAAACCTAAACAGATTATCTACTTTATTTTATCAATGGTTATTGTTTTGTCTTAAATTTCACAAATTTCTGGTTACCAGTTATAGGCCTAATGCCTAGAGTTCATAATTCACCTACCCTATACTCATACAACTGTTCATTGTCATTTTTGTTAATTTTAAATGCTGCTAAACATAATTACTGTAACAACCTAAATTAAATCATAACATTTGATTATTTTTAATCATCATATAACAGAACATAATTACTTAATAAATCTTTTAGGCCATGCCTGTATCTAAAGTTTTACATGTTTTTAAACGGTTTTGTTAAACATAATATTCAACATAATAACATTTGGGTTAATTACAACCAAAGAAAAATATAATAAAAATGAACATTAGATGTGCACTAGTATTCCCTTATAATCTCACTTAGAGATTATAATGTCTAACTCCCTTTACTGTATTTAGCATAACATATTAGTCTTTTATCCTTATTTTAATAGTGGTTAATATAAATTTGTAAACTTTATTCATTAACAATAATACAATGTATCCCTTATCATCCTTATACTATACTGAAAAAACTTCTTTAACATAATGGAAAACCATTATTAGTGGTTTGCTTCCAACAAACATTGTTATATTAATACAAACATTTTCTTTTTTCATTTAACCTCAGCCCCTGACTAGGCCTACTTGTAACTGTCCCTTACAATTTATACTGTTTATTTATTATATTTGGGTCCAGTTATTACTTATAAGCTATTATTACTAGTTATTTCTTTATTTCTGACTACAATTCACTTTATTCACTAGTGTTTTTATGTAGTCAATTTTTAACACTGGGTCCTATCATGGTTCATTATTGATTGTTATCTTTCTTATTTGTTTATCACTTTTGTGTTTACCTCCTAACATTGTATTCTGGATTCATGTATTTATTATCACTGTGTCCTATCAAGGTAGATTAATTATCACCCCTTTCCTACTGAAGTATTGTTTTTCAATTTTATTTTATATTATTGTCTTTTGATAGTTTATTTATTACCACTCTTTCTATATTTTATCAATATATTTGTTCTTACATTTCAATTTCTTTTTACATTTCCTACGGTTTACATGCTATTTATTTTCCTACTTAATTTTGTACTTTTATATCTGTGATTCTTATTAACACTTGAGTATTGTTATTATGTGACTTTTAACTATTTTCTCTGGCTCACCTTATCCAATCTATTGGGTCTCATCATCGTCATTGTCTTTGTCTAAGTCAAAATCAGTTAGTGGTGTTGTTCTAACATTTCTCATTTAATAATTTTTATTTTCCTTTAGTATACAGCTTTTCTTCAATTATTTATACTTGTAAACCTTGTGCTATCGTAGGTCACATTACATAATGCTCTGCCACCAAAATTGATTATTTCTAAAAATAATGTGGTTGTTTTTACTGAAATCATCAATTAAATTTAATTATCTTCTACTTTATGTCTTCTTATAGAATGTTGTTATTATTGTTGAACTTATCAATTAGATTGTCTTCTGGTTTACATTTATTTATTTCATATTTCATGATCCTTGATATGATATTCTTTTCTTTTTTTCTTTTCTTATGAGTGTTATATCCCTTGAAGGTTTTACTTCCCTAAATTTCTCCTTCTATTCATATGAATTGGTACTAGTCAGAGGGCGCTTGTGACTCTATTACTCTGCTGTCCATTATATACATATTCTGAGTTCAGAGGTCATGCCATCTGCTCAATAAAATCGATTGCTGAAACTTATCTCAACATACAATCACCATTAAATAATAATAATAAATAGTCTATTTGCGACTATAAAAAAATATAACTAAAACACTCTAAGGATTAATTACTCTGTTGTTATTCAGATCAAATGATTTTTTCTTCTTATTGATTTATTCAGATGTTCTTTATCTATTTGTGGTGATGTTCTCAACATATATTCTGTAGTATTTCTTTATCTTCCTTCTTACGATAGTTGTTTTCCATTTCCTTACTTCTTTTATCATTTACAATTAAAATCTAATTTGTAGCTGTACCAATAGTTATTAATTCAATTCTTCTCATTATAATGACAGTCCTTTAGTGGTTCATTGTCCTTCTTATTTGATCGTCTTTTCTTATTAATTTATTGTTAATTGTCTTGTTTGTTTGTTCTCCTAAAAAATTTTATTTTTCCGTTATTCCCTTCACAATTGGGTTATATAATTATTTTAGGTAATCTGTCCTCACTTCTTTTAACTTTTGGTAGTTTATCTCAGTTTTTTTTTCTTTATTATCGTTCTCTTTATTTTGTTCTGAAAGATGTGGTTTACATTGTCCTTACTTTGTTTTTTCTTCAAAATTATTTTACTTTAAACATTTGGTTGTAAATTGTTCTTACTTCCTTTTTGAATTTTGGTAATACTGTATTTCTTTTCAAAATTAAGTGGTTTCAAATATTTTGTGTAAGCTGTTCTTACTTTGTTTTTGAATTTTGTAATTATTCTTTTCAAAATTAAGTGGTTTCAAATATTTTGTGTAAGCTGTTCTTACCTTGTTTTTGAATTTTGTAATTTATTCTTTTCAAAATTAAGTGGTTTCAAATATTTTATGTAAGCTGTTCTTACTTTGTTTTTGAATTTTGTAATTTTGTTTTCAAAATTATTTTTCCATACTAGTATTTCCATATCATTTTGTCTTTATTAATTATTAGTTTAATTTTTTTCTTCTTTCTTCCTTATCTTTTCAATTCTTTTATAGACTTTTATTCATTTCTTCTACATTGGAATGGACTATTTTTTGATTTATTTTATTATAATAATAATTATTATTATTGTTATTCTTCACCTTATTCATGCATTGCTGGTTATCTCTAAAATCAGTCCCTTTTTGCAAGAATGTTCACACTTGGTTTATCCGTGATCAAATATATCAGTTACCCTTGTTGTTCGGACTACTATTGTCTTCAATATGATTTCTGTTCTTGTGACATCTCTCGCTCCTCCCTTGTATTTCATTTTTTCTACTGCTATTTTTCATTTGTTTCACAGCTCATCTGAATCATTCTATTATATAGTTTACTAAACCAAAACGTCACTGGTACATCAATGATTAATGATATCACTGATTTTTTATCATGTATTTCTATTTCTGTTGTATTGACCTTGAACATAGGCTCTTTTAAGTCTTCACCCACTGTTTGGTTGTGAGTTCCTTTGAAAAGTTTTATTAAGTTCCTTCTGGAATTCTTAACCTGAATTATTCCTTTATGGTATGTAATGGGTAGATTAAGTACATTCATTAGTCCCTTCTTTATCATCTCCAATTCTTCCCGTGTATTTATTAATTTCCTTTGATGCATTTGTCTCATTTTCTGTGACTTCATAATTGTTTGGTTCTTTACATTCTTGGTGTTGAATTCTATGTGCTTAATCCTTTTTTTGTTTCTGTTATGTTTATTTTCAGATAACAATACACTTTTGTATTCTTTAATTTCTATTTCCTTCCTACTATCTTCTATTTCTGATTTACCCGTTCCCTGTTCTTATTCAATGTTTCTTTAATACCTTCAGAAACGCTGTCTAGTGTTTCATTCACCTTCTTGAAACCACTATCTAATGTTTCCTTAATTTGATCTGTTTTGTAATTCGTTTCTTCCCATTTCTGATTCATCTCCGTTTTTATCTGCTTTATTTCTTCACGATACTCCATTAATTAGTATATCATTTGCTGCTTCATCTCTTCTTTATTTTTCTCATGGTCCTCCTTCAATTGTTCCCTCAATTCCTCCTTAAACTCTTCATTTCTTTTTTGAATGTCCTCCGTCAATCGCTGTTGTAAGGTTTCATGGTTCTTCCTTAATGTATCACTATGTTCCTCCATTGTCTGGTCTATCTGCTGCTTCAAAGTCTCATTATTTTCGTTAATTGTCTGCCTTAAATCTTCTTTAGTAGAGGAGAGTGGGAGAATGAATGGTGCGCAGCGAGTAATCATGCGCATCAATATTTTTGATATTTCCAAGCATGCGGGACATCTCTGAATGGTGCCACAACCAAGCGACAGATTCGCCAACTACTGTGCCACGCCAACCACTCCCGCCAAATCACTTTTGTAGGTATAGGTATGTGAGTGTGAAACATTATAGTGTAGTGCATGTTGTTATTTTCACTCTCCAGATTTTAGGAAGGTAAGCCTCAAATATTTCTCTGTATGGATTAAACTAAGTATATTTGTAAATGGCAGTTTCTGCTTTGGTGTTTGGTGCAGTTAGTTTTGTGTTTAAGGCAGTATTTCTGTAAGTTTTAAACAAAAATAATTTACAATGCGCGATCAGGTTATGGTGCGAAGCAGTGCGCACAATTCCCCCCCAAGCAATCTTATGGCGACAGTTAACATTAATTCCCCCTTTCGTTTCTTTGTTCCCAGATGCCTAGAAACTATGTCAGAAAAACAAAAATTAACTCCTATAACCAGGATAACTTATTCAAGGCTCTTGACGCAGTGAGAAAAGATGGAAGAAAGATAAGGGAGGTGGGAAGATCGTTTGGTATTCCAGAATCAACTTTAAGAAAACATTTGATATTAGATCGTCCTCAGTGCCCACGACTAGGAAGAAAGTCCGTGTTTTCGCAAGAGATCGAGCTAGAGCTGAAAGAATATATACTAAAACTTTGTACTTTGTTTTACGGCTTAACTCCAAAAGAACTGCGCATGTTGGCTTTTAGATATGCTGAGAAGAAAAATATTTCTAACAATTTTAACAAGAATCTAGGGTTAGCCGGTAAAGACTGGTTATATTGTTTTTTGAAAAGACATCCCAGTGTGAGGCTTCGTCAACCACAGGGAACTAGTCTCAATAGAATTGCTGGTTTTTGTAAAGAAGAAGTGCAGTTGTTTTATTCAAACCTTGAAGCAGTGATGCAGAAGCACAAATTCCCTGCCCACAGAATTTATAATCAGGACGAGACTGGCATTACCACTGTACAGAAAAAGTGCCCTAAGATGTACGGACCAATAGGAGTAAAAACAGTGGGAGCTGTTACCTCGGCAGAGCGAGGAAGAAATATTACAGCCATTTTTACCATGAGCGCTTCTGGACAGTTCCCTCCGCCTATTCTTGTCTACCCTCGCACCAGAATGTCACCTCTTCTTGGAAGAAATGGCCCTATCGGCGCTGTTTATCTCTGCTCAAAAAACGGATGGAGCAACTCTGATATATTCCTTCAGTGGCTCTCGCACTTTAAGAACCACGTTCACCCTGCTGAGAATGAACAGGTTTTACTTGTTTTGGACAATCACTCTAGTCACATATCGATTGAAGTGTTTGAATTTTGTCGAAACAACTTCATTCATATGGTTTCCCTTCCACCGCATACTTCCCATAGACTCCAACCACTGGACCTTACATTTTTTGGCCCATTGAAGAACGCTTTTTATAGAGAGTGTGATTTCCACCTGACATCTTCTGGCCACACAAAAATCCAAGAATACGATGTGGCGGAGCTTCTTAACAAATCATTTGTTAAAGCTGCTAGCATAAGCAATGCTATTTCGGGGTTCAGAGTATCTGGGATACATCCATTTCATCCAGAAAAATTCTCTGATAAAGATTTCGAGGCTGCAAGGGAAATTGTGGATCAGCAAATTTTAGTAGACGTAGATGTTTCTGCTATTCCTGAGACTCCTGATTCTGCCAAACGTCCTCCTGACACACTTCAAAACAACATAGATGAAATCACTGAACCACCTGCAGCTTCCGAAGAAATTGGCACAGTCAACACAAACCTGTATGATAACCCTATCCCATCTACATCAAAAGATAATTCTTTTTTTGTTTTTGCTCAATCTATCACTAAAAACAATCCAAGATCTACGGAGGGAAAAGCTAGGCCTAAGCCTCGTGAAAAACAACACTCAGAAATATTGACAAGCACTCTAATCAACGTAAAACTTGAAAATGCCAAAGAGAGACGAATCATCAATGAAGAAAAGAAGAATCGAAAAGAAAGAAAACTCGTAGCACAGCGTTTAGGTTTTGAGGATAAAATTCAAAAAAAGAAAATGAAGATGGCCAAGAAAGAAAAAAAGCCTAGATCTACCAAATTGAAGAGGAAAATAAAAATAGAAGAAGAGTCATCTGACGAATGTGATAATAGGTCTATTGATTATAAAAATCTTTGTCAAGATGATGAATTTGATGATATTGAATTGAACTTGGGAACTACTGCTATAGAAAAGACCACTGACAAAATTTGCAATATTTGTGGAGACATCGGGAAAGACCGTGAATTATGGTTCAGATGTGTCTACTGTTCATCGTGGAGCCACGCTGAGTGTTCTGGTGCAGATTCAGCTGTCGATTATATCTGTGAATATTGTAAATATTAAATTTAAGATTTGACAAATGTAGGCCTATATTAAATTCATTTAACGTATTGTGCCTAAAACCCAACAATTTAATACTGCAAAGATTTTGTACTTTTATAAGCATATCAACTGTACTGTAAAATAAATGATTGACTGATAGGACTTGTTGAAATTCATTAATGTAACCTAACCCCTGTTGCGCACCATTACCCAACCATATGCGCATGATTACCCCACGGGGTGGGTAAATGTGCGCAAGTGCATGTTTTTATCTTATGCAACATATCTTGTTGTTGGTTTGTCATTTCCTGGTAACTTTTTTCCTGGCAAACTACATTAACTAAAGAAGTGTTTTACGTAGTTATTATTAATTTTTATCTTAAAAGTGTTATCTTGAGAACAGTCTATACTTAGGTGCGCACCATTCCCCCACTCTCCTCTACTTTCGTTTGTACTGACTATTTTTTCAATATCCTCTTTCATTTGTTTAAATGTTCCTGCTTGTCCTCCTTTCTTCGTTCTTCCATTTGTTCAAACATTTCCATTAATCTGTCGAATCTCATTTCTTCTGTGGTCCTGTTTGGTTCTGCCGGGGTTAATATTTTTTCCACATCTTCCACCAGTGTCGCTTCTTTTTCTTCCATATCGATTTCCTTTTCGGCCTCTGCCGCGCGTTTCTTTGATGCGGATCTTTTGTGCATTTTCTTTTTCTCTTTTCTGTAGTCGCCGCTAGAATCTTATGAATTTAATTATAGAATTTATTGTTTAATTCTAGCCCTACTAGTTGGTGCGCCAATTTGTAACTAGACGTAATCTCGCTCGTTAAAATACTTACAAACGTCGCGTGTCTACTCACCAGTTCGGCCGTTCAAAATCGTATTTTCTGCCTAAATTTCGGGTTGGCCAACTCTTCTTAGTAAACCAAAATTGTAACGTTTACTATTTTTTTTATAAGTGAGTACTCAAATTTCAAAGATTAGTTAAATAAAATCAAACATACAGTTTAATCCTTCTATTATGTTTATTAACATTTATAAATTGGTTATTCTTATTACAATTTTTTCTAAATTATAAATCTTATTTTTCGCCGGCATGTTTAATTATTAGTGGTTGGCTATTCAGTCCGCTCGTTGTTATCGATCTTGTTATGGAGTTGATTTTTTTGTTTATTTATAATCTCAGGTCGAAGTTCTTGTGACTATAGAAAATGTTGTTAAATGGACTAATAAAAGTACAAAATCTTACAAATACCATATAAATAACATAGAACAGGTGATATACTTATAATTACAGTGGCAACCTATAGCTACTGGATTTAGCGTTTGGAGGTTATTTGAGTTTAGTAAATTCTACATTTTAAAATATATTCACTTAAGGAATCAGTGTTAGATTGAGATAGTTCTTCAATTTGAGGTGATCATTAAATACAAGAAAGTTCAAGTGTTTGTTAAAAAGTGATAAATGATGTTGAAAGTGTAGTTTCACTTAGTGTTTGGTTTTCTTGTGTGTTTTACTGTTATGTCATATTTTAAAATATACTTAACAATCCTCTGTCTCTGCTATCGGGGTAATATTTCTCACGAACACTGCTGATTGTCCTTTCTTGGGTGTTTCTGTGAATTCAATGCTTCGATTTTCTTAGTTATTTAGTTAAGGTGTTGATTTTTCATCAGTCATCGTGGTTATTGCAGGTTCCGTTATTCATTTATGGGTTTCAGATATTTTCTTCCTTCCAATGGTTCACATTCCGTCACTTGGGATTCTTCAGTAATTCCTCATTGATACTTTAATTTCTTCTGGTAAATTTTTTAATTCATTTTAGTGTTAGGGTTACTTCTGTAATTTAGTTTACTTTTTGATCATTAATTTTGATAAATTTTGTTTTAATTAAGTCTTTCTTATTCCTTGTGGTTTAATACATCTGCTCTCATCAAGATCTAATAATGGAATGATATAATTTATTTACTCGTTACTATGGTTTCTCCTTCCAAACACTAACTCCCATTGGTTGACAATTTACAACATTGTTACATAAAACTAACGTTTTTCTATACAAAATTATTAAAAATCTTTAAACTATTATATCTCCTTTATACTACCTATAATCGTAAATACAATAAGACCATAGTTTAGACCTTAGTTTACTTTTTGTTTACAAATTATTTTGATATCCCACAAGTTTACCTTTTTTCAAATTATAACAGATTACTACATTTTCATTTGGTTTTTCTTTTGTTAATTACCTTTAAACTAATTATTTTCTATCCAGTTTTGTGTCCTACACTATTATTATTAAACCTAAACAGATTATCTACTTTATTTTATCAATGGTTATTGTTTTGTCTTAAATTTCACAAATTTCTGGTTACCAGTTATAGGCCTAATGCCTAGAGTTCATAATTCACCTACCCTATACTCATACAACTGTTCATTGTCATTTTTGTTAATTTTAAATGCTGCTAAACATAATTACTGTAACAACCTAAATTAAATCATAACATTTGATTATTTTTAATCATCATATAACAGAACATAATTACTTAATAAATCTTTTAGGCCATGCCTGTATCTAAAGTTTTACATGTTTTTAAACGGTTTTGTTAAACATAATATTCAACATAATAACATTTGGGTTAATTACAACCAAAGAAAAATATAATAAAAATGAACATTAGATGTGCACTAGTATTCCCTTATAATCTCACTTAGAGATTATAATGTCTAACTCCCTTTACTGTATTCAGCATAACATATTAGTCTTTTATCCTTATTTTAATAGTGGTTAATATAAATTTGTAAACTTTATTCATTAACAATAATACAATGTATCCCTTATCATCCTTATACTATACTGAAAAAACTTCTTTAACATAATGGAAAACCATTATTAGTGGTTTGCTTCCAACAAACATTGTTATATTAATACAAACATTTTCTTTTTTCATTTAACCTCAGCCCCTGACTAGGCCTACTTGTAACTGTCCCTTACAATTTATACTGTTTATTTATTATATTTGGGTCCAGTTATTACTTATAAGCTATTATTACTAGTTATTTCTTTATTTCTGACTACAATTCACTTTGTAGGTCACATACGTGGTGACGATGAGTTTTCCTAGGTGGCAGGTCATAGAATTGCTGCAATGTAGGGCTCAGAGTTTGCAAAGACGATAGGCAGTTTTGCTGGCTATTTGCTCGGAATGTGTCCGCCAGGTGAGAAGACGATGTAGGTGAAGCCCCAAATACTCAACACCGGGAGACTAGGCAGGAGTATGTCGCCTACGTAGTCTGTCGGGGATCCTTCTGCATCCGGAGAAGACTACAGCTGTGCTCTTGGCTGCGTTAATAGAGAACCTCCATTTCTCTGCCCGCTCAACATAGTCGTCAAGCTGTTTCAGAAGCCAGACAGCGGCAATATCAGCCCGACGATCGACTTCATAAACAGCCGTAATGTCGGCGAATATGGCCAACCCGCTTCCAGGCAACCTGGGCACGTCATTGACGTACACAAAGAAAAGCAGGGAGCCTTAGACGCTTCCCTGAGGTACGCCAGCCGTAATAGCATTTTATAAAAAAAGGGTGTTATCTACTCTCACGCGGAAGGTTCTGTTCCGAAGAAAACAATCAATCAAGTGAAGGTAGCAATCCGGAAGCAGAATTTCTGTGAGTTTGTAACGAAATCCAGGCATAACGAGCGAAAATTGATTCACGCAGCGAGATAAAAATTTTAAAAAATGTTTAAAACACATTTATCTAAAATAATTGTGTTTCTTATCGTAATAGTATATTTCAGTTAGAGAAATTTACTTACATGTATGTACTTACAATATTTTAAATTTTAATTATTTTTAGTTAAACATTAATTAGATTAACTAGAAAATTGGTTATTGGTACAGTTCGACTTCAATTATACTGAGAGTTGGTCATTATATTAACAATTTCCGTTTGTGTATACATAAATTGAATACAAATTAATACAAATTTGTAATTCAAGTATATACTTAACCAGTGATATTAATTAAATCCTGGTTCAATTTCAAAAATTAAAGACACTACCATATAGTAGAATCCTCAAATATTTTCTTGTATAATTCATTAAGCTAAAAAACTTGTAAACAAATTTTTATCTGAGTATGGAAATAATGTTGTTTCTTCATTTGACTATTAACAGACGTGTACTATTTGATTTGTACTGTTTTGAAATAGAGGAGTTTATACTGTACTCATTGGCAGAAGAAATTTAATTCGCTAAAATAAAAATACGACATTTATGAAGCGTAACAGCATTCAAAATTAAAACAAACATTTTTACAACAACACTTTGCCATAGCATCCCTATGTTTCAAACTGTCCCAACAACTTTAATTCAAGCAAACAGAATTTTATAATGAAAAGTTTATTACAAGTAAACTTCTTACTTGGTATTTCGGTTTTGTAAATAGCTGCAATCCAGTTACCACCACATTCGAGGGAATTGTCTCCGGAACACTTGTAATTACAAGAGTCAGGCGACAGGGAATGTCCGTATGGCTCTTCATCTCCACAGAAGCATTCTATGCTGCAAATCACATTCATAATACATTATGGTAATGTTTGTAATTTCACCTATTCATGATGCGCGTGCGTGCCCCCCCCACATACACAGGATTTGTGTTTGATAAGCCAAACTGGTAGTTAAGCCAAATAAAAATTAAATAATTTAAAATAATCAGAGTAGAACATTTTGAAAATTAAAAGAGAGGATGCAATGTGCAACCATAAAAATATTAAAATACGTAGCGGTTTTATAACCAATTAGACCTTTATATTAAATTGCTCAACTTCCAAAAATTTTTACATTAGCTGTTTATAAATTTCCATTACATAGGTTGTACATTATATATTATACATGTTACATTTTAAAATTATTTATTTTGTAACAATTGTCTGTTTTATTTTTTATTTATTTTTTTAATAAATAAGTCAAACCATCGTCGCCTGGTGCCGCCGATTGTGTGTGTGTGTGTGTGACATTTTGTGAGGTCCTTCAGAAGATTACATACGGACGTTTATATGTGTGTGTTTTCCAGCCTCGACCAGATGTCCGGATGCAACACTCTGATGGATAGTTGTCGAACCGTGATGAATGACACTGACGTTCACACCTCGAGGAGAAAATCACATGAGACACTGAAATGGCAGAGTTTGTCCACATCTGTTGTCTGGGATTCCATCCTGTCAAGGATTGCTTAAACAGTCTTGGTCCTGTCAAAGACTGTTAGAATAGATTTAGCGTCACTTTTAATAATTTGGAAGTTATTCACCTTTAGGCCTATTTGTGGTTTACACAGTATATTGACATACTTATGTACAACTGATGGATTTATCTGGTACATGAAGTTTTGCACTAATCTCAGTATTTTTATTACTCCGTAATATTGATAACAGAGTAAATAATCAATTCTGTCTCTTTTATTTTATTTATACATGAATTTGTAGACAATCGCGTGGCTTGTCTATGGACATGGTGCATCCAGCTGCATTAAATCGCACAGTTTTGCACATTTCAAGTAAAATGAATAATTCTTGAAAGATATACATTGTGTTCTTTGTGTTCAGTATACACACACACACACACACACACACACACACACACACACACACACACACACACACACACACACACACACACACACACACACACACACACACACATATCTCTTTCTCACTTCTTATGATGCCAAATCTCGTTTTGATCGTGCTTACTGATGAAATTGCAAGGCGTCTATTAAAATTTCTGTATTCTATTGTTGATATAAATTTATATAGGGCTATTCTTTTTGTACATTCTACATACTCAATTTTGTATCGTTGCAACGCGCGCGCGCACAGCTTAACTGCGTATATTATCCGTTTCAATTTATTATTGTACATTTTTCTGGACATGTATACATTCTTACCTTACTTCTAATCCGGCATGAAGGAATCCTAATTGAAAACAATGGGTAATACAGTTTTGCTTCGTCATTGAGGTTTGCCATTGCCCTTTGTATCCTGTCAACAGTCTGTTCTTTTGCGAATCCCGGTAGCAGCCGACGTATGTGTTATTGTCTAAAACATGCGAACACGTATTAAATGAAGCAATGTAATTGTAGTTTACTTTGACTGGATATGCTGGCATTCAAGATGGCAGTAAATATTTAATTTCATACAACAGTTGATTATACATTAATTGTCTTAAATGTTTATACATTATAAACATTATAAATGTCTTATTATGATCTCCTGAATTATAAACCTACCGCATCATTATAGTTTATTGCAATGTTGAATATAATGTCAACTATATTTTGTTTATTATATTTAATTTTATATATTGTTGTTAATTTAAACTTGGAGATCATTTGCTGAACACTTTCCAAGTACTTTCAAAAACATCAAAGTAACGACTCTGATCTTCACTGAATGTATTGCTTTATTATTGATTATACAGTTTTATGTTAGTTATTAAAAAGTTTCTAAAAAATTTATTAAAATGTAGTAAGTTTTATGTTGGTCTGCAAGCAGCTAAGTGGAAAACAGCAGGTTAATCACGGGGTAAGAGTGAAGTGTTTTTAGCCCAGGACGAGGTGTAGTAAAACGCGTCTCAGGAGAGTGAATAAAACGAATTACTCCAACTTTATTCACGATATTAATTGATGACTCGTTGGGCACTTGGTGAAACATATTAATACAAAGGTTTTGTAAAATATATAAAAACACTTGGTAAGTTTCACAAATTTTTTAATTAACTCTGACAGCTGTTTCGACTAACTTAAGCCATTGTCAAAGAGCGAGTGAATGAAATTACTGAACACAGGATGTTAGAGTAGTGTAGGTGGTAAACATCTGTTTAGGGCGTATCTGGAACATCTGTGTTGTGATGGCGAGGGGTGGGGAGTGTGTGCATGAGACAAGGGAAGGTCTGGTGTCTTTTAAAAACTAAATACAATCATGAATGCAAAATATAAAATTAACTGAACTAAATATAAACTGAATGCAAAATTTAAAATAATGATGAACATTCAAAATAATATAAAATAAACTAAACTAAATAACAGATTTTAATAAAGGGGATACATAAAATTCAGTCTGTTCATTGGTTAAATTTTTGTTATTTTTTATTGCTTTTTTAATTTCTAAAATTTCTAAAATTTCTAGTCGAAACAGCTGTCAGAGTTAATTAAAAAATTTGTGAAACTTACCAACTTTATTGCTGAACTGATGGCTGCTGTTTGGTGTCACCACCGGTGTCAAGTCCAAAATGATTTTCAACTTGATAATGGTGGTTACATTTAAAGGTAGCAGTTCAACAATTAGACATGACAAAGTTGCGGTGGCGAAGACTGCTAATAGGAAAAACCTGACTGAAAACGAATTAATACAGTTTTCTTATCGGGCGACTTATTGGGACTGGAAGCGTTAGACTTCATGTGAGGCCTTTAAGTTGTTTATATAAAAATCCAGAACTGATGTTATTTTCAGAATGAGCATATCTACGGCCATATACGCAGTATCCACATTTGAATAAAGAAAGAAGCGACTTCGTGATTTTTAAAGAAATTACACACTTTTGAATATACTTGACAATATACAGAGTAGACGGCTCCTGTAGGACTGTTTTCTATTTCCATAATGAATCGATATCAATAGATTGATTTTACGGATAATATTCACCGTAAAATATGGTTTCTAGCGTGTAACATTAACATTCTAACTGTTAGGTTACTACTGTAGGAGACAAAGCTAGACAGACAAGATAGTTTGCTGAACAACAGACCTTTAAGATAGACAGTAATTCAATTTCAAAACATTTTCCAAGCAAGCTTGTGTTAATCTAATTTTTCATAAAATGTCTTCATTTCGTTTCTTACATGTGGTATGAAAGCATTATTAACGGACTAAAAACGAGCGCTACTTCAAAATTAACCGCCGATTGGCTGGTGTACAGAAATTGGTTTCCATAGCAACATAACGCATTTTTACATGTTAATTCGTGGCCCTTTTTATTTAGTTTTGTTCGAGTAATGGTTGTTGACATATGGATCCTGTCACTGCCTCTCCTGCCGGCTGTAAGATGTGTAGTGGTTTTCGTCCAAATGCTGTATCAGTTTATGAGTTATTGGGAGCTAGCTACGCTATCCTGCGCTTTGAAACCAATGTGGATCTCATTAATGTGGCGACATTCTTGGCCATGTATCTTGGTGGGTTTTGGCCATGTATCAAAAAGAGACAGTATTTTTGAAGTTAGAACTTCATATACGGCACTATGGTACCCAGATCACTCCCTTACACCAAGCGCTTTTAAGGCAGTAAACAAATTCCCCCTCTCTCCTCTCTCTCACTCTCTTTCTCGCACGCAAGCACACGCGCGCGCGCGCGCACACACACTGTCATTCTCTCTCTCTCTCTCTCTCTCTCTCGCATACTTAAGCACAAGGAAGTACATATATAGTTGAGAGAGGATTTCACTGTGTTTACAGAACCTTTCTACAGTAAAATAAAAAAACTGTATAGTTACTTACATAAACGTGCGGTGGCCTACTTACTGGGAAAATCCGTTTCGTACACTGCAATCTTCCAGCGTCCACCGCATTCAAGGGCCGACGGATCACCGCTACAAGGCATAATACAGTCACTGTTATCCACACGGTACCCGACGGGCTTCTCGTTTCCACAGAAGCACTCCAAGCTAAAAAAGACACGATTGTTTAAAAGTATAACAAATTGTGATTGAAGACATTAGTAGGACGGGTGTTGTCGAGGTGCGCCGGCGGTCAGCCCAGTTAGTAGGGTCGAGGTGCGCTGATTTAAAGTGTTTCAAGTTTTAATTTAGTTTTTAATAATATGGACCCACTTTAATAAATACTTGGGCTTTTAAGTCCATACAAAACAAGAAAAAGAGTAAAATGTATTAAAATAAAATATTTTTACTTTTTTACACTTTTACTAAAATTGGTATTGATTGTTTACCCTTAATTTTTAATTTTATTATGATCAAGCCTTTCAGAGAAATATAGTACTTATTATACTCTTTAGTTCTTTTCTATACATCCTATAAATAAATATATTGCATGTAATAAAATATGTTCTTGATTTTTCCTGTGTCGCTGAAAATGTTCCGACAAGTATTATTGAAAACTTCGCTGAAAACTTCAAAAGTATTCGAAGTATAAAAGCTTCCGTTGAATAAACTATCCCTTTATAATATCACAGGACAATATAACGAATATATTGAGTGACCTTTCAAGCTTGTCAATTACTTCTTGATGCCAGTATTAAAAGCACTCTGTCAGTGAATGGAGGACTTTATTTACTATATGTTTACATGAAATATTTACATAAGAAGACTTTTGTCTGCTGTCCACTGTTCGTTCTTTTAGATTTCTTATACTGATAAGACGCGCATTATATGAACTGCATCCTTGAAATCTTTCCAGTAGAAAATTTCATGGCCGTAAGAATTGTAGTCTTTTTTTTTGTATCGACCGTTGAATATTTCCTTAGATTTGAAGAGCTACGAATTCAAATGTAAGTTTACTTGTACACTTTTAAAGCAACGACTTCTGTTGGTTATTATCTGTTGTGACACAACCTCTGGAAATACCTGCGGAATGAGCTGACGCTAACTGTGCGGGCGCTTCGTTTCCGGTCCTTTTGACCATTGGCGCACCTCGACCACTACACTTCGAGAGTCCCATATAATCCTCTTAACAATTTCTTGACCGTCGGCGCACCTTGACCCTAGCCACTAGAACATTAACGGAAGTACGCTGTCATTTGGAAGATTGATTGTCCTATTTTTGAACAGTAGGCTATGCCTATTTACACTTTTTTTTATAGTACATACTTACCTAACCTGCTTGTTGTATTTTGATGTTAAAACTACTTCATTGTACAGAATTTCTCAATAATAAACAAGATAAGATAATTCTACTATGGTCATACTATTCTTTCTTAAAATATTATTCAATGGAATATAATACTAGGGAAAGTAATAATAGCGAAACGTAGTGTAAAAGTTATAGCCTATAGATGTTAAATATAAATTAATCTTTATGCATTATTATCGGTTTTCAGAGAGATAAAATTCTCTAAAAATAGGCTATTACAAGTGATGGCCCAGATTATATCAGTAAGCGATTATCGCTGTTTGTACGAGATATTTATGCATCCTTCTTGCAAAAATTTTATCGCGTTTTCAGTTTGAATAAAGAAAATCTGTCATAACCTGACATAATAAATTACGTTTTTCAAACCGAGTAGCGTATCTTACAATAGTACATACTGGGGAACTTAATGAGCGTGTTTAATAAACATAATAACGTTAGAAAGACTGTTATTTTCTGTAATGCTAATCGAGTGACTACGGGAAAATAGGAAACGTGATTTGCGATGCAACGAAAATGAACTGTGAAAGGGAAATGCGCATAAAAACCAGCGAAATGACCGGTGCGCGTAACACAGCTGACAGGTGCGTGGACCATTTGAAACGTCGTCCATGACATTAACCCCGTTACGTCATCGTGATACTGACGTCAGTGAAGTAGACATTGGTTTCTCTTGCAAAAGAATACGCAGTTTCTTTTGTCTGACATCGTTCTTTTCAGAAATTATATGTTTAAATGAATACAGAATCATTGTACGTTCAATAAGTTGTTGTTTTCTAGCCGCGTTTAAAAAAATAGTTTTTGTTGTTGGTTTAACATTCATATTTTTTAGTTTAAAATCAAAGCAAACATACAATTAGTTGTGGGTTTGTGGCTATATTAAAACAGGAAATTTAAGCTAGTAACGAATGTATTTTATATTTTTATTATACCAAGATTATCTGCCAAGTCACTGACGTATTTCTGATAACACATATTTTACCACAAATTTTTTAAGTTTCAACGCTGGATGTTATAACTGTCCTTTCAATCTTTTCTAACAATAACTGAAAATAACATTGTTATAAGATTGAATATCAAATCTCAAATACCTCTACATATACGTAGCATAGGGGGTCAATATCAAGTCTTTCCCACATTAAAAAAAAATTTTCAAAAAATATATACTGGTTACATACATAATTTGCAAACTGGAGCTGAACTCAAAAGGTTATAACGCAGGTAAACTTCAACGTGTGCCTCGTTTGTTTCGGAGAACATCCCGTTTGTATTCGATTACCTTACAGTGTTTTTAGATCCCTTTAATTACTGTTGCAACTGCATTTTTTACATTTTCCTTGAAAGTGTTTACATATGGAAAAAATGAAGTCTGTATTTGACATTATTCCATATTTGCCATACAACATTACTCCAAAAACCAAGAGGGTTGTGGCCGGCGATCTTGGTAGCCCTGGCGTTGGAAACGTTTTATTCCATGTACCCGTAAGCTCCAGTGTAGTTGAACACTACATATCAGAAAAGGTACACTAGCTAAAATTCTTCTAAACGAGATTGTAATACACTTCTTGATAGGCCTTTGTAAAAGAGTTAAATTATTTATTTGAAATTTATGTTGGCCTACGAGCATGTGAGAAATAAGATTACAAACTACCTTGATCAATATCAATAATAATATTAATAATTATTTAATAGTCTATAACACTTATTCCAGTGTACCGACTCTTGATTATACCTCAGGGCGCCAGTAATAATAAACACAAATTAGAGTATATTAATTAACTTTTAATGAACCATTTGCATTTATACATTACAAAATTTCTAAATATGACTTGGATCGTTTTATCTTACAAATTGAATATTATTAAATGGCAATGAGTCCTTTTCTGACAGATTGAGTCACTATATTGAATACAAACATATATATTTATCAAACAACATAGAATTAAATGTTCATTATTCGTTACTTGCGTAAGAATCCTTCCAAAGTGCGTAGTCCTGAAGATGTTGTAGATCGGTGAGTCGTTAGCAGCCGTTGTTGTGTGTTAATCCTGGTTAAAACTGCACTAATTCACTTTACCACAGATGTACACTACACTTGACATATGGATTATACATATAACTATGTCGTATAATTAGACACTCTGGACACAGAGATTATTGAATTGACCTTAAGTGCATTTAACACAGTTCGCGTCGCGTGTGGCTCGACTATTTCACACCGTCGTGACTTTTCTCCGAACTCATTCGCCTTCTTCCGCGATTTACCACAATGTATTGAATTAATGGAACTTCATGTGTATTATTACTTATTGTTGTTTATTCTAACTCCGATCATCCACTCATTTACTTATTACGATTTAAGAAACTTTATAACTTTAGTATTCGCGTTCCCGTACTCTGTTACTTCTGCGAATATACTTATTCTTTACATTACTTATTAAAATCTGTAGTTGACGCAAAACAGCGTACGCGAGTCTCTTCGTGTAATTCCGCCGATATAAAGAAGACTAACTTATTTCTCCCCAAGTTCATAATATATACTTGCCTTTAGTGTCCCTTACCTACGATCTACAGCAAAACGTTCCTATAGGTTTAAACTACCGCTAAATACAAATTCGCCCAATCTGCTTAACTAAAACCTCCCGCGCAACACATGACGCTTTTTCTGATTCGCCCAACGTTTTTTCGTGTTCCACGTGCTTAAAAAACTAGCGTCTATCGTTATCTCTCTCGTCTAATGGTATCTATTGTTATATGCACTTAAGTTTACAACGTTTGGCAAACACCCTTACTATCTTAGCAAATAATACATTTTATGACAGTTGTGTCCCAAAACGTGACTTAGCCTAAAAGTACATTCATTATAGTCGTCAGCCCCAGCGCCGGCGTTATTAACCTACCGCTTTACTCTACAGATTTTTTTACAAGTTAATTTTCTTTCAACTAATGCCGCCTTACGGTTCTGGCGTCTCACTATACTGGTTACATACATAATTTGCAAACTGGAGCTGAACTCAAAAGGTTATAACGCAGGTAAACTTCAACGTGTGCCTCGTTGCTTTCTAAAACCTCTAATACCTCTCCGCTTTCTAAAACACACCCATTTCTTTGCGTTCAGCTTAGTTGATTGAGTAAAATTAGCAATTGCTCAAATTTTCCGTTATAAGATGGAGCATAAAGCTCTGTCCAATCAAGGAGTGCAATCCCTACAAAGTCGGTTAAATGAAGAAGATAACCTATTACTTTCTTATTCATTAGCTGCATCGAACATTAACTTTGCGCCCGTCTCTGTCTCTCTGTCTATCAACTCTCTCTCTCTCTCTCTCTCTCTCTCTCTCTCTAGAATAATCTCTGAACCACATGTACAAATTCTCTGAGAAAGTACAAATTTCCTTTCCTGAATCGTGGAATAGACTGTAGTTTTATCGGGAAAATAAACAGCTTTCAGATAATTATTATCTTCATCAATACATTGCAGAGACTCTGTAGAAAAACCAGCATGTTAGAGACGATGATTGACCGAAGATTGACCAGTCTGCGTGTAAACGAAAACCGGTTTTGTTGTGTAAAATTTTAACTGCGCTCTGAGGACTGTAGAGCCTTGACAAGTTGATTTGCGGAGGCTCCATTGCAAGGCGTCCTTAACACTATCAGCAGTTATTTTACTCACACTAGGCTTATCAGTTCTTTTCAGATCATCATCACTACCAGTAGGCTATGTGGAAAGTTTTCATACCAACATTTGATACTTTTGGTAGTTGGAGGATCTCTTCTATACAGGTCTCTAAATTTTCGCAGAACTGAAGTGGAGGATTTCGTTTCGTGAGACTGCAAAAGCACTCTGCTACTAATAATGAAATGTAGTTTGTTTATATGTTTCTTTATCTTAATAACTACTCGCTAAATACTGGTTTTATTCAAGTGTTTAAGAAATACTCATATCATTGTATCAAAGCAATATTTAAAGATCTTAGGTTTTCACGGCCGGAATCTCACTGATTAAAACTGTTTGGGCTGTTAGGCCGTGGTCTAAATCTATCAAAAGTAGAGTTATTACAAAATTACAGTCAATAAACTCTTAACAAATTAACAAAACCAGACGTTGATTTCCCACGGCGGCCTTCTTCAGTAGTGCGGGAAAAAATTCACAAGCCCCGCGTAAGACTAGGAAACTACCACTGAAGAAGGTTGTCGTGGGCAAATTTTTAAAATGTGATAGGCTTTTATTTTGTGTTATCCAGAAGCTGCGATAAAATAGTACGAATAATGAAGAAGGACTGGCAGAAATGATCAACTGAATACGATCAAATGTATTGATTTGGAAAGATGAGAGACATGAAAAGTAACTATTTGCAAGTGTGTTTAAAAAGGAAAGTTTATAATCAATGCGGGCTTCCTACAGTACAGTAGCCTACTCGTCAGAACACGACTATATAATTACAGGCCTAAACGAGAAGAATGACAGAAACACCGTGGATCGCACGAAAGCTCTACGACCAGGGAAGGATTATGCTGAAACTAACGTGCGAAAAACAACTAAATGGACATGGAAGCAAATTTTACACTATTATGTTATGAAGATGATATTGTAAAAATGTACAGTAGTTTTAAAAACGGCATTAAATAATTGACTCGTGGTTAGCCTTGTCGGGGACACGGCATACTGTAGGTCTATTTCGTATTAACTGGTATAAAAACGTTGGCTGATCGATACATCTCAGCATTCTAAATATAGATTAACCTTGGAAATTTTAAAAAACCTATTGTAACAAACTGAGGTTTGACCATCAAAAAGCAATGCCAACCCAGAAATTCGTCTATCTATTCATGTCAAGAAGAAAACAACAACTTAAGCTACATATTGGATGATAACGGTCGAAATTGTATCACCGAAGAGTATCATTTTTTCTTGACGGTTAACCTGTCTTTGTCAGGATAGTCAGTGCTGAGTTGTTTTCACTGCGGCTTGTGTGTATTTATTACTTTAACTTTCTTAGCAGGCGGTTTCTTACATTCAAACAGCCAATTCTTTACTATATTTTCCCTTCTTTCAACAACAATTAAAGCTTTAATTTCAATTTTTCGAATGAAGTTTCATCTCAATGTGTCCTTAATATTTTTTAATCATGTTAGAACACATTAATACGAATATTCACTTTGTGGTGCAGTTTACTGAATCCAATCTTCCTGCGAAATATGTTCCAAGTTTACTAAAAATATGTTCCTAAGACTTTATTTAAATATTTAATTATATCTGTATTATATATAATATTAATTACACTGATAATGTATTTTACTTATATATTAAAATCAAATTGAGCTCAAAATAAAAGTATGTTATCAGCATATAGCTTGTCAAATATAACGCGTTTTGTATACTATTACTTGGAGGTTGCGGTATGAGCATCGATAAGAATCAATCGGGTGAGAATCGGAGTCATATGGGCTGTTTCACAGAGTATTTTAAAGTTTTTCAACAGAATTGTGCGCGTTGTCTTTTTAAAATCTTATGAATCTGCAATCGAAACCTATCTCGTTGAATTTATCCTATTTCGTTTCATTACCTTGCTACTGTGAACGTAGTAATCATCTCACTTGTTATTAGATATTTCTTATTTTTTCCTTTGCTTCTTTTTAGACAGTTCATATCGTTAATGTCTCCAGTATACCTTACGTTCCAGCGAAAAAAAATCTATCAAAGTACTTATGATTTTGCTTGTTTCGGATAACGGACATAACATCCGTTAATATAAACTCTCAAAGAATAATGAAATATTACTACACTGTAGAAATAATAATTAACATCAAAAGGCGATTAAAACTGAAAACATATTAAAGTACTGTATAGACCTACTCACCTAATTTCGAGACCAGCGTAGGCGAATCCCATGCGGTAACAGAGATCTAAGCATCTCTGTTTGGTAAGATAACCGCGCCAAACTGAAACGTGTCCCGTCAACGCTCTGTTGTTACCGTTGTCTGGATAACATCCCAAGAATTTGTTTTGACCTGTAAAATTAAATGACGGTATTACGGAGAATTATGCTGCTATTAAGTCCTGTGGAAATTTTAACACGTTTTTAATAAACTTGAAATGAATTGTATAGTCTCAAGTAATTAATTCGTTTAAATACTCCATAAACATTAACGGTATTTAGAAAGTTGTAGGCGAGTTAGTTGTATTAAGATTTTTTAGAGAAGAATAGTTTGCAAAATTCTATACTAAAGTGATGAGAACTTGTAACGCCAAAACGTAAAAAAATAATTTTTTTTGAAAGAAAGACAGGGACCATCTGGCAGCGTGTGAAATGACATTGACGAATGGGAGAAACAATAAAAGGATAGAAAATACAATGGATGTAACAGCCTTCAACGCCGACGTACAGATGTCTAAAAGTATCATAAATCTAAACAAAAGCAGATGTTCGGCAGAGAGAAAATTTACCAGGAAAGACTACGGAGGCGTGTGAACCAAGTTAACATGTGCAGCCAGAAGCATGTTGAAATTAAGGAATTGTTCTAAAAGAAAGGCAAACAATCGCCAGAACGAAGTACAATGAGAATTTACTAAGAAAATTATACGACAAAGGCTAACGTACTAAATCAACGGAACAACTGAATGTCACTGAAAGACATCCTGGCGAGTGGTACAATTAGAAATACAAAGAGTGCCACACGTGAGAAAATTTAAGTAACATGCGTATCTGGATGAAGTAAGAAACAAAGGGTGTCTTGCTAAGAGGAATGAAAAACGCCAGACAGAATTATGACTATAACGCGTTGAAAAGACTACAGCAGGGTGGAACTAATTAGGCCCTAACAGATGCAGCTGCAAGCTGGACAGAAGGAAGGATGTCACTGTCAAAAAGGCGTAGAACAATACCAAAGAGATTTATGATCGTGGGATCGGACATACTGAAGCAAGGGGTAGCTGAACCCAGAGTAAGAAATTGGTGGGAGCAGAAATCGCCTATCAGAAAACAGCTTGGAATATAGGCGGGTTTTCTGAAGGGATGTTCTTGGAAATCCAGAACGTAAGACCAATGTACACGGAGCAGAGTAACTTGTGAGAGTACTAGGAGGGAACTTTCTCAAGAAATATAGAGAAGAACCAATGGAAACGAAGCAGGAGGACGAAAAAGGACTTAAGTGGGGAAAATGTAAGAAAGTAGTGGGAAGAAGAAGAGTAGGTAATAAATACACAGAACGAAGATAAGATCGAGGAGTCTTTGCTAAAATTTCGGAAGTCGATGACTAAAGTTTCGGAGAGTCGGTAGAGTCCGTTATAATGGTTACGGAGTAGTGACTTAAACATTTAGGAGTCTTTTACAAATTTTAGAGTCTAGAGTCGAATCGAGAAGAAGTCTAACTTAAACTTCGTGGAGTCGCGCTTAAGTGTTACGGAAATTCGATGTTAAAAGTTCGGAGAGCTTACTTAAAATCACGTAAGATTATCATGGATAACAATCTGTGAAGTAAGAACTGGAGTTTATTAGTTAATAACTCGTCAAAACAAAAGACCGTATCTTATCATGTATCACGAACGATATAGCTGTTGAAACGGAATGAGTCGTTACGAGATATCAGTGAACGTAACCGAAGTAAATAGTAACCAATAATTCCACTAAATTTAAAATTGGGAATTACCGGTTATCAATAGAAGGAGCGAATAGTGAAAGTGTAGCCTATATCTGCCAAATACTTCAAGAAAGAGTCACATTGTTATGCACGCAAATGAGCCTGTGTTCAACGCAGTTGGCGGAACATCTACATCTCTATATACTGATTTAACGAACCAAAAGGGAGTGCACATATTGACAACGCACCGTAGTTGTGGATAACGTACCAAGAGTAAAAAATTTTATGTATTAATTTTAGTTTACGAAATCACCTGTCTGTCACTCTAAAAGAGTTCACGTAGAGAACTTTATAAGATAGGATGTCCTCATTTAAAACTTACGTATACATTTTAAAGTCAAAGTGTTAGAATAAAGAGAAGTAAGTACATTTCATATTTAAATGAATGCATTTAAAATTATATGTCATAATGAAATAAGTAATTAGGTGTAAGAATTAATTCATGTTTTAATAACACTCAAAAAAGAATATTGAGATATTAAGGGAAACTGAGATCTGAAGAGATATATTAGTTTTTATAATTGTTTATTGATAGAAATCATGTACTAAAATAATTATTGATAATCATTTGTTACGCAGAATAGAAATATGATACTAATGACAGTAATCGTTAAACGTAATAAATTTAATGGTAGACAGATAAACACGTCTTGTTTGTTTATTGAAGATAAACCCTATGAAATTAATCATTAGAATTAATTTTCAACACCTTCCAAGTAAATATTGAATACTAGAGTCTCATAACATTTGATTGCATAACTGCTAATATATAAATTATTACCAATAAAAAATCCTGAGAGCGTAAGCAATACAAATAAAGTTACATTGACACCACAATTTGGGGCTATTAGAATTACATTTGACGCCGCAACTAGTGGGGCGTAACAAATTATAGTTATATTTGGCGCTCCAATCGCGGGGCGTAAACGGGTACAACTCGATTAAAGTTATATTTGACGCACACAACGTCGGGCAAAACAATTATAGTAACACTGTTACTAAAAAATTAATAGTACTGAAAGAGAGAGTTGCTTCTTCAATATGGACAGTCACTTAATTTGGCTAATTTCTGTGTCTACTCCGGTGAAAAACCAAAGTGTTAACTAAGTCAGCCACTAACCAATCTAAGTTAACTACGAAGAAAAACAATTCCCTCGAGTGATCGTACTTGTCAACTGTCAACTCTCTGTGTGCAGCTGAGACAAATAGGCTATAGAGAATGGTGAGAAATCTATGGACAATAAAAAGTACGGCGCGTACTAAAAGGTAAATGGTTTGGTAAACAGAATGCAGTAGGAGTGCAACTAACCAAGTCTGTTGTGCAAAATTCTGACCACAACGTGAACAGATTTTCTTAAGAACGAGCATGTCTTCAAATAAACTAATCACATAGACGTTCAAGTTAAACGTTTATAATAATAAGTACAAATAAAATATGAAAAAAAGTGTCAATAATACAAATGCAAATAGATACAAATATTTGTCTATACAGAAAAATTGTTAGAGAAATACAAATACACTGAAGATTAACGTTAATAAATCGAAATGAATATTCCGGATATGATGGTTTGAGATAGTGAACGCGAGTGTTATATTTGATGTTAAGTATTTTAAAATAAATTAACTAAAATGTATATGGTATTATACCCAATCGTTTAAAAAACGACACGAATCCATAATTCCACGGATGCGCAGTTTTTCACAACTGGTTATTCGCAGTGTAAAAAAACCTACAAACCAATTGTAGTTATTATGGGAGCTACACCTAAAAATAAAATTTGTAGACGCAATGTTAATGAAAAAGATTAAGGAAAGTAAATAAAAACCTGTTTGCTTATTATAGTTGTTGGAAAACTTATTTAAAAGATTTGTCACTTCTATGCTGAGAAATTCTTATAATATTTAATACTCTAACCACTGAGCTAGGTAAAAAAATACGTCTAATAATTTCGTAGCTAAAATCCAACTGGTTAATCTCACCTGTTGCATTTATTTAAAAAATAAGTGAAAACGGAATTAGTCACTAAAAATAACTATATCCAGTGTAACAGAGAAATATCTGAAAGGTATCATGGAATACTTGTTTGCCAAAACTGGATTTCAGATTCCTTGGTAATACAACGACAGTTAATTTCTGTCATTTTCACCGTTTGAATAAATTTTATTCGCATAACCTAATCCTCACAATGAAGTCACGGTAAGTATAAAATGGAGAAATATATTTCAGTTTTGAACATAATGTTTGGTCAGTAAAAATGTTTGATTAAGTTTCTAAAGTTTATTTTACATTCTGACCTTTCAACTCAAAATAATGCTAAAAGTCTAGTTTTTATTTCGGTACCAGAAAACCAGCGTAGTTACGATTCAAAACATCATTGTAGCAACAAATGTTTTATAATTATTGTCAAGTACTGTTTGTTTTATTTTTGTTAAATATGCGTGCAGATACAGACGTTTCACAATGCAGCTCACGCATCAGTGCGTCATACCCCAGATTTGAATTGTCAATACATACGGAAATTATATATGAACAATTATACCACCAAATAAATAAGGTAATGAGATGGTCTCATAGACACTATACTGTGGCACATTTACTGTGGAGTTTAACCAGGTTAGAGGGTTTAAAATCCACTAGTAGGCCTATCTCTAAACCTTGACAGACCGGTTTAAAAGAACAGAGGAGTGAAGAAGCCATGACATTTCCCGAGTCGTGAAAGACGTGGAATGGAAATTAAATGATTAAGAACCAACTATGGGAACAAATAAATTAGGCCTACATGACACGCTGAGTCACCATTATAAAAATTTACATCACTAGTGTTGGATCATCGATAATTTGTGCTAGACTTCAGATATCTTAAATTACACCGTTAAGCAAATAATGATGAAAGTCTGCAAATATTCTATCCTGTAAATTATTAAATAGAAATATATGTTGTTCTCTGATTGACTGTGAGTGTTTTGCTTAGCTTAAAAATTGTTAATTAGTTTGAATGTTCGCGAACTAACAGAGAAACGCTACGATGATTTCAGTTCGGGTAACCGATGTTTCTGAATGGTTGCTGTATACTGTAGCATGGAAATACTATTACTTACCCATTACAGTAAGTTTTTACATCGACGATGTGGTGTTTTAAAGTGCACCTGCACCGGTAGTTTGCTGTACACTGTTGGTCCGGGTCCAACATTAGCTGGCTTTACACACAAGCGCTTCAGTCACGTATTCCCGTACGCGAAAGAGCGTAAAGATTTCCGTTTGGTAAAACCAATGGCGTATTCTCGCGCGATTGTAAAACTGCAAAATGGACTCATGATCTTTCGCGCAAGAAACCGTGCCAACTTATAAGTACACGCGAAAGAATGTGTGTGTAAATGACAATCGCGCACGGTTTACTTGGCGAAAGCTATAATAATCCCGTGGAACGTCTGCAGTTGCACAGTTTCCTTTGTAGTACAAGGTGTTAGAATGGACTTCCGACTGTCATACTGGTGACAGTTTTTTTCCAGTGTGATGTGAGTGTGATATTAACAAAACAGAAACGAAACAGAAACGAAAATAGAGGATGTGAGCTGAAGAGTATAGACACCGTTATAGTCCATCCGTCATCGCTTGTTAGAGACGAGCGACAGCAAACCTATAACATACAAGTTATACAAGCGAACGAATGACTACAGCATACTACGTACTTGGTAAAGAGTTAATAAAATAGATAAAAAGTTAATAAATCTCATTTTTCTTGAGTTTTATTTCCTTGTTTATGAGTTGTAAGTAAATGAATAACACAATACATTGTGAACACACGGTTAAGGAAGTAGGTAATTTATTGGAGACGATACGCCACACGCATAACTTAACAATATATAGGTCTACTGGGGTAGCCGCGCGCGCACTCGTTTATCACAAATGTTTCTTTCCATTTGTGATAGCTAAAATTAGAAATGCTTGTGTGACAAAACATGTGAAGATGGTCCGTCCGACCTTCACATTGCGGCCTACAGACGATATTTGTCGTAGCTGCAGCCGCCCACGTGTCCACCTGCAACCTATAACATATCGATTCAGTCGGTTTGAGTCCTGTGTATTTATGTACTAGCAGTGGTGTATCTAGAATTTGGTCTGGGGGAGGGGGTGCGGCCGAGTAGGCTTCATACAAAAGAAAAAATAAGTTAAGACTAATCAAGATTACTATCTTTAAAGTGGTTGAAAAACGTGTGATAACATCCTGAAATTAATCCCATTAAAGTAAACGGTAATAACATAATAAAAGTACTCGTTATTGAAACATTGTTTAGAAGATGCTTATTGAATGAATTGATTTTCCTGTTTCATATTTTAAAGGTATACGAAATGTCGTGTAATCAATCTGTTTATACATTTATAAAAAAGTTACTATTAGCATACACGGCTGAAAAAAATAATAAAAGCCTAAAATTTAACAGAGTAACAAAATTCAACTTTTTCGACCCTCTGGAGGGGGAGGTCCGGTCCCGTTCGCCCCCCCCCCCCCGTAAACACGCCTCCGTGTACTAGTGCCTAGGTCACTCAGATTTATTAATACGTAAAGGTTTCAATAAACGCGATTTACTGTTAACATAAAAGTATGAATGTGATGCACATATTTTACTTTATCAGTAAATAGGCCTATACTTTGTTAGTAGTAAAAGATGTAATACAAGAATAACACAAAGCTATATGGAAAACGACAAACAGTTTTCAAAACCACTTGTCCAGGTAACCTGTAGCAACTGTCTATTTTCTGTTGTCGACAATTTTATGTCTATATCATACGGAGAGCCACGTTCACGGCAGTACACAGTGTTAGAAACAACAGCGTTTTGTAGGGCCCACAATTTTATTTTATCTTATACAAAATAAAATTTGGCGAACAGCTAATTTCTGACGTAATACATATCGCTGTCGTATACTTACGTGACTTAATTATTTACGAGAGCAATGTGATTAATCATGAACATAAAATAGGTCTACATCTGAAGACTCAATATAATATATTGTTACGACGGTCTCACGGATCGTCGTATTATACAGTGGAAACAACATACAGACACCAATGAAGACAGTAATTACCAACTTTAATTAGTCATAACAACAATTTGAAATCAACAGAGGTATTCTCAACAATAATTCAAGTTAATTTTGTCTACACACAATAATAATTGTCAAGTATTCGAGTTCCGCACCAATTATAACACAATAATCACTTTCCACTAATCTGTAACAATCATTTGATCTGCACAAAAGAAGTCGCCCACTGTAACTGACTTCTAGACCGGATGTAGACGCTTATGCATACCCCTCAAAAGTTCCAGAATAATTTTCCATTCTTATGGCGGCGTGCAGTCATAATTTGCCTAGGTACAAGTGCTCTAACAGTCCGGAGGCTACGTGAGTGCACGCCCTTGACACAGACGCCGCACGCTGAGCTAGTCGAGAAACGTGTAGATTGACGCTCTCGAATTTTCAAGAGCGTTACGTAATTGTCCACTGCCTGCTCCCTAAGCTGTTCGTCCCGAACTTGCAGCCCGTCTCTGGAGTAGTACTTGGGCAGGCGATTTAGGTGATCTAGGCAGTTGGCCTAGATGGGAAGAATAATTTTACGTGATTTGAAGTAATTACTTAATTGTCGTACCAATATAAAAAGTTTAAAAACTGTAAAAGTGTCTAGAATTAGGGACACCTAATTATTCAAAGGTATGAAATATCTAGGGTGCAGTTTGATATTAGCTAGAGGGAACAGTAGGATAAAGTAGTTCTCTTTGCAGCGGATGTAAGCAACTACTACACTGTGGACTGTAGTAAATAAATTAAAAAAATACATGAAACTTGAAAGACAATATTTAACAGAAAATAGATCACTGGTATAGAAGATACATATTAGAGACACTTACGCTGAAAACCTCAACTGTTGTAGACGATATAGTCTACGAACAAACTGGCAAAAACGTAAGGGGTCGTGTAAAAACATGTTATACAAATAATCTTAAAAGATACGTAGAAACGTGTGTGTAGAAAGCATCACACTGAGGTTGTAGTCGCAAGAGAAAAGTAACAAAAAATGAATATTTGCGGGACACAAAGAACAATACATTCGGGACAAACGATTAACGCACTGATGATCTTGTAAACGCAAGCGAGGAAATGAGGTGGACTATTTCCAAATCGATTGAAATATTCCATAATGGAGAAAAATCGAGAAATTAAGGGAAGGTTGCTTCCAAAATTAAACAAAATACCTCTGAAAAAAAGGAGATATTTTACTACAGAATATAAAATTGTAGGCCTATGTAAAGCTGAAAGTAAGCCTATGCATTTAACAAGAAGTAAGAATAAAATCATTATATTAAAACTAACTACTTGTATTATTTTCAGCTTGTACGAAGAGACAAATAGAGACACTGTTTGGCTCTGATCTATGCCGATTGAATTACTTGAGAGGAATTCTACTACTAAAATGTATCTTTGGGATATCAAAAAACTGGATAATAAATCAGTCTTCAAGCTATAAATGTGCGTCAGAAAAATGAAACCAATACAGCTACGACTGCGATGCCGGAGACTTTATGGACATTCATACCACGAGTCAAATGTACTTGAACGTTTTCTTTAATTACAGTATTCCACGTAACTTACAACTGCTTGTGCAGTTCGTTGTTTACGTCATACGGATGACACGGAAAGGAAACAAAGGAAATGAACAGCAGCCACGCGATATAACCGCAGCCAAACGACACGAAATCAAAACACGTTATCCAATACGTATTACCTGTTAACTCCCATATACATTTATTTCCTTTTTTCTATACAGTATCATTCTGTGAGATCTATCCAGGTGAAAAGTGAAGGCATAACTTTCAAAATTGTAGGCTAAAAATGAAAAAGCGAACATTATAAAACTTAATAGTCCATCACGTGTACAAAATCTACGATTCCTATAGACCGTGGACTACTGGAATAACAGTGAAGTTGTCTATTATCCTACAGAAAAAGTGAGTTAGCATGACATAAACTGGTAAAGGATAATAACCCGCCAAGCATATTACTACGAACACATTATCAGTTAGAATGACGCTGTAGGTACTTTAGAATCTATCTATAGGTTTCGAAGACTACCGGTGCGGCTTCGACCAATTAGGTTGATTGCTGATCATATGTTCACGGCACCACAATTTATAAAAATAACTGAATCTAGTCTATTTGAGTTTGACAAAAATAAGAGGATACAAACGGTCTAGCGATTCCACCTGAGACCATACGATTAAATGAGATATTGGAGAAAAACAAGAAATGTTTACCACAGACTTCAAGTTAGTCGAGAGTCATGGTGACGTAGTGAGTTATCTGTACTGTAGTCACTTAAGATCTGACTTTCTAACAGTAGTGGTAACGGATATTTAAGAATGAGCGTGTTCATTCTCTACGTCATAACATGGCTTATGAAGTTTATGTACGAGGCATATCCAGAAAGTAAGTTCTGATAGATTACTACAACAAACAAAGAATATATATACAAAACATGTTTATAACTGTTTGGAGTACACACCTTAAACTACTTTTCGTCATTGTTGAAGCATTTTTCATAGCGGGGCATCAGACGTATACCTTCGTCGTAGGAATTTCCTACCTGTGATTTCAACCACGTAATTACAACTTGTTTGACGTCGTCGTCGTTATGGAACTGCTGGCCACAAGGAAGATTTCAGATGCCTGAAAACGGGATACCCGTTTGTTGCGAGGTCTGGATTGTACGGCGGATGATCAAATTGTTCTCTGCCGAAGGTTTATAGGAAGTGTTGCTTCACGAATCGCACAATGCTCCGGGTAAGCATCCCACGTTGTTTATTGTAGATCGCACCATGCAATTTCGCAGGCGTTTTGCAGTAGACATCCAACTTGATTGAGGGAAGGAGTCCATAAGCAAAACCCCTTTCTACCTCAAAAGACTGTGAACACGATTTTCCGAGAGGCGATCGGAACACGAACACGATGTTGACTTAAATTTTTCCTTTGCAGGCGATGAAGTGTGCCTCATCATGGATTATTGTTTTTATTCAGAGGTTGCTTGTGATACCCACGCCTAGTCTCCGGTGACTAGTATTAGTTCAGACAATCATCCCCTTGCTGTCTGAATCGTGTCAAAAAAGCCAATCCACTGTCCCACCGTTTCAGTTTGTGTTATTCCGTAAGCATTATTGGATCCTAGTGTGCACACAGTTTCCGGTAGTGTAGTTTTTCTGACAGTTTCATGAAGAAGTGAACGTGAAATTTCTGGAAAATGCTGGACGTCATAGTGAAGCTCTGCTCTGTAATCTTCTCTTCAAACGGCTCGCATCATGTCGTCATTCACTAAAGACGTTCGCCCGCTCCGTTCGTTGTCGTAAACACCTTCGTACCCGTAATTAAAAAGTCACCCCACTCCGTATTATCGTATCATCGCTTCTACACCATAAACATCGCAAATTCGTCAGTGAATTTAAGTTGATTTAATGTCTTTCGCAAGAGATGGTAACTCACCTACTTTCACACGCGGCGGTGTTAATGATGTCATCAAGTACACATCTTAAACAAGAGTATCTGAGCTCTTTACAAGCCAGCAACGTAAATAAAAATCAATAGAATAAAATAGATGAGACACATAAACAGAATGACTGAAGACAAGGTTGTCTCAAAAGTATATTAACAAGTGGTAGCCAGGGGGACGAAGTCTAGAAGTCAACGGTTGATAATGTTGAGGCGTATGCCAGCGAAATGGGTGTTGGAAGATGGCCGTCCAAGACAGCCCTGAAGAATTTACTACGTCGGACATCAATTGCGTCAACTCATGAACTATAGGCCTATAAGATATAAATTACAGCAGTAATAACGACTCACGTCCTGTAGCTACGGAAATGTCTGCTACTTTGATGGTAACTCTGTACACAGGATAAGTGTAGCTCTGATACTTTGATGGTAGCCCTGTACACAGGATAAGTGTAGCTCTGGTACTTTGATGGTAACTCTGTACACAGGATAAGTGTAGCTCTGATACTTTGATGGTAGCCCTGTACACAGGATAAGTGCAGCTCTGGTACTTTGATGGTAGCTCTGTGAACAGGATAAGTGTAGCTCTGGTACTTTGATGGTAACGCCCAAACATAAAAACTTGTCTATTAGTAGCGTATTACAAGAGTTTTCTGACCAACCGTTAATAGTTAATATCAAAAACTTTATTAATGTTTTTACATTTCACAGTTCTTTTTTATCACATTGAACATTTCAGGAAATGAAACATTATCAGTGTTACATTACATTATGACACTGAGTGTCAACGTTTTGTCTGTCTGCAACCACTTTGATATGTGCTTTTGTAAGCCATTAGAGACTGCATTAGGCAAGTAAACGTAAGCATCTTCTTCCTTACGGGTCAGTTCGCTAGCAGGTTGGCATTTCTTCTTACACCAGTTACAGATTTACAGATGTGCGCACGTGCAGCTATTAGTTTATAAATGAGTGGAAACTGTAATTTAGTATAATCAAATTAAATTCAGAAGTATTCCTCAATTATTGCATTCCCTTAATTATTAGCGACTGTATAGGCCTGCATGTGGTTGCTCCGGAATGGAAACCGTTGTCCTATGTTGTTTTCAGATAGTAAGTACAGTGGCTTCTTGTAATCTTGTACAAATCTTTGAAAAACTCTCAGAAGAAAGTAAAAAAAAGTTTCAGAAGGGTTTCTTTGTTTTTAATATAAATTATATATGTTTTGTTGGTTTTCTATTTTCCCAGTAAATGGAAAAAGCAAAGTTTCATGGCGCTTTCTTCCGGACACAAAGTTATATTTGTTGGGAAAATCTATGGATATAAAAACTTAAAAATTATCTTTGTTAATTACAAAACAAAAACTTCACGGTGAAAAATGTCTTTTGAACACTCTGATTCTGTTTTCATATAGACGCTACTTCTGTTCTTAGCTTGAATAAATTAGTGTGAATGTAATTAGAATATGAAATAAAATTAACGTGCTATTTGAACTAATTTTTAAGTAGTTCTAGTAACGATTCTAGTTCCTTAAACTAAGGAATCGTTACTACGACTTCAGCAAAAATATCCGATACGTATGAATCGGGATAGAGGAGGTGTGCTTCAGATGAATTTATCTGGTGTAGAAGTTGCATTTAAAACTGCACTGAGACGTGAAAATAAAAGAAAACTGAGTAGTCTTCTTATAATGAACCATTCAAATCAAAGAGTAAATTAAACACCACAAAGCTTAATATTATTTTTTACTTGCCTTTTTGGGTGAGGTAAACAACAAATTAGTGTAGTAGGCCTATGTTTCTGTGCGAGTGTGCGCGGGCGCTCGTGTATGTATCGTTGTAGACCAGTAACGTATAGCAATCACTAGGAAAAAATATTTCATATAGGCCTACATTTAGTAGATACGGTTTTTCATAAATCATTCACAAATTAGCATTGTAAAACAAATATTTCAAAATAATTCTATTTTCCCAGTATCAGAAACAGCAGACAAAACATATATTTTTTCCAACCTGCATTTTATACTTTTGACTTATAGAAGTGTTTCAGTGTGTCTAACTTTTTCGAGACTTGAATCAGAGTTTTACCCTGTGTTCGTTGCACTGCGTGCTTATTCCAATGTGTGTTTTTAACCCTATCACATGCAGTAATTATAATAAGCAAACTTCTGTTATTTTTATATTTTGATCAAAGTAATAATAATAATTACTTTATTTATTTGTCAAGTGAATGTGTTGTTTATTTCTGTATAAACATGGCACCTACAAGTGTCATGCTCATTTGTGTACGAAAAGAAAAAAATTGTCTGTTATATGTGAGATAAATCTTTGGTTAGCACAGATGACCTAATGTGTTATATACGAGATCAGTTTTACAATTTTTGTATATAATAATAATAATAATAATAACAATCGCAAGATAAAGTATGTTTAAATCCAATTCAACTATTCAAATAACAAACAGGAAAATACATCGTGTTTTACTTATCAGGAGAGTTGGAGATTAGCCTGGCTTATCATGAACAAGGGGCATGATCTTTACTTAATCCTCGGTCGTAACTTTCACCTTCTCTGCCAGAATGCGCTACATATTGCAGCTACTTGTTTTGTTTTACGAAATAAAATCTTTAATTCTCTGCGACCAGTGGCAAGAATATTCACCACAAAGGCAAAATAAACGTTGAAGATCGAAATACAGGGGATCGCTCTTTACCTGAAGCAGAAGACGGAATGTTTCTGTACAGCTTAAACAGAAACGTTTTACAACTATTAAATCGTATTCGAGTCTTAAAAGTTTATATATTAAGCAATATTAAGAACTTAATAACAGAGTTCCGCATCAATCGATAAAAACAAGTTTACAGTACGTTATATCGATTTGCTTACAATAAGATTTAGATGAAAGAAATTAATTTTTTAAGACAATAATAAGTGTATAAGTTTTTGCTGATTAAAAGTATGTTTACCTCACAAATATTTAAATTTATATTGTACGTTAATTAATGTAAAACGTTACGGATTGTACGCAGGGTGTTTAGGTTTTAGATTGAAATGTACATTGAAGGAGCTGCACGTAACAATCGCACAGGTGAAATAGGTTGACGTATGAAAACACTGACGACAAGATAACTGTTCAGGGAAGTTCAAATTTGTATCAATTCGCTATTTAACAACTTCGTAAACTTATGACGCCATAGTGGTATGACCAAACAACCAGCTTCATTGTTCTCACTGGTTTTTCTGTATCTCACCAGTCGTCTGCTAGTACTGAGACAATGTTTTGAATGTTCTGTCTGCTGACGGTAGCACTTTTGGTCGCCGAGACACTAAAGAACACAGCCAGCACTCGTGTTGGCCAAGACAGTATTGTAATTTTAACAATGTTAGACACATAAATCGTATATAACTCTCTCATAGTATAGAGTAGCCTATGCTGCTAATGATTGATAAACGATCTGAAACTGTATACGCAGGTGGAGGTTGTAGCTATTGTGCTGAGATTGAATGATATGAAAGTGCTCATACGATAATCTATCCACATTAATTACGCGTGTTGTATACTATTTGGCTTTTTCCTATACGTAACAAGAAACTATAGTTTAAAATTGTATAATTAACATAGCCTATCAATACTAATATGCGGATGATACCGTCATATTCGCAGATAGCTTAGAGGGGTTTGCAACAGCTAATGAATAGGGTGACAGAAAGCAGCCGTCGATATGGTATATACATCAATGTTAATAAAACGAAGCTAATGATTGTATCTAAGAACAAGTTCACAAACTGCACCCTTAATATAAACCAAAGGCCAGTTGAACGTGTAAGCCAATTTACATATCTTGGCACTATAATCAATGAACAATGGGATCACTCTCAAGAAATAAAGAGTAGAATTGAAAAGGCCAGAGCAGTGTACACTAGAATGAGCAGTTTATTCAAAATTCACGATTTAACAATAAACACAAAGACGAGACTTCTACGCTGCTACGTATTCTCGGTCCTCTTCTACGGTGTAGAATCTTGGACTTTGACTGAAGCCACAACTAAGAAATTGGAACCTTTCGAAATGTGACTCTACCGTAGAATACTGAGCATCATTTCGTGGACAACACTATAGTTAGCATAAATGGGGTTTATTTATTATGCTAATCGTGATATAAATGATTTACATTTAGTAAATGGGACTAGTGGTATTTTATGTGAGTTTATCACTTTCTCATATGTATCTCGCCCTAAAGCTGGATGCCATTTACATTTAATGCCAAGCGTTGTGCAGCCATTTACATTTAGTGGTGTAAATATAATTTACATCTGTGGTAATTAATTGTGTAAACCATTTACATCTAGTGAATATTAATCTGTGCTAATTATCTGCGCGGATTAATTACTCAACAATTATGAATCATATTAATTAAAGATTTATGTAATACGTTAAAATTGATATATCTAAAATTATTTCTATTCGTCAGATTTGACTCAACACAGTGTCTGATTAAATACGATTTTATGAGTCTATTAATCAGACGTTTCAATGGTCGAGTTTATTGTATCCATTGATGTTTAGCATAAGTTATGAGATTTTTAGTGTAATACTTAGAATGAAAATACATCAATAACAAAGGTGAAATTTCAATAATGAACGCATGAATACTGTAAATTAACTACTTATTTATTACACATCTTACTGAAGTAAGTAACTATATCCTGCAAATTACATACATATTAAAGCACATGATATAAATACAATTATTCAATTTATACGATGTTTCCTGAAACATAAACACATGGTACATTCAAATGCAGTAAATAATGCACATATATAAAACATACACGAATAATAAACAATCAACAATTATACTTATTCCTACCTAAAATGCGTTCATTATTTCTCAGATAACGAATTACGTTAGTGTTATTTTATAGATTTTATGATTCATATGACTCATATGTAATTATTCTCTTGGGGTTAGTTCTTTGAAAAGAGGCAACAGAACAGTAGTGTAGTATATACTACTAAGATTAAGTAGACATAAAGCTTATCTTTGAGAGTGTTTATCCAATTCCGTCGTCGTGAGAAGACACTTTCTAGATGATTCGTCGAAGATCATAATCACTGTTACGCAGAGCACTGATAATTTCACTTCACTCCACTAAATCTCCACTCCCGTCATGTGTATGGTATTGTGGTAACCCGCTGATGTCGAGTGTCCGGAGTTCAAATAGTGAGGTGTTAATGTTGTCATTAACTTGAATTGTTCTGAAAGTTTGCCATATTTGTGTACATGGTTAACTGTGCCGTCTATTTTGGGTGTATCGCGTACTGCGTGCTTAATTGTTTGGTATAGTTTATTCAACTAATTGTTCAACATGGTGATACGTTATGATGTGAGAATGTTTGAGGTGACACTCACTGTTCTACTTTAAATGTTAATTAGTATATTATTATGTGCGCGTCAGTTGAGATTTCAAGTCCCGTACGCACTCATAGTTTATATTTCCGCACAGAATTGTGTATAAGTGTGACTATACCGATGTCTTTGTTCACTTATGAATTTACAAATTAGTGAATCCGGTCGGTCGACATAATCAATCGTCTGTCTATCGTACGCACTAACTTCTGACTATTAATTGCGACTACCAACTGCTACTATTAACTACATACTCTTGACTACCGACTGACTGTTAACTGCGACTAACTGTTCGATTGAACGACTTGACTACTCGATTGAATACTTGACTATCCGATTGAAAATTACTGACTCTCGATTAACTACTTGACTGCCTGATTGAAAATTACTGACTCTCGATTAACTACTTGACCGCCTGCTCCGCGTCTTCGCCAAACAGTTTTATTGGAACATCTTACCCATAAGTCTAAGTTTCGATCTCTACGCCTTCTCGAACTCTTGATTGGTCGTACAAATTCCTACCCTTCTGTAGATCTCATCCTCTGTTTCACGATTCGTCGGCCGAACCCTTCCTACTCTCTCCACGAGCTCTCTTAGAAGATGCTTGATGCTGGTTGGTCGTCGTCATCCCCGGAGTGTTTCATGTGACGAGCGTAGCACAGATTCTAAGAAATTAGGACAATTTCATGGCCTTCTGTTATCCTTTGTTTAGACTTTCCCTAAGGTTCTGACTGAGCTTTTGTTAACAGACTCCAGGTCTTGGTTAATTGTCTAAGTTCCACGACGTTCGTTCCGCCGATTATCAACCCTTCGTTGTCTTCATTTCGGTGAAATTCTACTTTTCAGTCGTAAATTTCAGTAAACTGTCAAGAATGTGTTTTCACGCTGTGCAGGGTACACTGGCAGTATTCACTGAGTTACGTCTATTGTCTATCTCTCCGTTAAAATTGCTCTGTACTTCCTTTGTAACATAGTAAAGCCTTTCATAATTGAGCAGTTACACTTTGCTTCCACAGCAGGCGTTCCATCTCGATTCCGTGTAACTCGGCAGCTGGACGAAGTCTTTGTTTCAGATTGTTGGGTGCTGTAAATTTTGACAAACGGCTAGCTGTCAGTGACGCCTTGAAATACTCATTGTGTGCAGTGCTCAGACATTTTTTCTTTGTCTTCGCTCTGTCGTCGGGTTTGACGTGCCCTCGATTCGTCATTATTTACGACCTGGGCTTGTGTCCGTCGACTTGAGTGTGGGAACGTGTCACTTGATCGAGGAATTAAAATTTTTTTAAAATTTCGATCATTACATTGTCCCCAAATTGGATTGGATGTTGGACTTCGGGAGACATCTGATCCAATTTCTGCGCTCTGTCCCAGTCGTGGATGTCTGCTTCGGAATGGACATGGTTGACTGACATCTATCTCTCATAGGAAGCAATTAATTGTTATTCCCCATCTTAATGTTTTATATGGTCATATGAATTTATTGCCGCACATCTGAGTGAATGAACGCATTTTTACACTTTGTCTGTCCATATGCGGACTGTACAATACGATTTCGAGTAAATAATTGAATTTAAGACATGGACGTTTGTCCATTTGACAGTTTGTCTCGTTATTCTTTATACACAATGTATTAGATAAGCTGTAGATTAGCTACCCATTATATTAATCGATCTTATGTCGATGACCTATATAGCAATAAAATACTTTTAAACTTGTCATTACTGTCTCTAGAATACAGTTGATACTAACAAATATATACATATGGTCAATTCGTAACATGTTATAAATGATTACATTGGTAAAAGAAACATACATATTAATTAAATAGTTAAGGAATCAGCATACTTCGTGATGCATACTCTTAAAGTTATAAAACAATCGTCCATTTTGAATTATTATTTACATAAACAAATTATTCGAGTCTCTACATTTTAACAAGTTATTATTCATAATTATTAACGTCTTTGGTGTCCTGTGTCATAGTATTACACTGTCCTTCTGACACATGGTACATTTCACAAATCACTTTCTGTATATGTTGGTATTTATACGTCTAATTAACATAACGAATGACAATTATGTGCTGATCACAAACACAGTTAGCATTGAAATACAGACTAAACACAACAAGTAAAATGCATATCATTATTTGGTTAGCTGGACTGGCCGCGCGAGCAAATTACCTAAACTATGTCTTCTGCTGGTCGCCGGGAGTCGTCGCTACCACTCGTGTTATCTATACTTCCGTTCGCTGGCTCATGATACGCCTTAATTTGCCGTATATTAAATTTTCCTCTCGTCTTCCCGCTATCGCACTCCACGAGCTCATATGTGGCCTCGCCGATGATGCGGTTGATTTTATATGGTCCTGCGAAAAGTTCGAAGAACTTGTCAATTCTCTTTGACGCAGCGTCGGATTGGTGGAATGCTCTTACCAGAACCTTGTCGCCAATCGCAAATTTTGTGATTTTCTTCTTCTCATTACAGCGTTTCGCGTGTTTCTCTCGCTTCTCCTTTATCTTTACAAATATATTGTTTTCGCGTTTTCCTTCGCTGCTAATGACTCCTTTGTCCAAGCATTGCTCCCATGCTCGTGTAGGTCTCGTGCCGAGGTGTGCTTCGTGAGGGGTTATTTCGATCGTCTCGTGGTACACCTCGTTTAGACACGCTTCAATCGTTTTCACGTATTGGGACCATTTAGTGTGTTGGTCACTTATGAAAATGCGAAATAAGTTTCCCAGTTGCCGGTTAATCCGTTCGGCAAGGTTGGTACATGGATTACGTATTGCAGTAAACTTTGGTTGTATGTCCAACTCCTTTAGACCGTTGACCCATCTCTTGGATGTGAACTGTGTTCCGTTGTCCGTCAAAATGGTCCGCGGACGTCCAAATAGTTCGCAATACGTTTTTATCCTCCGCAACGTCGTAGTGGTTGTTGCTCTCCGGAGGGTGAATAACTTGACATATTTCGTGAAATTATCCACTATGACCAATAAATATTTGACTCCACCCGTTCCTGTCGGTAGGGGTCCATAATAATCTGCGCTTACCAGGTCTCCTTTGGCCGTAGGTATCACAGCGCGTGTGCCACCAAATAGCTCTCTGTTGTTGGTGTCTTTGCACTTCTGGCATAGGTCACAGGTTTTTATATATGTTTTTATTTTCTTTGACATCCGGTCGAATGTGAAATGTTCCTGGATCATTTTAATACACCTTTTTGTTCCTAAATGACCGAACATATGATGGATTTCAGCAATTATGTCCCCAGATATGTTGCTAGGAACATACAGCTTCCATTCATTCCGCTGTCGTCTATACAACTTATCGTTAACATATTTATAAAATTTAGTTAATTTAGGGTCTATATTTCCCTCCTTAAATCTAGTGATGATCGCTTTTAGCTTATCGTCTTCCATCTGGTGCTTTCCGATATTTTGGATTAACTTACGCACCTCAAGTCTCATTTTTACGGTTATGTGGTTAACTAAATATTCATGGGTGTTGTCATGAATCTCTTCTAATTTTGTATTGTGTGGATATCTACTTAAAATGTCGGCTACGATGTTTTCCTTACCCTTGCAATGAATTATATCGAATTTATACTCCTGCACTGCAAGAATCCATCGTGTAATCCGAGAATTATTTAGATGGCATTTGTTTAAGAATGTCAACGCCTTGTTGTCGGTGATGATCGTTAATGGTTGTCCGAGAACGTATATTCGGAATTTTTCTAAGCATCGGACAATACTTAAAAGCTCTTTTTCCGTAGTATAATAGTTCCGCTCAGCACCCTTGAATGTCTTACTAGTGAAGGCGATTACGCCGATCTCCCCGTCTTCATCGAGCTGGTAAAGTTGTCCTCCGTATGCGTAATCACTCGCATCACACTGTATATAATATCTCTGGTCTGGGCGCGGAAATCTTAAAACTACAGCGTCAATAAATAGATTTTTGACTCTGTCAAAGCAGTCGTTTAATTCATTCGTCCATACAAATTTGTGATTCTTCTTCAATAATTTATGGAGGGGTTGTGTTGTCTCCGCATATTTGCTAGTAAAACGGTTATAAAAGTTAGTGAGGCCTAGGAAACCCTTTAACTGTTTCTGGTTCTTGGGTTTAGGGAAGTCCATAATGGCTTTCACTTTCTCTTCCGTAGCTTGGATGCCGCGTGTTGTTAGTTGGTATCCAAGATACGATATTTCTTTCCTGAAAAACTGTGACTTATTTAAGTTGACGGTCAAGTTATTTTCGTTCAGATTATTTAATAATGCCTCTAAATGCTCTAAGTGTGTTTTAACATCATCAGAATAGCATAGACAATCGTCTACGTATATTAATGTGTTTTTCTTAACATCTTCATTTAAGACCGTATCCAATCCGCGTGTTAGTGCCGCTGAACTGGTACTAAGGCCGAATGGTGTAACGGTGAATTGGTAGCACCTTCCCTCATACATGAACGCGGTATACTTCCTGCACTCTTTCTTCAAAGGTACTTGCCAAAAGCTGCTCGACAAATCGACAGTAGACAGATATCGCATCTCGCTGCATCTTGCCAAGATTTCATTTATTGGAGAAACGCCTTCATAGTCGGGAATAGTAACGCCGTTTATCTTTCTTGCATCCAGGCATAGACGGACCCTTCCATCTCTTTTTATGACTGTTACGAGTGGATTTATGAACGGGCTTGTACAACGTTCAATCACACCGTATCGCAGCATCCTATCTATCTCGTCCTTTACTTTCTTCTGATAAGCAAGTGGTACAGGCCAACCCCGTTGAAAGTAGGGCGTACTGTCCGTAACTTGAAACTCATGCTCATATCCGTCTATTCTTCCCGGGCATTCCCTAAACACTCTTCTATTCTTAACAAGTATTCCCTTCAAATTTCCCAATATCTCCTCGTCTTGACAGTCCATGTTTGATATCTTCTCGTCGATGCACCTCAAGATTTCTTCTTCTTCTTCTCCATTATCAATTAGTTCCATGTTCATGATGGGTACGGCGTGCACCTCTTCATCAGCCGCATTCACTATTTCTATTTTCTTGCTGCCAATGTCGATACGACATCCTACCTCCTGTAAAAAACTTATCCCTAATATACAGTGTTTAATAAGGTCAGGTATTATTAGAAAGACACACTCATTTTTGATCCCGTCAATTTCTATGTCGCACAGTATTTGTTTTCTAATTAACTTGGACTTGTTCCCAACAGCACTAATGATTAGAGAGTTTGTCATGGGTAAAATTTCATATGGTTCAATGTCCCTTTTGTTTGCGTTGAACCATTCTTCTGACAACCCATTAATAACTGAGCCGGTGTCGACAAGTGCTAAAACTTTAATGTTATTATTAAATTGTATGATTATTTCAGGACATTTTAATATTTGTTTCGTGACGTCCTCGTCATATTCATTCAGTAGGTCGTCTCTTAAGTCAGGTACCAGGATATTGACATTATTGGTGGGGTTGTTTTTGTTGTCGTCAAAAACTATGTCGTTCGCTGTGTAGGGGTGTTTTTTTTTTTGTTGCTTTGGTCATTGTTCGACCTAGAATTACTGTCGTCGCTTGCCTGGCTTGTACCCGGTTTGGAGTTCAGGTACTCAACGGTGTTTACTACTCCGTGTGATTTACCCTCGTAACGGTTACCGCCGTGCGCCCGTCCTTGCCAAACTGGTTTCCTTTCACTCTCGTTCTTGTTGACAAAGTTACCACTGGGACGATCGACAGTTCCGGCTTCCCTTTCGTTCGTTATCTTATATTGCGCACGTCTACTTCCTGCGTGGCTTGATTGAATGCTAGTGTATTCAGTGATCAAGGCCTCGAAATTGGGTATGGTGACGATCCCGCGTGTTATAACGGCGATCTGCAAGTCCCTTCCAAAGTGCCTCGAAATCTTCCTTATCAGTTGGCGGTCGGCCAACGCTGGGGTTAACTGACGACTTTCCAAAAGAATCCTCTCGACGTACTGTATAGCTGTGACGGGTCCCTTCCATTCAAACCTGCCGTACTCAAGGTTGTCGCGGATAATGTCCTGTCGTTCCAACCCCCAGTACTTCAGTGTGAACGCCTCCTTGAATTCTTCGAAGGTACTTATCTGGTCCCGGATCACACGCCACCATATGCTTGCGTCCTTCTCTAGGTGTTTGCCGATCCACCTGATGTCGCTGCTCGGGTAATAGGATTCTTGAAACTCCGACAACTCCTTTAGGAACTCCATCGGGAATCTGTCGGTTCCGTCATATTTCAATTCAATCTGTATTTGTCCGTTTACTATTCTGTGATGCCCAGACTCCCCATCGGTGATCTGTCGCCGCAGTCTCTCTACTTGACACCTGAGTTCCTGGATGTGGGTTGTTTTCTCTTTGACGTTCTCGTCGAGCTTCTGTTCGGTCGTCCTTTGTCGGCCGTCTACTTCCTCGATTTTCTGTTGCAATGTGTGGTTGGCTTCACCTATCTCTTGCTGCTGCTGTCGAAGCGTGTGGTATAATTCGGTCTTCAGTTCTTCCTGCTTCTTCTGATTACCATTGATGTGTAGATCTAGCTTGTTATGGACTTTCTTGATACTAGATTGTGTGGTCTGTGCCAGGCTTTTGAGTTCTTGGTGGTCCGACTCTCGGGCTTCCCACACTTCTTCAAACTTCTTATTGGTGTCATCTTTTATTCCTTTTGTAGCATCCTCTTGTTTCTTTAGGACTTCACTTATCTTATCGTCGCAACTGGTCTTATGGTCACGCATTTCTGATCGTATAAGCGCGAGCTGTTCGTCCATTTGTCGCTTGACGTCCTCCTTATGACTATTAAAATTTTCATTAATTTGATTGAATTTCTGGTTGATTTCTTCTTTAATTTCTTCTTTATGTTGATCGAATTTCTGATCGAATTTCTGATTCATCATCTTGAAGCTTTCATTATTCGTGCGCATGAAGTCCATCAACAATGAACGTAGCGATGCCTCTTCATGTGATTGCTGGGACTCTTGTGGTTGCTGTGACTCCTGTCCCCGCGCTCTGACCTCTGACGTCTCCTCCGTCATATTTGGTTCGACGACTGATGAGTTTTCTTCGTTGGTGTCGGGTGCGCCTAACTGGTTGTTAACGTCAAAGTCCATGCTATCAGAACTACCGCTAGCCATTTTCGCCTTGCTTCGCGTTATCATTTACCAGTCAAGCTAACCTTACACTTATTTAATAATGTCTTACGTACTATATTATTGTAATTAGTCTAAATACTACTGTCTGCTCTCTTTTGCCCCACGTTGGGCGCCATTTATAGTTAGCATAAATGGGGTTTATTTATTATGCTAATCGTGATATAAATGATTTACATTTAGTAAATGGGACTAGTGGTATTTTATGTGAGTTTATCACTTTCTCATATGTATCTCGCCCTAAAGCTGGATGCCATTTACATTTAATGCCAAGCGTTGTGCAGCCATTTACATTTAGTGGTGTAAATATAATTTACATCTGTGGTAATTAATTGTGTAAACCATTTACATCTAGTGAATATTAATCTGTGCTAATTATCTGCGCGGATTAATTACTCAACAATTATGAATCATATTAATTAAAGATTTATGTAATACGTTAAAATTGATATATCTAAAATTATTTCTATTCGTCAGATTTGACTCAACACAGTGTCTGATTAAATACGATTTTATGAGTCTATTAATCAGACGTTTCAATGGTCGAGTTTATTGTATCCATTGATGTTTAGCATAAGTTATGAGATTTTTAGTGTAATACTTAGAATGAAAATACATCAATAACAAAGGTGAAATTTCAATAATGAACGCATGAATACTGTAAATTAACTACTTATTTATTACACATCTTACTGAAGTAAGTAACTATATCCTGCAAATTACATACATATTAAAGCACATGATATAAATACAATTATTCAATTTATACGATGTTTCCTGAAACATAAACACATGGTACATTCAAATGCAGTAAATAATGCACATATATAAAACATACACGAATAATAAACAATCAACAATTATACTTATTCCTACCTAAAATGCGTTCATTATTTCTCAGATAACGAATTACGTTAGTGTTATTTTATAGATTTTATGATTCATATGACTCATATGTAATTATTCTCTTGGGGTTAGTTCTTTGAAAAGAGGCAACAGAACAGTAGTGTAGTATATACTACTAAGATTAAGTAGACATAAAGCTTATCTTTGAGAGTGTTTATCCAATTCCGTCGTCGTGAGAAGACACTTTCTAGATGATTCGTCGAAGATCATAATCACTGTTACGCAGAGCACTGATAATTTCACTTCACTCCACTAAATCTCCACTCCCGTCATGTGTATGGTATTGTGGTAACCCGCTGATGTCGAGTGTCCGGAGTTCAAATAGTGAGGTGTTAATGTTGTCATTAACTTGAATTGTTCTGAAAGTTTGCCATATTTGTGTACATGGTTAACTGTGCCGTCTATTTTGGGTGTATCGCGTACTGCGTGCTTAATTGTTTGGTATAGTTTATTCAACTAATTGTTCAACATGGTGATACGTTATGATGTGAGAATGTTTGAGGTGACACTCACTGTTCTACTTTAAATGTTAATTAGTATATTATTATGTGCGCGTCAGTTGAGATTTCAAGTCCCGTACGCACTCATAGTTTATATTTCCGCACAGAATTGTGTATAAGTGTGACTATACCGATGTCTTTGTTCACTTATGAATTTACAAATTAGTGAATCCGGTCGGCCGACATAATCAATCGTCTGTCTATCGTACGCACTAACTTCTGACTATTAATTGCGACTACCAACTGCTACTATTAACTACATACTCTTGACTACCGACTGACTGTTAACTGCGACTAACTGTTCGATTGAACGACTTGACTACTCGATTGAATACTTGACTATCCGATTGAAAATTACTGACTCTCGATTAACTACTTGACTGCCTGATTGAAAATTACTGACTCTCGATTAACTACTTGACCGCCTGCTCCGCGTCTTCGCCAAACAGTTTTATTGGAACATCTTACCCATAAGTCTAAGTTTCGATCTCTACGCCTTCTCGAACTCTTGATTGGTCGTACAAATTCCTACCCTTCTGTAGATCTCATCCTCTGTTTCACGATTCGTCGGCCGAACCCTTCCTACTCTCTCCACGAGCTCTCTTAGAAGATGCTTGATGCTGGTTGGTCGTCGTCATCCCCGGAGTGTTTCATGTGACGAGCGTAGCACAGATTCTAAGAAATTAGGACAATTTCATGGCCTTCTGTTATCCTTTGTTTAGACTTTCCCTAAGGTTCTGACTGAGCTTTTGTTAACAGACTCCAGGTCTTGGTTAATTGTCTAAGTTCCACGACGTTCGTTCCGCCGATTATCAACCCTTCGTTGTCTTCATTTCGGTGAAATTCTACTTTTCAGTCGTAAATTTCAGTAAACTGTCAAGAATGTGTTTTCACGCTGTGCAGGGTACACTGGCAGTATTCACTGAGTTACGTCTATTGTCTATCTCTCCGTTAAAATTGCTCTGTACTTCCTTTGTAACATAGTAAAGCCTTTCATAATTGAGCAGTTACACTTTGCTTCCACAGCAGGCGTTCCATCTCGATTCCGTGTAACTCGGCAGCTGGACGAAGTCTTTGTTTCAGATTGTTGGGTGCTGTAAATTTTGACAAACGGCTAGCTGTCAGTGACGCCTTGAAATACTCATTGTGTGCAGTGCTCAGACATTTTTTCTTTGTCTTCGCTCTGTCGTCGGGTTTGACGTGCCCTCGATTCGTCATTATTTACGACCTGGGCTTGTGTCCGTCGACTTGAGTGTGGAAACGTGTCACTTGATCGAGGAATTAAAATTTTTTTAAAATTTCGATCATTACAACACATAACTAATGTTGAAGTTCTTAGAAAGATGACGAAAGATAGGGAAGTTATTAACACAGTGAAGATAAGAAAGCTTTAGTACCTGAGACATCTCATGAGAAAGGAACAGAGATTTTACTTATTGCAGTCCATACTACAGGGAAAAGTACTTGGAAAGAGAAGAGTTGGGGGACCGAGAATATCATGGCTGAGAAATTTAAGGACCTGGTTTGGCAGGAATACAACTGACTTATTCCGTACAGCAGTCCAGACAGTTAAAATAGCCTATATGATATCCAACATCCGAAATGGATAGGAACTATCAGAAGAAGAAGATCAATACTAAAATTGATAATATTCTAAAATACAGACAGGAAAGCCGAATAGTCGTCTGCAATCAGTGACTCCACGTAAAGTATTTTTTCCTACAGAAAGTTAGCAGTGCTCTGGTGTACTCATATATGACAACACTATAAAACATATAAGTAATCCGGTTTGTCTTGTTCTTCATTGGCCCAACAGGCGCGTGCAGCTCTTGCTAAAAAAAGAGTAGCTTGCTCCACTACTAGCGTCTACAGATACAGGCTCTTGCGCAGGCCCGGCCGGCCGGCCGACGATCACACAGTGTGGTGTGGTGGGGAGCGGTTCATGAACACAACACAACGTTTTAATGTTTATGTAGTAGGTATTTATTATATATTTAATGTTTATCCTATTATTCTGTTAAATACATGATTTTAAGTAAATCATCTTGTTTTGTTTTTACTTGTATTTGTTCTTTAATTAGTAGATTATTATTATTGTGTTTGTAAATATTAAGATTTTCCCAGATATTCATTTTGTTACCTTTTTGTATGTTTTTAATTAATTTGATATTTTGAATGTTTGGAAATTTATGTTTATTGTTTAAACAGTGTGTGGCTAAATTAGATTTGTAAATATTAGGGTTTAGATATGCATTGCGATGATGAATATATCTGTCGTACATTTCAAATGTTTGAATACTACGTATGTTTTTTAGTTGTTACGTGATTTTTTTATACTGTTTTTTATATTAATAAATAAAATTTTGGAAATATATATTGAGTTTTTTATTTGTAATGATCCAATACAAATTATATTTTTAAATCCACAATTTAATGTTTTATTTGAAACTAATAGAACTTCAGAATTATTTTAAACATAATGAATTTCAGGATACTAATCTAGTCAAGATTATAATCTCTCCAGCTAAATTAATTGTTAGAGGACATGAAATATTTCTAGCAGACATTAAAAATCATATTAAAGTCATCGAAGGTATGAATCGGAATATCTCTTTATTATTGGATTTCGTTAATCTCTTTATTAACTAAAATTCTTCATTTACCCAAACTTTCATAAGAGATATTAGTTAAACAAAATAGAGCAGAAGAATATAAACCATATAAGCCATTATTATATAATATGGCCCTAACAGACCCCACATGTTTTCAAGTTATAATTACTCCAATCACTAATCCTATATTAGCTACAGAGGAATAAGCAATTATTGACATAATATCAGTTTGCATTATACATGATAATCTAATTATAATTCCTCCAATTAAGGAAATATGAATATAAAAATATATACAATTGCTGCCAAAATCAATGAACCAGATGCTGGTGCCTCCACATGTGCTTTTGGCAAACAAAAATGAAATATAAGTAATGACAAAATTATCCCTTCGTAAACAAACTGTCTTCTTGAATGTATAACAGTTATATTACTTTTATGTTGTTATGTATATTTATATATTTTAAATTAAAATAAGAAAAGATGCAAATAAAGTATAAAATAATAAATAATATCTAGCATTTACTCGTTCAGGTTTATAACCTTGCCCTATAAACAATAATTATTGTAGAAATTAATCTTGATTAAAAAAATATATAAAACAATATTATATGAACAAAAAGAAATATAAGTTCATATGAAATGTATATATAAAAATATCTTAATTATAATTCATCTCTTCTGAAAAATAATGGAGTAATAATTATTAACATAATTAATATATTTCTTATTAATCATATATTAAACAATAAAGAAGTTAATAAAAAAAAGAAAAAATTAACTTTAACATGTTATTATTGTTAGAGACAGTAAATGATCATTTCCAAGAGATCGAATAAATTTAATTAATCTAGATAAACCTATAACTCCCTCACAAACTCTATATTTTAATACAATTAATATAGAAGACCTTACATCGACTTCATCTTTAAAATGATATTTTATAGTTTATAGAAATTATTAAAAAAAGTTGGTGTCTGAGATTCATAGTAAGAGTAGGCCTAAGTATGAGGCATCTTAAGTGAGAGTCTGATTTACCACATAACAATTGAAATATGATTTTACAGTACAGTTTAAAACTTCATAAATATAAGATTAAACTCTTTATTTATAAATCATTAGAAAATATTCGAGAATTAATAAGATTCAGACTGTTACCGCATGCCATCATTGTTCATATTTGGATCACTAACAGATGTTTAAAAATAAGTTTCTGAAATATGTTAATCAACAAAATGGAACACATCTTCGGTATTTCATTTAACTTTCTACACACACTTGAAAAGCGGCATGGAAATGACTTCGGTAATACTTAAAATAAAGACCAGTTTCAAAAATTTCTATAAAATAATAATGAAATTTAAAGCCTATTGTAATAATTTCTTGTAATATGTATAGGGTTACCAGCACTAAAAATGAAAAATCCGGTCTCAAGTGACTAAAAATCCGGATTTTTGGAAAAAAGTCCGGTCTGTACTTGGTTATGAATAAAACACAAATAAAAGTATCTAAAATTTATTAATAAAAAGAAATTATAAAACAATTTAGTGTTTGTTATATTTTTTCCCACTAGACACAGCACTTGAAAAGTCCTTTTTTAATAAAATGTTTTTATAAAAGTCCTCACAATTAATATTACGTAAATTATACTGTGAGATTAATAATGCTCTTATCGACTCCACAGACAACCTATTTCTTTCTTTGGTCCACTGAAACGACATCAAAGAAAATACCCTTTCCACATTTGCATTGTGTGGAAGAATGCTGACAAAGTATTGACAAATTTTCAATAACTCTGAAAATAGTGTGGTATCTTTAATATAATTAAAGAAAATTGACCATTGTCTTTCAGCAAGCTTTTGGAAATAGTCAGTAGTCCTAGTTGAAAGAAAGTTCTTCAGAAGGCAAAATTCTTCAAATAATTTTACATCATCAATGATGACGCCTTTATCTTTTAAAAACACAATTGAAGGAATAATGTCATCAAAATTAAATTCTTGATTTTCCACAAATATTAGCCAGTCAAAACATGTAAAACAGTCTAAGGGTTTTATCCATTTATCTATGTAGTCTATGCATTCCTTGTACATATTATTAATTTCGTAATTTGTTTAGTCTTTATTTTCTTCATTAATTTCGTATTTTTCAAATAGTTCTCTTACTTTCATTGGAATAAAGTTGTATTCTTTCCTTTGAGCTAATGACTCTTTTGTTTTATTTAATATACATAACACTTCAGCAACCGAGTTTTTTTCTCTCTCTAACAATGCTATTTTTGATTGAAATATGGCCATTAAAGAATGTAAGTACCATAAATAAATTTCATTTAAATCATTTTCGAAAAAGTTTTTTATCATCACTGGTATTTTATCTGTTGTCAAAAAATAGGCCTACTCCTTTAGTGCTTCGTATAGTTTCAGGATCCTTTCTATTGCAGGAAAAAGACTAAGCCACCTTGTTTTACTATGATATAGCAATTTTTCATAATTTATTTCTATGCAATCGCAAAACTTCTTTAATTTTTCAGTCCTCACAAAACTCACAGTGTATACAGAGAAGTGATTGAATATCTTCATGACTAACGATTCTATATCAATTTCCAACAGATCTGTAGCATGTCGTATTGCGTTATGAAGAATATGAGCTAAACAATATCTTTTAATTTTTCTAATAGAATTTCTATAGTATATGGCGCGATAACAATAATAGCCTCCGTTTTGGTTCTTGCACACGCTAAATTTCTAGCCACTTCTTGCTTCTTACCGAAGAGGCTAGAGCAAAAACAGCGCTTATAAGAAAAAATCCGGTCTGTAATGAAATCCGGCCGGAATTCGGTCAGCTCTCTGAAAATCCGGTCTAGACCGGATTTATCCGGTCAGACGGTAACCCTAAATATGTATCGATGTAGGCCCGTATTGAAAAAACGTATGCTCAATCGTAGCCGTCCGTGACAGGAGAAAATGACGACGTGCAGTTAGAATGTGGCGCCGTATTAAGGTGTGAAAAATACCACTTTAAAAAATTAAGCAAAATTTATTTCACTAAAAAAAAAAAAAAAAAAACAGAAAACGTGTTATTAATTGAGGTTAGGACGCGACTTCCTCAGACAAGGCGTTGTGTTGTGTCAGTGGTGACAACCTGGCGCTGGCGTTTTCCCTAGATTTCAAATGAAAAATTCTCTAGATTTCCCTAGGCCTTATCATTGTCATTTAAAAAATGTTTATAATAAACTTTCTGTGGGCAACACGTTATAAGGGTGCATAATAGACATTGATGCAAAATAAAAAACTAAAAAAGAATAAAACTAATAAACGTAAAAAGAAAATTCACTCACTACCGTAAGTGGGGGTTACTTTGTCAAGTGGGGGTACTTTGGCAAAATCGGTCGGGAATTTTTCGTGATACAGTTTGGTAGCCCTGGTTGCTGTTGTGAATCAAGTCAAACGTGTTTCTGTGTGTACTAGAAGGCGTAGTTTGTGCAGTATTTTTTGCAGATTTTTTCCTTGAAAGGTAAGTTTACACCATTTTATGAAATCCTGAATTATAATAAACGTAATTTTATTGTTCTTACAACTTTATCTCTGTAGACACTAATGTACATTTGCAAATAACAGTAACTACCGTACTTCTAACCCCAAAACATTCCCATCACAAAGTGACTTATTAGGAAGTAGTCTAGCCAACATAAAAAATATCGGTATGGAGAACCATACATGACTTCCATGTTCTAAGATTTATATTTTAAATCATTTGCGAAATGAAATGTTTCCGTAGAAACTACTTCTTTCCACTTATTGCTTCAGTCTTAACCACAGTACTGTGGTCACTAACGTATACCACCACACGTTATCGCACTCGATTTTCACTGATGATGGCAGTCGACGGCACTGCCGAAACGTCTGGTTTTGCAGAAAACTTTGGTCTACGGCCAAACAGGACGGGAAGGAATTTTAACAACAAACTACTTCTTTGTTGCCGATAACGTTGTACATATATAAAAATTATCCCCTCCCCCTTCAACTATAATTTTCATTTATAGAAAATTACCCCCACCCCGTTCAACTAGCCTCTTCATTTATAGATATTTCATCTACGTTTCTACAGTGGTTTATTAAGTTCTTCTTATCATGATACTTTATTTATAAAAATTAAGTACTTCACTCTTGTTACAACAAAAAATGTTTCAGGTAAACTGCCCTTTTCCCGTAACCGATCTTCACCAAAATCAAGAGGCCTTGAGTTCTCTACAATTTAGGGATATATGCAAAAACTTATTTGATTATGTGTGAATTTACGGTGGTTATCGTTCGTCATAGAAAAAATTACCCTTGTTAAAACATAAAATGTTGCAAGTAAACTACTCCTTCCTCTTACCCGATCTTCACCAAAAACAACAGATCTTGAGAACTCTACATTTTAGAGCTGTATGCGAAACATTATTTCATTGTGTTTGAAGTTGCGGCTGTTATCGTTTGCCATAGAAAAAAATTACCCTTGTTAAAACATAAAACGTTGCAGGTAAACTACCCCTTTCCCTTAACTGATCTTCAACAAAATAAACAGACCTTGCGTTCTGTATAATTGAAAAAGTTATGCAAAAGAGTAGTTGATTCTGTTTAAATTTACGGCAGTTATCGTTCGTCATAGAAACTAATTGGTATGGAGAAGCATACATGACTTCCATGTTCTAAGATTTATATTTAAAATCATATTCGAACTGAAATATTTCCATAGAAACTAGTTCTTTCTAATTATTGTTTCAGCCTTAACCACAGTACTGTGGTCACTATCGTATACCACCTCACGTTTTCACACTCGATTTTCACTGATATGGGAGTCGATGGCACTGCCGAAAAGTCTGGTTTTGCAGAAAACATTGGACCACGGCTAAACAGCCCGGGAAGGAATTTTAACAACAAACTACTTCTTTGTTGCCGATAACGTAGTACACATATAAAAAATTCACCCCTCCCCCTTCAACTATAATTTTCATTAATAGAAAATTACCCCCACCCCGTTCACCTAACATCTTCATTTATAGATATTTCATCTACGTTTCTACAGTGGATTATTATGAGCTTCTTATCAGGATACTTTATTTATCAAAATTAAGTACTTTACTCTTGTTAAAACATAAATCGTTGCTGGTAAACACTACCCCTTTCTCTTAACCGATCTTCACCAAAATAAATAGACCTTCAGTCCTCTACAATTCAGGGATGCATACAAAAAAATATTTGATTCTGTTTGAATGTGCGGCAGTTATCTTTCGCCATGAAAACATTTCTCTTGTTACAACACAAAATGTTGCTGGTAAACTACCCCTTTCCCTTAACCGATCTTCACCAACACCAATAGGTCTTGAGAACTCTACAATACAGGGCTGTATGCAAAATATTATTTGATTCTGTTTGAATTTGCGGCTGTTATCGTTTGCCATAGAAAATACCCTTGTTGAAACATAAAACGTTGCTGGTAAACTACCCCTTTCCCTTAACCGATCTTCACCAAAAACAATATGTCTTGAGAACGTTACAATTTAGGGTTGTATGCAAAAAAGTATTTGATTCTATTTGAATTTGCGGGTGTTATCGTTTGCCAAATAAAAAAAAATTACCCTTGATTAAAAAAAACCGTTGCTGGTAAACTACCCCTTTCCCTTAACCGATCTTCACCAAAAACAACAGGTCTTGAGTACTCTACAAATCAGAGGTGTATGCAAAAAATTATTTGATTCTGTTTGAATTTGCGACTGTAATCGTTTGCCATAGAAAAAAATTCACACACACACACACACACACACACACACACACACACACACACACACACACACACACACACACACACACACACACACACACACACACACACACACACACACACACACACACACACACATTTCGAAAAATGACTTTATTTCATGTTTTGAGTGTAGTACAATCGGAATCTGCAATAATCTCGAACACGACTTTTTTTGCCATCACCATACTTCCATTTCCTTAAGGAACATGGAAGTAAAAATTACCCTTGATAAAAAAACGTTGCTAGTAAACTACCCCTTTCCCTTAACCGATCTTCACCAAAAACAACAGGTCTTGAGAACTCTACAATTCAGGGTAGTATGCAAAACATTATTTGATTCTGTTTGAATTTGGGGCTGTTATCGTTTGCCATAGAAAATACCCTTGTTAAAACATAAAACGTAGCCGGTAAACTACCCCTTTCCCTTAACCGATCTTCACCAAAAACAATAGGTCTTGAGAACTCTACAATTCAGGGCTGTATGCAAAACATTATTTGATTCTGTTTGAATTTGCGGCTCTTATCGTTTGTCATAGAAAAAAAATCTACAGACGCACACACAGACACTTTTCGAAAAATGACTTTTTCCCATATTTTGAGTGTAGTACAATCAGAATCTGCAATAATCTCGAACACGATTTTTTTTTTGCCATCACCATACTTCCATTTCCTTAAGGAACGTGGAAGTAATTATAAAAAATAAACATTTTTTTTTTTGCACAAGTGGGGTTACTTTGACAATGTGGCCAAAGTAACCCCACTGTATAAAATGCTATACTATATAAAGTGTATAATACAATTTGTACAAATTTTGGTGTTTTTTCAGGTGTAGTTATGCCGCGTACTTACTAAAGAATGGTCGACTCTCGTAAGTATAAAGATTATCCACAAGAGAACTTACAAAATGCAGTTGAAGCTGTGAAGAACGGCGCTTCAATAAGACAGGCTTCCGTTGAATTTGGTCCATCAAGGGCAACAACTAGCAAATTGTTAAGTGCAGGAAAAATTGAAAAAGTGGGAAAACCATTTGTTTTAACTGATGAAGAACAGACAAAGTTAGCCCAATGTCTGTGTGTTGCTGCAGACCGGGGTTTCCCTTTAACCATCTATGACATGATACTAGTTGTCAAGGGGTTCTTAGACCGATCAGGAAGAACGGTTAAAACTTTTAAAAATAATTTACCCGGACGAGTTTTTGTCATGGCTTTTCTTACAAGGCATAAAGATGTAATATCAAACAAAATGTGAAAAGAAGTTGAGCCATGGTGGATGATAAAATGCTAAATGATTATTTTTATGAACTAACCGTTACATTGGATGGAGTTCAGCCTGAACACATTGTAAATTACGATGAAACTAACATCACTGATGATCCGGGGCGGAAAAAATATTGGTCAGAAGAGGAAGCCGGCATCCGGAGAGGATTATTGACACAACGAAATCCAGTACATCAGTCATGTTTGCCTGTGCAGCTGATGGGACATTATTGCCTCCATATATTGTCTATAGGGCCGAAAATTTGTACTCGACTTGGCTGGAAAATGGTCCGAAAGGCACAGTTTACAACCGATCAAAGAGTGGCTGGTTCAACCTAGAAATCTTTGAAGACTGGTTCCGTACTATCGCTATTCCTTATTTCAAAAAACTTGACCATACTGCAACTAAAGCTATTATTGGAGACAACTTATCGAGCCACATTTCACCTTGGATCATTGAGCAATGTAACGCAATGAATATCATATACGTTCTGCTCCCCCCAAACAGCACTGGCCTCACGCAACCTCTTGATGCTGCCTTTTTCCGGCCTCTTAAACTTCAATGGCGGACCACTCTAGAGGACTGGAAAAATACAAACCGTGGAACTATTCCCAAAGACAAGTTTCCTCGTTTGCTAAAGAAGTGCATTGATGCTATGGGAGAACACAATATTGCAAAAAACATTGTAAGTGGTTTTCGTGGAGCAGGAATAGTCCCTTTAGATCGTAACCAAGTTCTGAAGAGACTTCCACCAGGGTTAGGACATCATGCATCAACATCAGTTCTAAGTGATAGCAGCCGTGAATGGGTTGCAACTTTTGAAACCTACATGAAAGAATGTAGGATGAAAGAAACACAGCCTTTGCGGAAGCCAACCAAGAAGAAATTAAATGTTCCTGCTGGAAAAGGTGTTGACTCTGAATCACTGGAAGAACTCACCGATCAGCCAAATAAGCCCCGTACGGCCATTTCAAAGAAATAAGAGAAAAGGAAGCGTAAAAATTACTCGAGCGAAGATGACTCAGATTCTTTTTCAGTACGTGATTCTGACACTTATCTGATTTTAAGTTCTACAAGCAACTACGACTTTGATGACTTATACGAGACAACTTCAACAGTTGAAGAACCCAAGAAAACTGACATAAAAATGGATGATATTCCAGATGAAGGAGACGCCTTTGTGGTGGTTGAATTAGTTTTTGATAAGGATACAAAGAAAGAAGCAAAAAAACAGTTCTACGCTAAAGTTCAAGAAGAGGACATTATAAATGGTACAATCAATGTAAAATTCTTGCGAAAAAGCATCAAGTCATTTGGTAATGTCTATGTTTTTCCAGTTGTCGAGGATGTAATGGAGGTGAAACTGGACAGAATAGTGCAACTAGTAAAAACTACAAATGTAACAAGAGGAAGCTTTACATTCCCATTCGATGTTAAATAGAGCAATACTATGTTCATTGTATTATATTTGTTCATTTCAGTACATGTTTTCTTTCTTAAAAGCTTAACTTGGCGTAATTTCTCCCTTGCTAACCTTTTGAAGCCACCAAAGTTACCCCACAATTGGATAATTTAACCGTTTGCACTGATTTCAATGAGTGGTCAAAGTAACCCCACTTTGTGGTTTAACTTTGACCACCAATAAAATTAATACATTTGGGTAGTCAATTTTTTTTTTCAAATATGTTTATAAGTAATTTCAATATAGAGGTGCAAACCCATATTTTGATGCAGTTAAATAAGAAAAACATTGACTAATATGTATACAGTAGCATTTTGAATTTCAATAATTGCCAAAGTAACTCCCACTTACGGTACAAACATAAAATTAGCACTAAACGTGTGAGATAATAGATTCATTCAGTTTTGCTCCTATCCGTATCTCTTAAGACGATTACTGCCTCCAGTATTTCCTTCCACGAAGCTTCAGTGTTGCTACCCATGAGTATCCCAACATAGAGGGGAGGTTTGTCACAACAGCAGTGAAAACATATCCCATGGAATAAAGTGAAACTGCTTTGAAAGACAAATATACAAGGCTAGTCCATAGAATTCAAGTGTCCGAATACGTTTCGTTAACAAAGAAGTGGTTGGTACATTGGCTACGAGTGGGAGACAGGCGCTAGGCACACATTGTACATTCTTTCCTCTTCATCAGTTTAGTCAAATCGAATGACAATAAAAGATCATAAACATACTATGATGGGATACGATAGGGACATGGCAAGTTCCGTTCTGCACGTGACATCTTCAGAACGCCACGAAAATTGATAAATACGTGTATACAGATTTTAGTAGTACTAAGTAGCTCTTCAAAAACTGTTTGTACGAGATAACACTGAAAAATGATATTAAACTCAGTATAATAAAAGAGTAAAAAATAATTAAAATTACTTACCCCAAGCGTATCAGATCTTCATCAGTAAAATTTTCTTTCTTTACACGGTTGTCCATATTAAAATTTTATATACACTAATTTCATATCGATTTAGTCCTACACACTGTACTTTAAAAAAGTTTCAATTTATTATTAACACTACACAGATTCTATATACACTTTATATCAAAGTTAGTCTGAATCACTGTCAGCTCTTGCCTGTGATTTGAAGTCATACATGTCCTGGTTGAACTTCCGTAGCACACTTTCCTCAATAGGAATGGTAAAGCAAGAACTTCCGTTAATTTTTTTCTTTGCATAAAGCAAACCAGCCAAGGTGGAGACATTAAGACGATTCCTTTGCTTTGTTTTTATCAAATTAATACACAAAATATGCGCTCCACAGCTGCATTTGAATGAGGTAAGCACAACAGTTTCTTTACAAAGGTAGTTAGGGTGGGGAACATGGGTGAATTGTCTCCTTTCTTTAAAAAACTAATGTTTCTCCAGAAATCCAGAATGTTGGTTACATCTGCGTACTTTTCAATGTCCATAGTTTGCAGGTGTCTCCATTCTCTATCAAGACACGTCATGTCGTTATGATTGATTAAGTTGGGAAAAGTCACAGCAAGTGGGACAGTGCTGGCAATATCTTTTTTAATAACATTGGTAGGATTGAGAAATGACAGAGCCTTTAAATTTTCATTTTTATGCAGAGGGAATCGTTTGAATATTTGATGAGCTGCTTCTATGTAGAAATCTAGGCACCTGAGTTTGCAATCATTCTTTTGTGTCCCGTCGAGTTCAAGGTTGGGTGACAACATGGAAGCAATTACCTTTCCACCTAGGTATATGTTGTCTAGTTGGAAGAAAGTTTTTAGGATCCCTATACTGGACTTGTGAAATGGAAGTATGCTGCAGATAGTCTTGTTTGCTGTAGCACTGTAAAACTTGCTTATATAATGCAGAAATTCTGTCGTAGAGCAAGTGAATTTTTATTCCTTCAGATTGAATTTCGCGATTTAGGTCTACAAATACTGGTAAAACAAATTCTAGGAATTCTAGATACAATCTTGTTAGAGGGTCTCTCAGTTTCACTAGTATACGTTATTACTTAACGTGTATCCCGTGTTAATTTGCCTCACGTTGGATACGTCAATTTATAGTCAACCTCGTGATCCGTTGTATAATAATTTGCCCGTGTTAATTTTTGTAAATGTTAAGTTGTAATAAAAAGTTGTAAATAGTGTATCAATTGATCGTGAATTATTTATGTTGCGTGTTTTCTAATGTGATTTAATATATAAGTTAAGAAATGAATTATTCTGTCTTGGTTTGATAATCAGAATTATTATTATTCCAATTCAGCAGTTACAACTTCCAAATTAATTCAAAAATAGCGGTCGAGTCGTCCCAAACAATTCTTAAGTTCACCTTCGATATTAGGCTTAACCCTATTCTTTGAGGTTAATCTTGGTTTTGTAGTTTGTGTACTTCCAACGACTCCCCGACGTCTTCTTAGTCTTGGTAATTATAAAATAAATGTTGATAATATCTTATGTTCATGAAATAATAACGCATGGATATGATTTATTAACATAATTGTTTAATCTCTGTAATTGAAGTTCAAATTGATAGAAATTTTCATTCGATACACACGTTAGTAACACTCGATATTTATCTCAGGATTGAATAATAAAATAGGTTTAATATATTTCGTGGGAATTCTTGTGGCTGCTACGAAAAGTTCCATTACATAATAAATAACAATATAGAGTACCTTTACAGATCTTTCTAGTACTTATAACCTAAAAAATTACAAAATTAAATAAGAAATAACATACAATGTCTGATGAGATTCAATACGCTTCGTACAAAGCATGCTGGTTAGAGTGACGTCATCATCATGGTTGCCGTCGTCCGTGTCGGATAATAATTGAAGTTTACTAAATGTGTCAAAATAAATGTTTTCCTTGTAACCACTGATTCTTTTAGATATGGAATTTGTTTTCACTTGTTAAAATGTTCACTAGTGATTAGTGTTAGTGTGAACTAGAGTGTTGTCTAGTAGTTATTCGTTTTTGGATAAAAAATATTGTCAGTTATTAAGTCGAATTATACGTTACACATCTAGGCGATATTGCTGAACGTCTCCTTGTTTTTTCTTTATATTTTCTTGATTGTGTGTGTTCCTGGTTAGTGAGATGATTGTAGTGAAGGAATTATTTATCTTCAGTGGTTGTCATAAAAATTTTCTTTCACAAAACGGTTTAGTATTTTAGATTTTCATTTTAATAACATCTCGGCACGCACTATTAAACTGTTCTCCATCACAATTAACAATAAAGTGTCATTTCTTCTTTTCTAGTCACCGAACTCATAAAAACTTCTTAAATTTTGATTGGCCATTTATGTACAGGTTAAGTGTTATATGATCAATACCCATTAACCACTTTACATTTTACAAATTACTTTTAATATATAATTTTATTATTATATCCTAATGATACATGCAATGTTTATATGACTATTAATTATATAATTATAAACAATTTGGTACTAAACATGCCTCAGTTTATAACTGTAAAACCTTAGTAATTAGTGAATTTCTCTGATGTATGATGGAACAATTTGTTATGTTTGATTGTAATTTCTACCTTGACTCCATGAGATAAATATATTTAAATTAATTAACTGATAACATGAACTCTTATAACATATAACAAAACTCTTAATAATAATACTTGATTTGACAGTTTTAATTTATTTATACTGTTAAACTATTGTCTGTATGATAAACTATTTTTTCTGTCTGTTAATAATAATAAAACACTTTTATAAAAAATAAATAGCACACTGTTTAAATGTAGTTTGTGTCACTATTATTATTCTGTCACTTATATCACTGTAAGGGGTTGTGTCCCTTTTTCTTTCCTTGATTATAGGCCTATACAATTTTGTTTAATACAATTTTATTTTATGAATTGGTACTCTTTATCGGATTTGGTTGGGTTACTCATGGCAAGTTATTTAGGCCTACTAGGTTTCTTTATTTAAATTTTGGTTTGTTTACTGCCCTATTCTACTGGGTAATTTCTGGGTGTCTTGATGATATTAAATAAGTCAAAGGTTGTTTTTATTTAGTTATATTTGGTTCCTTATTGATTTTTCAAAACTTGGTATTTTCCTTTAATTGGCTATTAATTATGATTTCTTGTTCCCTCTCTGGATAGGGTTTCCATATTATATTTAAAATTATTTTTATAACATTTTGTTTCGTTACAACGTTCAGCTGCTAAAAGCTTGTCTTCCAAGACAGCGCTTGTGAAAAACAAGATTAAAGCAGGAAGTTGTTCGAGGAGTCTGGATACCACTGGTAGCAAAGACAGCCATCTAGTTTGACTGGGGTGCAGAAGTTTATGGGGAGATTGAGGAATTTCTGGAATTCATTGAATTTTCCTAATCTTTTAGGACTACTATGAAAATAATTGAAGACATCTCGGGCAAGATCTTCAATAAAGCGAGGAAGTTTTGAGCAAACGTATGATGTACAGAGATGAAAAGAATGGCACACACATTTTAGTACAAAAAGACCTGGAACGAGTAGCCACAGAATTATTGCCACCCATCATTGTGTTTGCTCCATCAGCTGCCAATCCTATTAATCTTTCTTTGAACGGAATGTCATTTTCTGCAAAGAATTCGGTAATCAGCCCATACAGTGATTCATCAGTAGCATTTTCGACTGGTATTAACGCAAGGAAGTGATCTTCCACGACAAAATTAACACCAACATACTTAACAACTAAAGATAAGTGCTTCTCACAATTCCTGTCTGTACTTTCATCACACAACAAAGAGAAACTGTTATATTTCAGTTCATTAATTAATTGGTCCTTAGTTTCAGCACCAATGACATTTTTAACAATGGCTTTACATTTAGTCTTTGAGCAGGAAATACGCTTCGCAATTTCTGAATCGCTACAAACCGACTTGATAAGTTGCGATAAATGGTCTGAGACTGTAAAGGGTAGATTGTGTTCTACAACAAAAGCTGCCATTTTAATTTCAGCCTCTTTAACTTTTTTTTCAACCGAATTGTTACTAATTATCTTAACCATATCTAACAGTGTTCTCTGGGCCCGAACTGGATGCGCCACGGATGACAAATGTTTCTGCGACTTTGAATGTTTAAGAATTTCAGATTTTCCTGCCGCACCATGTACATTACACGCTTTACAAAAATAGAAATAAGCACCCTTGTCACTAGCACTCAACCACCAACTGAATTAAGATTCCCTCTCCCATGCACCTGTATACTTTTGTTTATATGTACCAGCACTCACTTTTTGTTTTTTTGGAATAGAGCCAGATGAAGATGGTTTACAATTATCAATATCTCCCATTGTTAAAAGACTAATTTAGACAAACACGCTACAGATCACACTACTTAAAGAGAACACAGATTCTATACGGTATCTCGAACAGAGCACAATTCCTAGAGAATGCGATTAAGCCTAATATCCTACACAACTTGCTTCCTCTGCAGGTCTCCAGACAATGTGTTCCTAATATTACTAACTAACTCGTTGTAGGTAAAAGTTCTACTGCCGTATGCCATTGTGTTTGTGCGAGTATGGGCCACTGCTTTGAGCATGTGGCTTGCCGATACGCAGAAAAGGGGATTAGGTTTATTACTGTAGTCATTGGAAACCTTAGAAAAAAGCATTGTGTTGTGGCAGCGCTTTTACCTACCTCACTTGTTGGCTTTCACACCCATACCGTTATGGGTTACCATAACCGTTATTGCCCTGAAATACATTGTGGCAGGTACAGGACCCTACAGTGTGAATTGTGAAAGTTTCAAAAGTACCGTCGACTTAATGACTATGAAATACTGCTACCTGCTACGTTCACATAGCATAGGAACGTTGACTACATCATAGGAAAAGGTTTTTATAATCAGTGGCATTCAAACAAAATTTTTCCCTAGTAATTTTGAGAATTCCCTAAATCTAGGGAAATTTCCCTAGGGTTGTGAACTCTGTGTTGTGTTCATGAACCGCTCCCCACCACACCACACTGTGTGATCGTCGCGTCGGCCGGCCGGTCGGCCCTGCGCAAGAGCCTGTACTGTCTGGCCGCGATTGGAGTGCGCAGGGTAGGTAAAGTGGGGGAATGTACTAAGTAGTAACAATGCATCTGCCGGTCTGGTGGTGGGGACGCCAAGCCGCGCATTCCAATCGCGGCCAGACAGTATCTGTAGACGCAAGTTGCTCCACTGCCGCTCAACGGCCGGTAGCAGGTAGCTTAACACTTGAAACCACTAGCTACCATTGTCCCCGCGGCTAGGGCCCATCTGAAGCTCGGTTTGCCCGTTGTTTGCACAGCCCCTGAACTCGTCGTCCACTACCACAGCACAACTACTGTGATCCATCTTGGGCAATCCTAATCATATCCGCTTGATATCACCCAGAAATGTTTACGTCTCTATCGGCTTCTCCCTTCAACCTGTAGTGTCCCTGTGCTTGTGCAGCTTGCTGTAAGCATCTTTAGTCTCTGTACTCTTGTCTAAGAGACAAGTCTACGATTATCATAAACTACATACGTTCCTATATTACTGGTAGAAAATAAAATAAACTAAATAAAATGTATGTGGTAAAAGGCAATGAAAAGTTATGAAATGGTGAGTAGACTTTTCAGGTTGTCCCCCAAGAGGAAAATAAGAAGAAAACCCTACCCGGTTGCAGTCGATATCAATTAAAAATATCTGTGTGCACTAGACACACGTTACAATAAATAGATGTAAAATTCAGATCGATATAATTAATACGTAGAACGGAAAGAAATATAGGCTTACTTATGAGCGACTTCCTTCAGAGAAATAACAGTAAATTAATAGGAAGGTGAATGTAACTGAGAGCATGAATGTTTTAGTTTTCTAGAAACTAGTAAACTAAAAACATAAGTAAATAAGTAACTACGTAGAAAGTGAAAATGAACTTAACGTTAATAAACTGTCTTTTTGATAATTTGTTTATGGCTTACCTATAACTTTTCTAGGGCTCGCACAACAAAGGAGTTGTCTATAATGAGAACAATGAGGATAATGGTGAGGGATGCAACAATAAGAACAATTGCACAGTGTTTATCACTGGTCCGTAGGAATCGATTCGTTATCAAACAGTAATCAACATCACACTGAATACAAAAATATCAATCTTAGTTTAATCAAGACTTGCTATGTACTAGGAGCTAGTCTCAGAGTTACTTTCTTTACAAAGAAAAAAATCACCATCGTTATAAGAACCACAAAAAATATTGACATCATGACGTACAGTATTTGAAACACATTTAAAATGATATACGCGTATTTCATCATAACAGCAAATTAAGATTAAATCGAGTGAAAAATGTAGCATTACGGAAACAATTCTACTTTACCGGTTCTACTACTGTGAAGCGGACGATGTCGTAAGAGTGGAACATTTTGTTATGGTGACAAGCCAGGAAATTGTTATCAGCTGAACGTGTAACCACAGAGGCTGAATGGTTATTTAAATAATTATCAGCTTCTATTTCAAAACTTATATTCAATTTCAGTAGGCATTAATAAATATAGACCAGAAACAAAAATTAAGTTTTATAAGCTTACTAGCTGTTACCCGCGGCTTCGCACGCGAATATTTGACTTCCAATAAGTATTTTAATATAATTTTTGTTGTCTGTGTCTATATGGCGTTCTATCAGCTCGTATAACAATGTTGTACTCATTATTAAAATTCTCTCCAAAGCTGTTTTCAACACTTGTACTATTTTAACTTGTACTAAATTATTATGTTGGTGCAACAGCCTTTGGATATTTAATAGTACCCGTTTATAAAGCCTTTGGAGATATTTATAAAGTACCTGTTAAATCAAAAACGCTACTAAATTCTTTATTTTAAGTGTTACTGTGTTAAAAGCATTGTATAACGCATTAAATGTTATGTCTCCCTCAATCATGGCTTTTATTTATTTCAGGAGTAAACTAAAAACCAAAAACCGTTGTCACCTAACCTCACAACTGAAAACAATACGTATTTTCGCTTTGCATTAAGTAACAGGACAATTTACAATTAGTACACTTCTTTTCCACATCGTAATATACCGATACAATCGCATATTATATAAAACATCGAAAATGTACTGCAGGAATGGATAAATGTACAGTTCCGATCCCGCTAAATAGGTTTTGTTTATTTACTTGTTTCTATGGTAATTAATTCTGGTATCCATGGTGTTTTTGACATCTTTAGTAGTAGTATTTAATATATTTCATTACTTATTCATTGCATTGTCAGAAATACGTATAAACATAAATTTTACAATCGTTTAAGACAATTACAAAATATATAGACGTATCTCTATACAAAATCACAAAATGTGTCAGTACAATCGCATATTAAAAACATTAAAAACGCAGGAACGGATAAAGGTACAGTTCTGATGCCGCTAAATATAATTTGTTTATTTACTTGTTACTATGGTAATTAATTCTGGTCTCCATGGTGTTGCTGACATCTTTATACGCGTCAACAAAAAGGCATAATTAAAAGGGCCTAAACTGTGCGAAGGGGGAAAATATCAAATTGCAAGTTAGACAATATTTTTCGCCTTGTGTCAAAGGTTACCTGAACAAAATTTTGTGGCAATCGGTTTAACGGTATGGATTTGTATTCAGTACCCATAAATCCTTAGACTTTGAGTTATATATATAGATGGTGGTACCTACTCTGCTGTATAGTGGTGAGTCGTAGATTATGCAATAGGTGGATGTTATTATAATAACCGCGACAGAAATGAGGTTTTTAAGAACGGTCAAAGGGTGCTCACGATCAGAATACGTTTCTCAGTGAGGATATACAGAGTGACCTTAAGGCCTCCCCATTGTTTGAGAAAGTTGATCGATAGGCCTATATAAGAACAGATGGAGGGAACATGTTCTTCGTAGGACAAAAGCACTCTATACCAAAGGGCACCTATTTTATGCTTCACAGGGTAGTCATAATGTAGGAAGGCCCAGAAAACAATGATCTGATTTTAATTCAACTTAAACTATTTGTGAACAATAACAGTTTAAATTCACAACACACACACACACACGCGCGCGCGCGCGCGCGCGCGTGTATATATATATACCAACAATATATAAATCTAATTTGGCCATACATGCAATAAACACTGGATACGAATTCCCAGCCATAACCAACATAACACTAATAAAACACATACCACACAAAGGCACCATAATGAACATTTGGAAAAATTTTAAAATATTCAAACACAAAATAAACTAATACCTGAACAAATACAAATCAATACAAAAGATGATACAATTTTCAAAGCACTCAACATCGAAAATACACAAAATACTAATATACGCCTATACACCACAATCACACACTTTAATACCAATTTAAAATACCAAAAACCAACAGGAAGCCATAACAACAACCAACCAACGTACTCCATGAATCAAAATTAAGAAGGCTGAGGATGGGAACACTGGGTGTCCCGAAACATGTTCTAAATAAAGAAAAACATCTTGAGGTAAAGTTATTACAAATTTTAAATATTATATAAACACACACACACACACACACACACACACACACACACACACACACACACACACACACACACACACACACACACACACACACATTGTGAAACCGGAATGTATCCACACCTACTCCAGGATGGTAGAAGAACATTTCAGTTTGTCCATTATAATGTAATTTTTGCAGTGTTCACATTTCTGGTGACTTGAGTTAAGTGTATGTTTGACCTAAAGTATACTTTATCTTGAATTAACGTTTATCAATAGAAACTAATGTTATTTCATCTGAAGGCTTTCTGTATTAAAATGTGTTACTGAGTCGCGTGTTTCATAACAAATTTATTTTTATTTTAAAGACGTATCATTATGTTATTCAATAATAAACAATATGTAATCTATAGTAACATGTGTGTAGTCTATAGTAACATGTATGTAATCTATAGTAACATGTGTGTAGTCTATAGTAACATGTGTGTAGTCTATAGTAACATGTGTGTAGTCTATAGATTTTTGTTTTCTTTTTTTTTTTTTAAATGACCACGTTTTGATGCGTACTTGTTTAGTTTTATTTGCACAGTGTTCATCACTGATCCGTAGGAATCGATTCATTATCAAGGAATAATCAAAATCACACTGAATAGAAAAATATCAATCTTAGTTCAATCAAGACTTGCTACGTACTAGGAGCTAGTCTCAGAGCCTCAGAAGTGAACCAGAATACTTTACTACAATTTTCTTTCGTAAGCTTTCTTGAGTTTCAGATTAAAAACTATCCTTTATATGTTTTTAAAGATATATAAATGGTGCTTATTGTAACGTATATAAACAGACACAAAAAAATTAGAAAACTAAATCAGGTTATACAAAATACGGTGGATAATCAATGTATGAAATTTCAAATTTGTATGTCTAATGATTGTTTAACAATCCCTTATTAAACTCAGTTACCAAATAAAGTACTAAAAGACCTTTACATTTTCATTTTGGCGGATAATGGAAAGACAACTACGGCACGCTGCAGACAAATATCTGCTTAACCAACAATACAGCAAAATAATGACGCTGTTATGTTCTTTGTTTATTTTGCTAATTCTCTTGCACGAAGTCTGAGACGTTTATATCAATCAACACATGAAAAGAAGTGTTGACATCCAAAATAGGTACAGACCGTTAAAAATTATTGTCGTGTTCACCAGTCTACAAACACACGTTCTGTACTTCATTCAGAAGTCATATGACACAATAGAGAAAATAGAGAAGCACATTGCGTATATGGATTTTGTTCTGTGCAAATTTAAAATTCACTCATCCATAAATGTTTAAGCATTACATTTTTATAATGTTAAAATCGTTATTATCCATCATTCAACAAATTTTTAAATTAATTTTTTGATAAACAAAACTGAAAAATATAATAGGATAAACTATACATTGTGCAACTACTTACTGAACTTTAAAACATAACTCCGTATGTCCGCTGTTAATTGACGTAAATAGATCGTTGTTACTTGAATTTTTAGTTTAATATATCAGCAAGGCGACGGAATACTTAATTTTTACCTGTATTCTTTATTCTTCTAAAAAACTACATATAACGTTTGGTTATGATTTGTTTAAATTGTGACATCTAATATAAGCCAATGAATTTTCAGAATCTGCTGAATTAACTTTTATTCAAATTGTAGCTACTGAGGATGACTCATTAAACGATAGAAGACGTGTTTGCTGTCATTAAAAGTGAAACATTAATACACTCAAAATATCGGCGTTGTTCAGAATAATCATTTTCCACGAGAATCCCACTGCGCTAGGAAATTATTCCATTAATCTAAAAAGGAAAGATCTGCACTACTACTTGTTTATAATACAAAGAGGGGCGTTAATCTACATCGTGAATAACAAATAAATCACTGATATAAAATCAAGTTTTGTATATAGATCAACACCTCTGTCTGTCTGGTCAGTGTTCCATTGTTTGTAACAGCGGACTGCACATAGATAGGCCTACTGGGATTCAGGATGAAGGTATCGAAAAAATAATTCTGGTAAGGATGGCGCTCGTTCGGACCAACATATTACTGTCGGCTCTGTGCACTTCTTAATGACAAAATCTATTTAGAACAAAGCACTTCGAGTTGGTGTAGTGAACTGAACACGAGAGTTTGAACTTGTACGTTTTATTAGATATAATTGTAGAACGCCATTATGCGAACTATTGACTTTATATTTATATCAGAAACGATATAACATTGTCTTTGAGAAACTAAATAGTGTTACTCTTTAAGACAAGTTTTAAAATGAAATGAATATGAAGTTTTCTCTTCGAATGAGAAAATAAGAATCTAATCGTGAAAACACAATATTACTAAACTTAGGTTATACCATTCATATATATTTAATGTAACTCAAAACTTTCACTATTTCTGGCGTGTAAATACGAGGGAACATGTCCAGTCCCACCCAAATTTTACACTAACGGGTTTAAAAATCAGGATAGAACGTCTTATCAAAGACTTACTAAGCACAAACTAACCATCCTTATCAGAGAAACACCCAAAAAACAACTCATAACTCAAAGTTATGTATGGATATCATAACATAAAGAATGCACTTACTTTTGCTTACTTATTGGCTTTTGCATAACCCAATAATTAATTTAATTAATTTTTAATTAAATAATTTTTGGATTCGATTTTGTAATATGATAAAAGTAATACGAATCAAATAAAAAATTATTTGCCTTAAAAATAACTGATTAAACTTACTTGAAACAGTTTGTAAATAGAAGAAATGAAGAACCAAAACGCGAACGTGCAGAGACGACAGCATGTCGAGATCAACTGATGCGAATACGCGAGCGCGTGTCGTGTGCATGTGCATGTGTCTGCGAGAACCAGTAAAACAGGTGTGTGTGTGTGTGTGTGTGTGTGTGTGTGTGTGGTGAAAACATCATTAAGTTATAGATTTTTTTTCTGTAAGTTTAGTTTTTAGAATAGTTTAGTAGGTTATTTAGATGACCTAGATCACGCCTCACGCGCTTGTGTGCGTGTTTCTGTGTGTTTGTGTTTTTGTCATCAGTCATTAATATTGTCTGCTCACTGCTTAGAGAATACCTCTATACAATAAATTCTCTCCATAAGTGTAACATAATTTTGCATAGCACACTGCTCCATTACAAAACTTAAATCGGGTCGTACCTCCCATCTTGGAAAGGCCATCGTCGTGATCTCGTGGCCTACAATCAAACAACCTTCGTAATTATCTACGTTCTTGTCTAGACAAATTTTTTGCCTACATAAGATTTATTTTCTTAATTCGTAAATTACAAGGGTCATTCAATAAGTAAACAAACAAACAGCTGTGGAGTAAAAACTTTTTATTAAATCAATACAATTTTTTTTTACTTTTCAACGTAATCTCCAGCAACGTCTATGCATTTGTCCCATCTCTTTACAAGCTGTTTTATTCCCTTAGCAAAGAATTCTTTACCTCGATGTCGAAGCCAGTTTTGGACTTTTTCCTTCACTTCTTCATTCCTGTTGAACTTGACACCACGAAAAGTCTCCTTGAGTGGGCCAAACAAGAAAAAGTCAGATGGGGCAAGGTCAGGGCTATAAGGGAGATGAGGCAGGATCTCCCAACCTACTTTTTTTTATTGTTTCGAGCGTCAGTTTTGCCGTGTGTGGGCGGGCATTATCGTGAAGAAGAATCGCACCTTTCCTCTGCCATCCCGAACATTTCTTCTTCAATGCAGGCTTAACTTTGTTCACAATCATGTTAGAATAGTACTGACTATTGATGGTACGCTGGTCTTGTAGGTAATCACAGAAAATTGGGCCTTGGGAGCTCCAAAAGATGGTTAACATCACCTTACCAGCCGATGGCTGGGTTTTGAATTTCTTTTTGGCGGGTGAACTGGGATGCTTCCACTCCATGCTTTGTCGCTTTGACTCATGTTCAAAATAGTGAATCTAAGTTAGTGGTTATAGTGGTTTCAAATCCAAAAATCTTATAACAGAACGCTGTTCTACGAAAGTACTGTCCTCAAGAGCACACGCCATTGTAAATAAAACTGTATTGGTTATGTTTATGCAATATATTATTGAACAGCTGATCAAAACTCACGATGATGTTGCCAGGTAACACTCCTGAAAGTTTCAATCAGCTGCTACAATTAATTTCTTTTTACTTCCATATTCCTTAAGGAAATGGAAGTATGGTGATGGCAAAAAAAATCGTGTTCGAGATTATTGCAGATTCTGATTGTACTACACTCAAAACATGAAAAAAAGTCGTTTTCCGAAAAGTGTCTGTGTGTGTGTCTGTGTGTGTCTGTCTGTGTGTAGATTTTTTTTCTATGGCAAACGATAACTGCCGCAAATTCAAACAGAATCAAATAATTTTTTGCATACAGCGCTGATTTGTAGAGTACTCACGACCTATTGCTTTTGGTGAAGATCGGTAGAGGGAAAGGGGTAGTTTACCTGCAACGGTTTTTTTTTATCAAGGGAAATTTTTTTTTTTGGCAAACGATAACAGCCGCAAATTCAAACAGAATCAAATAATGTTTCGCATACAGCCCTGAATTGTAGAGTTCTCAAGACCTATTGTTTTTGGTGAAGATCGGTTAAGGGAAAGGGGTAGTTTACCTGTAACGTTTTATGTTTTAACAAGGGTATTTCCTATGGCAAACGATAACAGCCGCAAATTCAAACAGAATCAAAAGATTATTTGCATACAGCCCTAAATTGCAGAGTTCTCAAGACCTATTGTATTTGGTGAAGATCGGTTAAGGGAAAGGGGTAGTTTACCTGCAGCGTTTTTATCAAGGGTATTTTCTATGGCAAACGATAACAGCCGCAAATTCAAATAGAATCAAATAATTTTTTGCATACAGCCGTGATTTATAGAGTACTCAAGACCTATTGTTTTTGGTGAAGATCGGTTGAGGGGAAGGGGTAGTTTACCAGCAACGTTTTTTATCAAGCGTATTTTCTATGGCAAACGATAACTGCCGCAAATTCAAACAGAATCAAATAATTTTTTGCATACATCACTGAATTGTAGAGGACTCAAGGCCTTTTGATTTTGGTGAAGATCGGTTAAGGGGAAGGGGTAGTTTACCTGCAACCTTTTACGTTTTAACAAGAGTAAAGTACTTTAAAATTCATTTAAACTTTTTCAAACAATGGTAATTGTTAAAAATAAAATAATTTTGTTGCCAGGCAATAAAATTATAATTTTTTAATTTTAATGTAAATCTGTACATAGTATAAAGTAAAGTCGGTCCGTTTTCTCTCTGTGTTTGAAATCGCTAATCTCAGGAAGTACTGAACGGATTTTATTCAAGTTTTCGCCAATAGATAGAGTGTCTATCGAGGAACATTTATGTGTATAATTAATACATATATGTTGTACATTAGCTTAGCTATCACGGTTTATGTCAAGTAAGTGGTATAGTTTACATCTTATATATAAAAATGAATGTTTCTTTGTTTGTCCCGTATGCGTTCCTATACCATTCATCCGATTGCGATGAAACTTCGGTGAGTTGTTGTGCGCACGTCCGCGAAGGTTTCTTCCACATTTCCTCCTAAACCACTGTACCGATTTCAACCAAACTTGGCACAAATATTTTACGCAACGGGAGAACCAACATAGGATAGGTGTTTTTTCGATGGGGTCCTTTTGGGGGTTCTTTGGGGTCTTCCACATCGCCTCCTAAACCACTGGACCGATTTCAACCAAACTTGGCACAAATATTTTACGCAAAGGGAGAACCAACATAGGACAAGTGCTTTTTTTGATACGATCATTTGGGGGTCCTTTGGGGTTTTCCACGTCTCCACCTAAACCATTGGACCGATTTCAACCAAACTTGGCACAAATATTTTACGCAACGGGAGAACCAACACTGGACAGGTATTTTTTTCGATACGATCCTCTGGGGGGTCCTTTGCGGTCTTAAAAAACTATTAGATCTGGTTACTATGGCAACTCAATAGAATAGATTCTGTTCTAAATATATTATCGCATTAAATTGAAGACCACGCGAACGAAGTTGTGGGCAACAGCTATTTATTTTTAAGAAGCCTACTTTAATTAAACTTTATTAATTAAACTAACATTTTCATTACGTACAATGTGAAACTCCGTAGCGAAGCACGGGTATTCTGCTAGTCATGTATAAGAGAAAATATATCGTGCGTGGCAGGCAAGCATATCTCAGTTATGTACTGTTTACGTTTCCATTTTATTATTATCACTACCGCAATAAAAAGGCAGGGAACACACACACACACACACACACACACACACACACACACACACACACACACACACACACACACACACACACACACACACACACACACACACACACACACACACACACACACACACACACACACACACACACACACACACACACACACACACACACACACACAATTCGCGTTATTTCTGGCCTCATTCATGTTTATTTTCTTACATTTGCACGGTTTTTAAATGGAAAGTGCCGAACCCATACCAACATAACGCATGCAAGCCGAAAAAGTGTAACTGCACGTGTTTACAGAGGAACGATTCATAGACAGACTTTTCGTCTTTAGGGAATGAACCCTCTGCAAGATGCTGAGGGTCCATGAGTGACTTCGGAGCGCTCCTTCTTTTCCGCGTGTTTGTTCTGTGAAACGTACACTGTAGATTCGCAGATTTATTCTAAGCAACGCTCAATAGGAAATGTTGAAAATTTTTGTCAACGGTGAACCCTCATACACACTAAACCTGCTCTGATGTTTTAATTACGGACATCATAATATTAAAACTTTAAAAACTTGAGCACTACTTAATGGAGATCAATCATTAACTTATACAAGCCATTAATTTTATGCATATTTTTTATATATATGTGTACAACGTTATCGGCAACAAAGAAGTAGTTTTTGTTAAAATTCCTTCCCGGGATATTTGGCCGTAGTCCAATGTTTTCTACAAAACCAGACGTTTCGGCAATGCCATTGACTTCCATCATCAGTGAAAATCGAGTGCGATAACGTGAGGTGGTATATGTTAGTGACCACAGTACTGTGGTTAAGGCTGAAGCAGTAAGTAGAAAGAAGTAGTTTCTATGGTAATATTTCATTTCGAAAATGATTTTAAAAATAAATCTTAGAATATGGAAGTCATGTATGGTTCTCCATACAGATATTTTACAATTGTTTGTCTGTTTTTTACTTATTGAATGACGCTCGTAATATCATCTATTATACCAACAACTCTGTTTAATTCTCTTCCACTTTCTCATCGTTAATTCTAGAGTAACTCTTCCCATCATGTTTGAACCACGGCACTCATTGCGTACACTCCTGATCCGTAAGTCACTGTTTATTGTTTTTTACAGTGTTATTACGATCAGTAGTTTCTGGTATTGCATCTGCAGTTTATTTGCTATTATTTTATTTAAATATCTCATTCGCTCACAGATGGCTGGTTTTGTATTCAGCTAATCCATGGTGCGTATGCTTATGTTTCTTTATTTGCTGTTGATTACTCCTTAAGTTGTCCATATTGTCTTAATTCGTTTCTATCAAAAACAATTATAAAACAGAAAAGTTCTAAGAGGTCAATGTAGTCGAGCATAGTGCATTCAAGTTGAACTGAATGCCTGGCATTGTGTTTTCTGAGCTGACATGACTGATGCGATACAGCCGTCAGGAAGGAAGTCAGGCGATAGGTCAGTACCGTTTGTGAACAAAATAGTTTAATAGCAACCTGGAATTGTCAGGATGAAGTACAGTGAGGCATTCGTTGATAGTTGATTCCACAAATAACAGTAGAAACAAATTGTGTTTCCATCCAGTTTTTGTAACCTGTACTTAAAGCCCGGATATTTTAAATTTTAATCCATCAGACTATCAGTATTTCTCCACCGAAGACACCATTTCTAATTAGTTTAGAGAGTAATTATGGTAGGAGATGAGTTGTCTGTTACGAAAGGCCTATGCTCCAAAATGCTTGTTGCAGAATACTATTAGTTTTAACTGTTAACAGGTTTACTTTTATCCACAGCGCAAAACGTGGTTACGCTAAATGTCGGCGGTAACATGAGACGAAGAATATGCGAGATGGAGTTTATGCGATAGGGTTGAATTGGCAGTGGTATTATTCAGGCTAAACGTAGCAACTGGATGATGTAGCACTTGCCTTAATTAGGCCTACATCGAGCCGTCGGATTACATTTTTGAGAAAACGAATTTTCAAGTGTAAAAACATTTTCAATATAGTAAATTTCACATTTTCACTCAATGCCTCGCTCATCACGACATCGCTTAGGTAAGTTTCGTTTAGGTTTTAGATGCTTGGTAACAGTGGCGTAACAGCCGGGCAAGCAGCGTCCGCAATGCGGGATCCGCGCAAATATTTTCCGTAATATTTTAAGAATGTGTATAAACCACTGAAGTTAAGTAAAACCAAATTTCCCGTATAGCCTATGTTTAACATCAATAACAAATATATTTATTTTTTTACTGTTATTTTACCAATAACTAATGACGAATTTTGAGAGAGTACATTATTTGGTTAATTGCACAATAGAGCGGTAATTTCAGTTAAGAATGCACCGAGGCCACCGGTCAGGCCTGCATCGTTATTCGTTATGAGCCACGAAAGGAAACCAATAAGTACTGAATCTCGTTGTAAATGTTATTCTAACATCGGAAACTTCAAATTTAGCCTTTAGAGGCTATAAAGAGAAAATAGTGGAAACGTTTTGGTACCTATCGATCTTTTTTGAGTAAATATGATCAATAAGTTGAAAAAGGTAATTAGTGATCCGAAGAACAGGGAGAAGTATAATGATTCCCAAATTTCAAAATGACCTCATTAAGCTTTTATCTATAAGAATAAAAATAATATTTTAGAGCAGATTGAGTTTTCTCAGTTTTCTTTGTGATAAGAAAGCTGTACCACACAGTACATTACATTAACTGAAAAGATCAACTGACTTAAATAATAAGATATTTCTCAATTTGTAAAGATGAAGCATAAAGGTTCACTAACTAAAAATGAATGAAAGCTATTTTGTTAGTACTTATAGAAATAACCTATGAAACTGTCCTAGCTTTATAGGAAGAGATTTTAAACAGTCTTGAGGAGAACGTATTCTGTTTACGTTACATAATTTTAGTAGCTGCCACAGCTATAAGGAGGGGTTAGTATGTAAAAGGGAACAATGGCATGAATTAAGTGTGGGTATTAGGGGGGGCCCGCAAAGGATTCTTGCCGGGAGGCTGAGAAAAAAGAGTTACGCCACTGCTCGGTAATAATGCTTTAACAATATTTTAGCCTCTAACGCGGTTAAAAAAAGGCTACAAACCATAAAAAAAGATTAACTTCTCCTCTCCGAGTTGTTAAGAGGTTTAAATTCGGAATATGCATTTTTAAGGCGGAATTTTAAATATAAAACAGATATCATGTCGGTAAACACACAAGGATGTTAAAAAATGTAATTAAATAATTGTTGCTAGTAAGTCCTACTATTAAAATATAACCTGTTGTATGACAGGCCCGACATTTAATTGAAAAGCAGATAACCGCAGCTATATAACATAATAAAAATTGAATTAAATTAAATTTAAATAATTAATTAAATCGACACATTATTTTATATCCATCATTATCATCATCTTTACGGATTAAACCAAGGATGGTTTGTTGCGGTCTCAAATAGGCAAAGATTAGAGCTGTTCACTCCAGCGCTTCCTCGGACGTCCCACACCTCTCCGTCCCCTCGGCTTATAGTTCCAGAGTTGTTTGGGGATGCGGCAGTCATCCATTCGGCAAAGATGTTCCCACCAATTCAGCCGATACTGGGCGATCCTGTCGAGTATACTCATAATATTCAGTTCCTGCTGTATTTTATATCCATTTAAAATATATTTTATATCTTTTATTTCCATAAATTCATAAATATTCATGATATTTGTGGAATTTTTATACTAAATTTATATACCGTACTATTTGTAAAATACGGTAAGTTTATATAATTGAATATAATATTACTAACGTATGCGTAGTATTAATATATTAATATTTGTTGATATCATACCAAATTGCTGATGTAATCATATGAGATGCTACGTCTATAGCGTTTAACCACTCGGAATTGTTCTGACATTCTGTTAATAACAACCGGCCACTTACATTCACGAGACGTTTGACTGTAATCGCCACGTTTTTAATTTACACTGAAGGCTGACGTTCGTAAACTACCTTGTTGCTTCCTTTTGCTAAGTGTAAAAATGACGGGATCCGGAACTCTCCATCGCTTGTTTTGTTGTGTCTTGCTTTATAATTTTGTTACGAATATATAACAGAAAATCTGTTATGTATACTACATGTATCCTTGTGGATTCAAAAACTGCTTTTGTTTTCCGTAGTATGAATAAATGAATTATTGTATGTGTGTGTTTGTGTGTGATGTACAAATAGGATAGGCGGTTGGGTATAGTAAAAATATAGTCTAAATGGAAAATGTAATTAATTAGCTCAATCAGGAAATCTAAAACATGATCTGAGAATAAATATGGAAAATACCAGCTATAATGTTTAATAGGTGGGAAGATGAAACTTGATAAGGTCTGACAACTCAGAGTGAAGTGAAATAATTGAGTTAAATGTTAACAAAAAATGAAATTCCATATCAGAAATTGTTAAAAGTACACAGTCAAGACGGGGTCCAAAAGGGGTGTGAAGCGAACATATGCTTTCAGAGAAGAGAAATACACCAGCCTCACCACCTCAACTCCACTCTCACCTACACGTCGGTGGGCCCTGTTACGCCGAGCAATCCTCTCCAAGGATGTGGTAACCAATCCCTTCGGCGGAGTGGATCGGTAAGCAAACGAGAGATGGCGGTTCTGTTAGGACAGCCTGGGGGTATCCTGGGTCCTGGCCGGGCAGGATGGTGCACATCGGCAGCAGGGTGTGCATCTAGTGTGGAGGCGGAGGAGGCTATAGTAGCCCAACGACTGCACACATGGGCTTAGTCAGTTAGCCTCCTGTGACCGGGCAGAGAGAGTTCGTCAGCTGAGGTGAAAGCAACTCTCTAGGAGAAGAGCACCCCGAAATCAAAGTTCCTGGTCCTCCAGGTTGGGGGTTGGATCGGAGAATTCACATAGCCCATCTGTAAAAGTTTTATGTGCAGAAACCTGTCAGTTTCTTTCGCCAGCCAGTTTTTACAAATTTGAATGTGACGACTAATAATTTTCTCCCCGTAGGGGCCCGATCGGATCCGGGGGGCCCCAGTCCTCACAACTTCATGTTACTGCCAAACAAAGAACTCGGAGAAATAATCAGGTTAATTTTAATATTGGACTATGGAATACGCTCAGTTTATACCGACCCGGAGCTCTCAGAGTGCTCCTAGACCAACTTGACGCTTTTGCAATAGACATAGCTGTGATACAGGAAATCCGGTGGACAGGCCAGGGAATTCTTGAGAAGCGGAGCCACACTGTCTATTACAGCTGTCATGATAGAAACATTAATAAATTGGAGTTTAATATTTATAGGAAACCCACTACAACTGACACTGTAATACACGCCACATCTTATCATCCGGTATCGCAGAAAGTGGCTGCCTTCCACAGCATGGTTAACCGCCTCTTATCATTGCCCCTCAGCGACAAGGATTATCAAGACGAACTAAATACAATTAAACACATTGCGGTCACCAATGGCTACAAAAAAGCAGTAGTAAATAATATCCTTAAAAAACATATGAGACGAAAAAACGCAAACACGCTAAGGGCACCTGGGGACAGTGTGTATAAATACATTTCTATACCATACACGAGCTTCCTACCTAAAATTCTGTCTTCTATTTTAAACAAGTCAAACGTTGTTGTCACATATAAGACTACAAATAACATTTTAAATAGCCTTCGTACTCGGGAACCAATCGTCCTTGAAAAGAAAACAGGGATCTATAAATTAATATGTAATAGTTGTGATGCTTTTTATACGGGCCGTGGTTTTCTCAAGAGGTTTGTTGAACATAAGCCACCCACTTATTTTCACAACACAGAAAATGTAAAATCTAAATTCGCTAAACATCTTATTGATGAAAATCACAACTATACTAATTTTCATACCAACTTGATACCCCTTCACTTTTGTAATAAAGGACGTTACATGAACGCCCTTGAAGAGTTTGAAATATATAGAGCGTATAATAATCCTGTTACCAGGCCACATGTTTTAAATGATCAGCTGAACTTTAAATCTAATATCCTGTATGATACTGCGTTGCGATATTGTCGCGACACGAGTCAAATATGAACCAGTGCGCTGTCGGTTGCCGTGCGGTGTACACCGTAAAACTGTTGTGCGCGAACTTTGTGTAATGTAATTGTGTTTTGTGTTTATGTGGATTTTAACATTTTTAATATATTGACGACTGTGCCATCGTATGATGGTATGAAGAGACATTTAAATTCTGAGGATGGGACAAGTGTCCCGAAACATGTCAAGCGTATTGTGAAGACATTTACTTAAGCCACAGACGGTGAGTTGCATAGCGTTTAGTTGATTGTCATGATAGGCTACATCATTGTGGAACAGGATTCATCATCCAAAAGCGGTTCAGACAAAGGGTGATTGACTTTAAACCCGTTAGTCCACGAATCTGTTGTTTAAGAATTAAGGGAAAATTTAAGAATTACTCCCTCATTAGTGTTCACGCGCCAACTGAGGCATCCCCAGAAATGGAGAAAGAAGAATTTTATGATCTCCTTGATGAGACTTTTGATCAATGCCCTAGTCATGACATCAAAGTGATTGCTGGAGACATGAATGCGAAAGTAGGAAGAGAAACAATCTACTCTCCAACAATTGGACGGCATAGCCTGCACGAATCAACTAATGATAACAGGCAGAGGTTGATTAATTTTGCCGCATCAAGGGACCTGGTCATTGGTGGAACACTCTTCCCTCACAAAGATATACATAAGGGAACATGGACTTCACCTGATGGTACCACCCTTAACCAAATAGACCACTTCCTCATTAGCTCACAAAGTAGATCTAATCTCCTGGATGTGAGGATACGAAGGATAGCCAATATTGACTCTGATCATTACCTAGTGGTTGCACGACTGAGAGACCGTATGTCAATGATTAAGACACAACGTGCTCCAAGAAGAAAACAGTACAACATATCCAAACTAAAGGAGGAGGACAACCGCTTGGGATTCACTTGGTAGACTCAGGTGGGCTGGACACGTGATCAGAATTGGGTAGAATGAAATACCAAGAAAGGCACTCACAGAACAGATTTATGGCACCAGGAGAGTTGGTAGACCCAAACTACGTTGGGAAGACGGTGTGAGCTATGATGCGCGCCACATCCTTGGGACCCGGAACTGGAGAGGAGCTGCACTTGACCGGGACAGCTGGCGGAGGCTGTTAAAGGAGGCCTTGACTCAGTAATGGGTTGTTGCGCCGCTGATGTTGATGATGATGACACAGTCAAGACGGAGTCCTTTTGGAAAGATAATCAAAACTATTAAAAATTCCAACTGACTTTTGTGTTTCAAAGGAATTTTTTAATCTTTGTACACTTTCTGCAAACATTTCTAGGTCAAAATCGTGGAAATGGATGCAAAAAGAAACAAAAACGGCGAACTAGACAAAGCAAAATTCTTGGAAAGACTTATGCTAAGGATACTTACCATCGATAAGGAGACTTTAATGGATATTATCATTTATGGAATTAAAGAAATAAAGTAGGATGGTTAGCACATTTGGCTAGATGATAGATTAGGAGACCACCATGTCGCCCCTATACAAGACGGAGGGATGATTTTGTTAGGTAGCCTACTTTGGTAAAGGGGATTGGACAAAATTTGCTAAGAAAAGAAGCCATGAAAGGATGACGGTAGAAGCACTCGCTTAGCAGTAGGCAGACAAGTGTTATGTATTATGATGATGACGATGAAGAAACAGGAGAAAAAGTGGAAAACTACGACGACGATAATGTTTATGATGAGCATGTGTTATACTTTCAGTAACATAAAAAAATAGTAAATATAATTATTTCACTACCGACTCGGAACACAAAGTTTTTTATGGGTAAAAACGTAAAAGTTTTACCTTATAACCTGAACCGGTTTTCGCTTTTAAACGAACAGACACTCTTTGAATTGTGTCTGTTCGTTTAAAAGCGAAAACCGGTTCAGGTTATAAGGTAAAACTTTTACGTTTTTACCCATAAAAAGCTTTGTGTTCCGAGTCGGTAGTGAAATAATTATATTTAGTGAAGTAACGGACACGTCATGGACAACGAAATCCAAGAAAAAATAGTGGTCAAATTAGAATGTCACGAATGTTTTATTAGAACGAGACCAGCATCTTCATTGATAACACTGTGCAAGGTGGTATTTATATAATAGTCCTGCTTTCATATTTTCTTCTTTAGCACTATAACCCAACTTGAGCCCTGACTTCCAACATCAATCTTCTCCAAAGTCTCCTGTCCATTGGCATCTCAGTCTTAACCCCTCACATCCATTCTTCTGAGATCTCTAGCACATCATCCAACCACCTTATCCTTGGTCGGCCTTCTTTCTGGTTTTATAGACTTGCGACGGACCTGCGATTATATAATTGTCCAATAATCATATATGTATATATTGGCCTAGAACTAATACGTGTATAAGTAATGCACGTCAAGTGATAATAAAGTGTCACTCTTTGCAACCAACCGACTATTTTTTTTTTTTTAATTATTGTCATCATGATCTTCAAAAAATTAGTAAACGTTTACAGTCCCTGTAAACATTTTGGAGTTTCATTTAACTTTTGAATTCGTAAGAATTACAGTTGCTTAAAATGTGAAATAAGTGAGAAGAAGATGAAGAAAAAGACGAATACAAATATTTAAGACATTAAGACAAAAAATAATATCGTTTTTGAACGAGACAACTAAACGTATCGTACAGTACGGTGGTAACTAACACCAATTACCAGTCAGTCTGATGGAGAAGTGGCTCGAAATGGGTCGGACGTGCCTTGTGATGTCTTCCTGTTTCGCACACCGGCCAATGTTGTGTTCACGCATCTTGAACAACGTGCGAGTGACTGTAGCCTGAGGCAATTCTTTAGTAGGCACACACGCATAAGATGTTAACAGTTATTAGTTCCACCAAGTAATTAAGACTTTGATGATATATCTAGCCAGTTCGTTACCTGTTAACAGTTTCTAATGAGATAGAGTTTTGTTTGGACAGTTTTCGACCTTGAAACTTTCTTCTTCGTCCTACGGACAACCCTCAATTGATTCACACAAAACAAAAATCATCTCACAATGCAATGTCAAAAGAAATTGGCAAAAATTCATTCTGATATTTCGATCACTTCGTCTAGTTTTAATCTTAGTTGAACTATGGATCCGTGACCTATGATGTATTGTTCAGGACCTTAGATGCAAATTGACAAACTGATTAGAGAGGCAGTGAGGCTAAATCGCTCGGTGAAAGGACAGTTAGTCCTTTCTTCAAACTGGCCTTCCTTCAATGTTATTTTTATCTGACATTTTAAAAGTCATGCCATTGAACTAAATACATTTTACATTTTTACTAAATAATTATTCCTACTGTCCTCAGTAATGTTATTTATTTCCTTATTTGTTTTATCTTTGATTGGTATTTACTCATCTAACCATACTTTATTTCCTCATAAGGACCTTCACTTATAATTGCTCACGTTTTCTTTATATATTTGTCTTTCTTAAGTAGAGCCAATGTATTTTCTTTATCTACCTTTGTAACTAAAATACGAGTATCATTTTTTAATTTTGTTTTTTAGTTTTATTATTATAGATATAACTTGTTGTTCTTGTCTTATGTTACATTATTGAATATTTGTCTACTACTCACATTAGTTATATCTCACCTTATATGTTTTTGTCGTTTTCCTTCGGTTAACGTATCCTTTAAATATCCTATAATACTATCAGCGTTTTGTGTATAATTAGGAGAGTTTATATTTCTAAGTTAACCTATAATAAGGTGAGGCCAGTATCGATAAACATTCATGGCGTTCCGTCGGGGCTAAGGTGCGCATGCGTACCTTTGCCCCCAAGTTGGTACTTACTACTATCTTCTTCTATGGCGTCACAATTCGGAGTCGAACCCTAACCTCCATAATCACCCGCTTCTATTTTTCCCTGTCCTTGGCGATTGATGTCCATCGTTTTATTTTAAGTAAAGTATCAGCATCACCGTCAATCCAGAGATGCTGGGGTCTTCCGACAGGCCTTCTACCCTCGGTTTGACTAAATACGCTACCTTCCTAGGTATTCGGTTGCCTTTCATCCTAATGATGTGTCCTACCCATTGGAAGGTGTCTTTTACTCTTCCTTGGGATCTTGTCATAATATTGTTACGACGGTCTCAATGGAAACAAATACAGACACCCAATGAAATCACTAATCACCAGTTTTAATTAATAATTTGTAATCAACTTGTACAACAATTCAAGTTAAATTGGTCCACACGCAATAATAATGTCAAGTAATATATTTCCACACTAATTATAACACAGTAAACACTTTCCACTAATATTCAACAATAACTCGATCTGCACTAAGGAAACCGATCACCATAACTGACTGACAAAGCCAGATGCTCTTGCTTTTATAGGTAGCAGAGGTGTTCGAGAACAACTTTCCATCCTTACTGCGGCGCACCAGTTTAGTGCGTATTTCAAGTGCTCTTGAACACTCTGTAAGGTACTTTTGTGTTACCTTGTGAAACGTTACACCTGCTCGACTAGTGTAGAAACGGGTGGAAGGACGCTCTCGACTTTTCTAGAGGCTTCCCTCATTACAAAATTAATATCGTCTGCATTATCCTACGATCTGGAACATTTTAAGTTCTAATGTCGCATTCCTGTCAATTAACAATTTTCTAATGTCGCATTCCTGTCAATTAACTATTTTCTGATCACATATTCAAGTGCTAGGTTGAAGGGGTGGTGCCAGCCCATCGCCCTGTTTCAACCCTCTCGTGACATTAAAAAGTTCCAGTTTGCAGTTTGACTTTGGCTGTCGTCTGTATAATTGTCAATCTTGTCAGTTGCACTAATTCAATGGGTATTTGAAAGTAGCCTACAGTATAATTTAAAAAAGTTTATCCCTATCTATGCTGTCATACGCTTGCCTAAAATCCACGAAGATCTGTGTTAGGTACAGATTGTTTTCCCACATCTTCTCCATCAGTACTTTGACTGTGAAGATTTGGTCTGTAGTGGATCGGGCGTCACTCTTGACCGGCATATAAGGTTGCAGCCCACGTCTCTAGAGTCTCGCGACGTCAAAGCCAAGTTTTACCTTTTTCTCTCACATCTGAGTTCAGTACCTGTGCACACTAAACTCATAATATATCTGCTCTTCCTTAGAGCCATTCTTACATACGCAGCCACTGCATTTTGGTCTTTACTCTCAGCCCATTTGTTGTCGCCTGTTTGGAACCTTTCAAATCCGGGAACCTCCGCTACATCTCCAGCTCTCCCTGGTTTGCCAGAAATGATGCTATTAGGCGAGGGCTGAAGATTCCGTCTCTCTTCGGAATTCGTTCGGTCCCTAGACCTCAATCTACTCACCCGAGCCTCTGTCCCCTACCCATCCCCCCTCCGTCGGCTAAGCACAGACGTCGGCCCGCCACCTAGACGCCACAAACGCCTCCGAGCGCTGCTAGATAACACCCCCCCCCATAAGGCATCTTCTGACCTATCCCTCTGACCTTGTGAAGTTTCGCCCTCCCATCCCTCATGCCTATACCTTGTCGTACCGGGGCACGACGATAGACTAAGGGGGGTTGCGCTTGCCTTAAGTGTTCCTAATGCCGCCTTTTGTGGGTGTTTCCTCCTTTTCCCGTGACTCGACATTCCAACCGGCAGCCTCCAGAGACTTTTCCTGGGCGATTCGAGGCGCCCTGCCCGTTGTGGCCGGGCAAATTCCTACCTCCCTATAGAAAGTTATCTGAAGTCTCCAACATTCCGCTGTTGCGAGTCTTTTCAAAGTCCGGAGTTCAACAAAAATAACATAATTCCATCTTCCAAAAATAAAAGCACATGGAGGTTCCAATCCTGCAAAGCGCGACATAACTAATCAAGGTAACAAGCAAGCAATAGGCAGTCATCGGGTTAGCCCGGACACTGTGACCACTGGAGCGCATCAAACAGCTGCTCCGCACCCTTGGAGCCAATTCCAATTCTTGACTGGCAGTCAAGCGTAATGATGCAATGCAAGGTGGCCATTCTTTACGACTGGCTGCGGAAGTGGTAGCCTATATAACGTCCAACGCAGAACAATCTGAAGCGGTCTGACATTAACCGTAATAATTTGCGCCGATCATCATCATCATCATCATCATCATCATCATCATCATCATCATCATCATCATCATCATCATCATCATCATCTTCTTCTTCTTCTTCTTCTTCTTCTTCTTCTTCTTCTTCTTCTTCTTCTTCTTCTTCTTCTTTTTATCTACCTATGTGACTAATCCAATGGTTCCAATTTCGGTATATTTCTATTGCTCTTCCTACTAGGTCAACTTTTCTCCCTCAGTGTAGTTTAGTTGTAGTGTAGTTCTCCCTCCCTTTGTGTCTTTTTCCGTCTTGTCTCTTCTTTCCATTTCCTCTTAACTAACGCTACTGCTCCTTATCATGATATCTACCCCATTTGATATAATTTTGCTTTTCTCTTTTCATTAATTATCAAATTTTGTTCTACTGTTTATTATACTCCATACCATGAAATATTACATATATTCGTTTAGTATTTGCGGCACACAACTAAAAGTCCTATGCTTCTATGCTTGTCGTACAGAATTGGGTTCAGATGTTTACTGTAAATTCTGGTTAATCCAAATCTGCTTGTTTCTTCTTCTGTTGTCCCTCCGTTCTATAATACGAATCCGAAATGTTAGAATTTACCTGTTCTAAGTAGATCGACTATGACCATCACAGTTATATCACATAACTGCAGTAGTGGAAGGTATTTTTTTGTATAAAATATCTGTACAGTATACCACATATTATAATACGATTATATTACATTACAGAATACATAATACTACGATTACATTATAGAATGTAAACCAAATTGATTCAGAGTGAACTGACTTAGTATGGACTTATATCTGACAAGCAGACCATTGAACAAATACGACACGCGGAGACAAATAAAAGGACTTTTCAATACAATGACATACAATTTACTTATATTTGTTACATAAGTAAATGTGCAATAAAACAGGTTATAACGTAACTTTGAATTATTCATATAATAGCTGTTTTCCGCGGCTTCGCACGCGAATATTTGACCTTAAATAAATATTTTAATATAATTTGTATTGTCGATGTCTATATGGTGTTCTGTCAGCTTATATAACAATTTTGTACTCATTAGTCAAATTCTCTCCAAAGCTGTTTTCAACACTTGTACTCTTTTAACTTGTACTAAATTATTATGTTAGTGCAACAGCCTTTGGAGATTTAAACGTACCCTTTATAAAGCCTTTGGAGATATTTATAAAGTACCTGTTAAATCAAAAGCGCTACTAAATATTTTATTTTAAGTGTTACTGTGTTAGAAGCATTGTATAACACATTAAACGTTATGTTTTCCTCAACCATGGCTTTTATTTATTTCAGGAGTAAACTAAAAACCAATAACCGTTGTCATCTAGCCTCACAAATGAAAACAACACGTACTTTCGCTTCGCATTAAGTAATTGGACAATTTACAATTAGTACCCTTTTCTTTTCCACATAGTAATACGTATATTGATACAATCGCATATTACATAAAACATGGAAAATGTACTGCAGGAAAGGATAAATGTACAGTTCCGATGCCGTTAAATAACTTTTGCTTATTTACTTCTTACTATGGTAATTAATTTAGTCTCCATGGTGTTTTTGACATCTTTAGTAGTTGTATTTAATATATTAAATATATTTAATATATTTCATTACTTTTTAATTGCATCATCAGAAATACGTATAAACATAAATTTTATAATCGTTTAAGACAGTTACAAAATATATAGACGTATCTCTATACAAAATTACAAAATATATCGATACAATCGCATACTAAAAACATTAAAAGCTGCAGGAACGGATAAAGGAACAGTCCCGATGCCGCTAAATATCATTTGTTTATTTACTTGTTACTGTGGTAATTAATTCTGGTCTCCATGGTGTTGTTGACATTTTTATACGCGTCAACGGAAGGCATAATTAAAACGGCCTAAATCGTCCGAACGGGGCAAAATATCAAATTCTAAGTTAGACAGTATTTTTCGCCTTGTGTCAAAGATACCTGTGCAAAATTTGGTGTCAATCGGTGTAACGGTGTGGATTTGTTTTCAGTACCCATAAGTCCTCAGACTTTGAGTTTTATATATATTGTTACGACGGTCTACTTGATCGTTGTAGGTACAGTGTTTTCACAAAATAAGTGCAATACACCAATTAAGTCACTAATCACCAGCTTTAATTTTTACAGTTAAACAGTTCGTAATTAACAACACATTCCACTTCAACAAATCAAATAAAAATTGTTCACACGCAATAAAATGTCACTAATATTAAACACAATGGTATTACAATTTTACCGCCCGATTATAAAACGCAACACTTCAATAATAACTACTTGAACAAGCACAGTAATCTCGCCCGATAATAACTCGAACCGCTCTATAAATATACCGCCACTATACTGAGATGAACGTCGTTGAGTACTGGTATTTATAACCGGTCGAAAATCTAGACGATTCCACATACTACATATTACCTTTAAACTATGACGTATTTGCTTGGGCCCTTGACACAGTGAGAGTGGCCGCTTCAATTCTCGCACCGTCTGGAAAGTGCGGTCACAAGCACGTACGCCACACGCGTTACATCGAGATTCTTCTGGCACATTCGAAAAACACGAAGATTGTTCTGTGATGTCGTAACACTATAGATTAATATGTATGTATATTGCAACAATACATATATTTGCATATTTGCCCAGGGCGGTATGTTTGTAAATATTTAGCATAGAAAATACATAATGAACAGTTGTTAACAATATTATGCAGACTAAGAATTGTCAGAAAGCGTACATCTGCCCCGCGAGTGAATACAGCGCTTGTGTGTTTGTGTGTGTGAACGCAAGCTACGACAGGCAAAGTCTACGATGGGGTGATGCGTACGAATTGTTGGTTTGTCTGTTATCAGGTTTTAACCGAATAAAAATAAACTAATTAATACATTTTAAACCTGTGAACAAAGACTTACCCCAATTATAAAAACATCATTACAATGTGTTAAGGAATTTTAAACGAATATAGCGATGTAAAAGTATTGCAGAAATTTGCAATAATAAAGACGCTAGGTAATGTAATGTTAATTACTAGTGTAATTAAACAGTAATTAATAAGTGTGTTATATGTGAGTGACCAGAACAAAATTACGCAAACGATGATATCGTTCGTGCTACGAGTGTGTTTACGAAATCGCGAAAATGAACCAAAAAGTTATTTGTAATTAAAAGGACGCTTTGCACGAAGTGACAATATCTAACAGGTCGAAAACAGTCCTGAACTTGTCAGATTGCCGTCCAGTATAAATACCACCGGCAATTTTGGGGCGATCTCAGAGAGACTCAAGACATCTTCACACAACGTCACGCTGCTGGTCTGCCGACCGATCGAACCTTTACCACACACACTTATGGAGGAACTCTGGACCATCACAAACAACAAACCGTAGAGACAGAGAACACAGCATCAGCATTATCATCATCATCAAATTCTCAGGATTCAGGACACACACACACACACACACACACACACGCAACGGTAACGTCGGCAGTATGCAGGTGATGAATAAACAATTATATATTTTTTTTGTGAAAAGAAGTCTTAAAAAGAAACTTATATATGAACAGTAAAGACTTAAAGTTTTAAATATAATCATTGTACATAAATTTAAAGGGTAGTTAAAGAAAATAATTTAATTTAACAAGAAAATTTAAAAATACTAATCTTCTGTTGTATGTTAAAATTTGGGTGTGTCAGTAGAAATAAACAACAGGTTGGAAGTAAATATTATATTTTTATTTTGTTTATACAATTAGTTTTATTCTTGAGATTTAATATTATTTGTGTTTGTAAATGAGTTGCTATTATTATTTAAAATTTGAGTCAAATCCAGACACACTGCAATAAAAAGTGTTTAGATAATTTGTTTGACATGTCTGTTTAGCTAGTAATATTATATGGTTGTTTATTTTATATGTCATGAACAGCATTGAAGGTTATATTGTATTTTTTGTAAACTTATGAAAGAGAATATTTTTTATTTATTTTTAGAATTCGGAATTAAATATTTGCATATTGTCGATTAATATTAATAAATCATAGAATGATTATGTTGAAACGGTTTTAACTAATTATTTAATGTCATCAACATCTCACTCCTCTTTGAAAATTATTCTATTATTGTACAACTACATATAGTTGACGCAACGAGAATAAAAAAAATCCTGCGACCTGGCCGGTGTGATACACTTCACAGTTGCGTTGAGTACATGGTAATGTATTTGTGTGATTATTTGAAATACTTGTAACGTTGCATAATAATTTGGCGTGCCCAACGTGTGGCTCGATATATGTTAATTATCGTATATGTTCAAAATTAATAAGTGTGTTATTATTATTATTGTTATTAATATTATTGTATTGTAATCGTAATATTGTTGTGTATTTCACAACTGGCGCTCAACAAAACTGAAAGAGGAGAGAAATTGTTGGTATGAGATAATTTATAATAATAATAAACGTAAATAAATAATATTAAATAAAAACCAATAGAGTCGCGGTTTAACAATAATAATTAATATAAAAAAAAAAGAATTTAAATTTAATTCTAATACAACGAAATGGCTACACCGCAGAGAGGAGTTGATATTGAGGCTATGTTTAGGAGTCTCCAGGAACAAATCCAAAAGAATAATGAGGAAGTTAAAGCTGAATTAGCGAAAAATAAAGACGAAGTTAAAGCCGAATTTAAAGCTGAATTAGCGAAAAACAATGAACAAATACAAAAGAAAGCGAAGAAAGTAGGGCCGAATTTAAAGCTGAATTCAAAGAGTTTAAAGAACAACTGACTACAAAACTCGAAGAAACTAATACCAGAATAGAAGTATTAGTAGCTAGAGTAGAACAGTCACTAAACGAACAAGCTTTAAAGATGGAGAATAGGTTTAAAGAACAGAAAACAGAATGGTCGAAAGAATTAAAAGAAGGTATTAAAAAATTAGCTGAACACTGGAATGAAAAGTTTAGAGTTTCAAAGCAGGAACAAGATGTGAGGATAAGAACAGTTAGTGAACAAATCCGGAAATACATTAATAAAACGCAGGAATTGGAAGCCAGAACGACGACGTTGGAAACTGCTGTAGTAGAGTCTGCAAAATCCACCAAGGACTACTCAGGTGAAATGAACACACTTAAGGAAGACCTACGTGGAGAAGTAGGACGTCTGAGAACGGAGATCAAGAGACGACCGGCACAGATGATGATGTATCCAACATAGATAGAGGAACGGACCAAACTAGTATTCAAAGGGTTGAAAACAGATAGCCCAATTGAATTTTTATTAAATTGTGAACGGGGAATGGAATTAATAGGTAACACTATAACTAATTGTTAGTAAGCATTTTCAAGATTGTGCTGCACGATGGTATACCAATTGTCAGAGATAATTTAACTACATATGAACAATTTAAAGAATCGTTTGAAGGCCGCTATTGGAATATTCACACAAAAACAAATACGAGACCAATTAGAATATGGTAAATATCAACATAATGGTAGACTTACCTTAGAGGAGTATGTCATACAACTCGTGGAAAGAAGTAAACGCTTAAGACCCACATTTACACAACACGAATTGGTACTTAAATTAGCACATCAATTTCACAGAAATATAAGATTAGCCGTATGTACACAAGGAATTAAAACTGTTGAAGACTTATTAATTTTACTCACGCAGTCCGAACACATGTTTCACACCGATTACATAAATAAAACTAATTTCCAAGACGAGAGAAGGTATGCTGAAAACTTCGGGCAGAGAGAATTTAGAGGAGAAGAGCGCAAGGTCGAGAGTAAAACAGAGGGAGTAATACGAAGGGTGGATACACCTGGCCGAATTCGAATAAGAAATTTACCGAACCTTATACCCGGAATGTACAAATAATAGTTCAGAAGTCGACGAAGCCGATACCGCAAATGCCATCTACCTCAAAGCAGAGTTGACCGTCACATGAAGTAGGAATGAATAGCCTGTCTCCGCCTGATTTGTACGCCGTCATCATAGCACCGGATACAATTGCAAGACGTGTGAACGAATGTAACAGCTGTCCAACTGTTACTGTACACATCAACAACTGTAAAGTGCGGGCATTAATCGACACAGGAAGCGAAATATCTGTTATTAGTAAGACATGGCTACACAGCAACAAACAATATTTTAAACCAACACCCACTCTACCTGTTAATGAATTTTACATAACCACTGCTAATCGTACCAGGGAACGAGTTAAGCAACAAATATTTGCGAATATAACGTGTGGGAATGTACAATATGAATTACCTATGTTAGTAGTAAATAAAGTAGTACGTCACTGTATATTAGGAATAGATGCTTTAATTAAAATGAAGGCTGTAGTAAATATAGCAGATCAAACGGTGACGTGCACACTGAATAATGTCACACAAAATATTAAATTGAATGTAACCGAAGAAAATCAGTCGTCAAATATAAGTGAACCGGTAACTATCTCCAGACCTCCAGTAACCTATGCGAATGATAAACATCGTAGCAAAGAAAACAATGGTGAACACCAAGGGGTAGAGCAAATAGACACCTTAATTAAAGAGTATGCAGACATATTTAGCGAACTGCCTACACAAACAAACGTATATGAACATCGAATCAAGGTCACAGATCCGTCAAAATTCGTGAGGAGGACGTATCCAGTCCCAATGAAATATGAGGAGCAAGTTGAGAAAGAAATCAAAAGAATTCTGGATAATGACGTCATAGAACGATCGAACAGTAACTTCTTAAACCCGTTGGTTGTGGTGAAAAAGAAGAATGATGAAATTCGACTATGTTTGGACATGAGGAATTTGAATAGCGTAGTAGAAAAGGATTTTGACTGTGCATCCACGGCAGACGAGTTGTTCACAAAATGCGAAGGAGCTAAGTATTTAACTAAACTCGATTTAACCTCTAGTTTTTGGCAGATTCCCATTCGAGAAAGCGATAGAAAATATACTGCATTTCTGTATAAAAATAAATGCTACCAGCGTAAGGTAGTACCTTTTGGTCTAAGCACAAGCCTAACAGCCATTGTAAAATGTTTAGAAATTGCATTAGGCCCGGAAGTAGAACCTTACACCATAATTTTTGTTGATGACATATTGGTCATATCGAAAACATTAGAAGAACATATAATCAATTTACGCACTATTTTTGAGAAGTTTCGACAAGCTCGCATCTCATTAAATTTAGATAAATGTGAATTTATGCGATCGTCTATAAAATTTTTGGGTCATATTGTATCTCAGGAAGGTATACGACCAGATCCATGCAAAATAAACAGTATCACCGAGTTCCCAATACCGAGAAATGTAAAAGAGTTAAGAGCATTCCTAGGTCTAACGGGATACTATAGACGATTTTCACCATTATATGCAGAACAAATCAAACCACTATTGGAGCTTACAAAGAAGAAAGTGAAGTGGAAATGGGAACAACATCACACCAATGCATTCAACAGGGTCAAGGCACTGTTTGTGGAAAATATTATGCTACACCATCCACAACGTGAAGGAAAGTAGGTCTACATCATCTACTCGGACGCCGGCGACTATGCAATAGGGAGCGTACTCTACCAAGAAGATTCAAAAGGAGAACTTCGAGTGATCGCCTACGCAACCAGAGTGTTCAAAGGTGCCGAGAAACATTACTGTACTTCGGAGAAGGAAATATTGGCCATCGTATATGCATTGAAACAATTCCGTTATTACATCTATGGAACGCACTTTGAAATCCACACTGATCACCAAGCTCTATCATTCTTACTGAGGTGCAGAATCACAAATGCGAGACTGATGAGATGGATTCTGGCCATAGAAGAATATTCTTTTACCATTAAATACTGCAGAGGAACCGACAATAAGACAGACGATACACTAAGTCGATATGTCACGGAGAAGAAGGAAGAGACTCATTTCTCCAATGATAAAGACTTGAAATTACTGCATATCCAGTATAAAGCAAACGACGAAGTAAAACAGCTACTCCAGAACTTAGCAAGAGAGCAAGATAAAGATCCAAAGCTTCAGCAATTAAAACAACAACCATCGCACGATAAGTATGCAGTTAAAAATATATTTAAATTAATGGACCAAGACTGGAAAGTAATGTTATCACCAGAAATGTTACAACAGTTAAATACACCATGTCACGAAAGTCTAGCCCATGCGTCAGCATTAAAATGTTACTGGACTTTGAGAGAAGATTTCACCATCAATAATATGTTTAGGAGGATTAAAGTCGTCTTAAAAAGGTGTCATGATTGCCAGACCGCTAGACATCCCCAAATTTACACACCTATGTAGCTATGCAAAGCATCAGAGCAAAGGAGAAAGGGGAGTTGTTAGCTCTGGAATTCTTGGGTCCGTTGCCACGATCAAGTCGGGGTGTTAGGCACATTCTTGTATGTGTAGATGTGTTTACCAAGGCTGTCCAGTTATACGCTATTATGCGACCCACCACAAAGACTGTTCTGAAGATAATACTGCAGAGGTATGTACCCACATATGGTCACGTAAAGAAGATAATTACGGATCAAGCCAAACAATTTAGGAATAAGCTATGGTCGGAAACGTTAACGCAGCAAGGAATAAACCCATGCTTACTTCAATTAGGCATCCTCAGGGTAACCTTGCCGAACGTGTTAATAAAGAATTGGGCAAGTATATGCATATATATTGTCATGATCAGCATAACAAATGGGCTGAATACTTGCCGTTCTTTGGAAAATCTATTAATGAAAATTATAGTGAAGCTACTGGATACCCACCAATTGAATTGGGAGAAGGGCAGAAACCAACTAGATTTTGGAAAAACTTCGTTAGTAAACCTGAAAACAGAATCTACCTATACCTATCAGAGTCAAAAATTAGATAACGCAAGAAATAGGATAAAAGATAAGGGTCTGAAGAGGGTAGAGAGATTCAATCCAACACACAAGTTAGTGGAATTTAAAGTTGGAGATATGGAATTGATACGAAGTAATCCAGTAGGGAAGAGAATAGACTACACCGACAAAAAGTTCTTTAGATTATACGAAGGTCCCTATGTTCTTCTTAGGGACATAAAAATATATAACATATTATGTTAAAAATATTTGTGAGGTTAAGATTGTCAAGTGTCAAGATTTTTCTATCTCAAAAATTTTTTTTTTTAATTTCCCACAAATTGAGAACAGTGGACAAACGCCGTTTTGAAAAGAAGGCCTGAATTTGAAAACCAGACAAGCGCCACAGACCAAATTGTTGGGAAATCAAAAAAAAACTGTATAATTTAAACACGTGTTAGAAAGTGTAAATTTTTATTCTAATATGACAAAAATGGCCATAATATATTTTATTTTCAGTCACTTATACTTTTATTTTACTTAAGAGTAATTAACAGTGGGCCTCGGAATTTTGTGGAGATGTCTGGTTTTCAAACTCATCATCTTTGTGAACAGAAATATGAAATAAAAATACAATTTTTAATATTAAAACCAGTTTATTATGTTAAAAAAAGAACAATAATGAAAAATTAATAAATGATTTTTTATTCATCATCTTCTGACTCAGAACACGGATTGTTTTGATTGTTTGATGGTCCATTTACTTTAGTCAACTTTTCATACCATTCGTGATAGATGGGTGGAACAAACTTTGATTTCACGTATTGAATCTCCGTGAATTTGCTCGGTTTCAAAGAAATAGCACTCACTCGCAACTGATCAATATTGGTGAAATCAATTTCATTTACTCTGGTGGTGCTAGAAATTGTAGAAAATGTTTCGGTAACAATGCTGTTATGATCAATACTGACGGTTACGTTTTGTCCTTCATAAACAAAACATCTGTACTTAGAAACTGTAAATTTACTGCCCTTAATACTTAAATTTTTTTTTGTATTAGCTACAGAAACTTTTTTAAATCTTTGACCATGTCCTGATTAACTTGAACTATTTCAAATGAACTGGATGCACGCTGCACCATTTGGTAGTACTCTTCAAGCAAGAAAAGATACTCTTTCTTTCCCGTACTCCGCGGCCGGCAAAGCTGAAGTCTTTTCCACTACCATGGAGGAGCAATTCACCGTCCACGGAGGCGTCTGCGACCCCGTCCACTCGGCCGAGGTCGCAGACTTCCTATCTGGATATTTTTCCCGTCCTCCAGCTGACACACCTGACCCGTTCGACCGAGCCGATGTTGTTTCGGCCATTGGTCGACTTCGCCCTAAGCGGGCGCCCGGCGATGATCGTATCGGTGCGGCGGCGCTACAACACGCTCCCCCTAGCCTCATTAATCTGGTCCACGAGCTGTTCAATGGATGTCTCCGGCTCCATTACTTCCCCAGCCTGTGGAAGCGTGCAAAAATCATTATGATTCCCAAGCCTCGCAAGCTGCGTACTGTCCCCTCAAACCATCGACCCATCTCACTGTTGGCAGTCATATCGAAGGTACTCGAGCGACTCCTGCATGGTCGTTACGCGCCCCTGCTGGATGGTTTCATTCGGCAGGAGCAGTTCGGCTTCCGCAGAGAGCACTCGACGACTCTTCAACTCGTCAGGGTTGTTACCCAACTGACGGACGCCTACAACAAAAATCTGTCCTCCGTCGCTGTTTTGCTCGACGTGAGTAAGGCCTTCGATCGAGTCTGGCACGAAGGCCTTCTCTACAAACTGGTCCACTCCCCTCTCCCTGCCTCTTTCTTTCATTTTCTCCTATCGTACTTGTGCGATCGCGTCTTTAGGGTATGCGTGGATGGGTCGAACTCATCCGTTCGACCAGTCGCCGCAAGCGTACCTAAAGGATCTGTCCTTGGCCCCGTTCTGTACCTCGTGTACACGAAGACCTGCCTGTACAGCCTGGAGTCACTCTCTCGCTCTATGCGGATGACGCCCTGTATCATGCCAGCTCAGCGAGTCTTGATTTCACAGCTGGCCTGGTACAACGTCAGCTCGCCGTACTTCCGGACTGCCTAAGGAAGTGGAGGATGGCGATCAATGCGGAGATATCCGAGGCGATCGCCTTTATTTGTAAATTTACTTCCCGATGCCAGTCCCTCTCCCTTGAAGGGAGCCCAATCGAATGGAAACCTACTGTAAAGAACTTGGGCGTGAGTCTTGACCGACGCCTAAGCTTTGCAAATCACGTCTCCCTGAGTCTCCAGCGCGCCAGAGGCGTCAGAGCCAAACTATTTCCCTTTCTTTCTCATCGGGGTTCAGTGCATGTGCGCATTAAACTCACCATTTACTTGCTCTTTCTTAGGGTAATCCTCACTTACGCAGCTTCCGCCTTTTGGGTGCTACTCCAGTCCATCCGTTGTCGCCCGTTTGGAAGCTTTCCAATCCCGAACCATCCGCTACATCTCCAACACTCTCTGGTTTGTCAGAAATGATGCCATCAGGCGAGGGTTGAAGGTTCCTTCACTCACCGAATTCGTTCGGTCCCTTGCCCTCAAACTGTGCCGAAGTATGTTCGGCATATTTGAAAAATCGCGTGCGAGGGCCACGACCTTCGGAATTGTCGTCTACTGAGCAAAGTAGGCGCCTTAGCGAGCAGTGTTGTTGTATAGAGTAAACTAGTTGGCGGTGACCTTGACCGACAATATTTGTGTGGCAGGTTCCGGATCAGCTGATTACGTACTTTTTCCGTCTCCTTCTGAAGCCTCGTGTTTTAGCCGAGACAAATTTTCTTTTTTTCCTTTCTTAACTGTCGAAGTGAACACTTCGGGGACTGGCGGCTGGGACATGCATTTAGTATCTGCTTCTATTATGCAAGTTTAATTTAAAAGCGTCTCAGGGTTCTCGACTCATCGGGAGATTGGGGTGACGACGATGATGACCGCCCATCTGTCATCATCAGCAGAGAGTAAGCCATCTAGTCTCCTCCACGCCGCCAGCCCACGTACCGCATCCAGCATAATCATTAATCCCGTCTAGAAAGGACCATCCACTCGACATTACCGGCATCACTCAGGACCGAAACTCTTCCAACAGTCTGGAAACTCAGGTGGGATCTCTCCATTATTACTAACTTCAGACACCTTCCACAGTTGTTCAGTTCTAAACAGCAAAACCTGTGAACAGTCTTAAGAATTGTAGACTTAAATCTGTGAACTTGTAAGTTTTTGTAAGAACATGCACCATGCAGGTGTAAAACTGTTTTTTGACTGTGTAATAGGAGATCTTATTCTGATATGCCCCATTAATTTACTTTATGAAAATTTTCTAATATTAAAGTTCTTATGTAAAGGGAGTTATACACGCATATATATATATATATATATATATATATATATATATATATATATACTTAGCGCCGCATAATTTCTTCATCACACCCCAATTTTTACCCAGGGTATCTAAAACCAATTTGACGAACTTGTATAAGTACATTTTTAGGTGATGAAGTTATTTTGCCCAAGTTATGGTGTGTCAGCGTACGAAAAACTTATACAAATTTTTATACATCGTATTTTTGCTGTACGCTGAAGCCAGACAACCTGTTCGATATATATAAATGTATATAATGAAATATGGGTAGTTAGTCGGCCATATTGGCATTCGTAATAATTATTCTATAAAATTTTTAACATGTGTAAAAAAGACAGACACTACAGAGGGAAGTGTGTTTTTATTCTGTTTAGTAGGTATAACGAAATATTGCGACCGGCCATTAGTTTAGTTGTTGACCGGCTATTAGTTTAGTTGGCGCTGTGAGGTAATTTGTTTTCGTTTGTTAAGGTGTGTGGGACAGAATTTTGTTCGTATTGTAGCGTTTGCGATTGCAAGTCGAAGTAAAAAGATGTTACTATAGTAAAGATGTTGGAGGCGCTAGGAATAATAATGAAATGTAAGATGATCATTTATTTAGTGTATGTTGTCCGTTGTTTGTAGCAAATTAGCTGTGTTAGGTTATGTATGAATGTCTAGATTCCTTTGGGTTTGTAACACTACCTGTTATAGACCCAACTATACATAATATCACTGTGTTCTGTCCAAAATTTAATAATGGAGCAAATTAGCATTCTAATTTAATTAATACAACATACCTAGGCTAACACCATACGTTCTTATGGGAGTAAAAATTTAATTTTTTGTCATCTCTAATATATTATTCTATTAAATGTATAACATGTGTGCAAAAGACAGACACTAGAGGGAAGTGTGTTTATACCATGTGTTTACTCTGTTTAGTTAGTGCAATGAAAAAAAGGCGCCAACCAATAATTTTAGTTCGCGCTTTGTTCAGTGTTCAGTGTGTTCGCGGTAATAGGTAAGGTCTGTGTGCAATGAAAAAAAGGCGCCAACCAATAGTTTTAATTCGCGCTTAATTCAGTGTGTCCACGGTAATAAGTAAGGTGTGTGGGACAGTATTATTTTTGTTTGCCATGGGTAGTCGGAGCAGAAAGATGTTGGAAGCCCTAGGGATAAAAATGAAATGTAAGATGATCATTTATTTAGTGTATGTTGTCCGTTATTTGTAGCATATTAGGTGTTATGTTAGGTTATGTTTTCATGTCTAGATTACTTTGTCGAACACGTATCTGTTATAGAACCAACTATGCCTAATATCACTGTGTTCTGCCCAAAATTTAATAATTGAGCAAGTTAGCATTCTAATTTAATTAATACGATTTTATTTTTTCATTATTAGCGGGCCAATTTATACAAAAACAAAAATTCTGGAGTTTTGTATTGTAGTAATAAGTCTATTCGTAATAATAATAATTCATATTTATTTAACGGACCTGTTGCTTGATGAATAAACTAGTGTTTGTCACGGAGTTTTAGGGTAAATAGAATTGCCATAATAAATTTAATACAGTAGGCCTATTGTTTTGATTGTGAAACAAAAATCATTTGTTTGATGTTTTAATTCAGTTCACTTATCCCCAATAAGTAAAAACCTTTACAAAGGTGCATAAGGTATTATCATTTGCTTTAAAAATTGAATTCCAAAATAATACAAAGACTATTTAAATTAGATTTGTTCCTTTACTGCATTAATAAAACCTGTCATTTACGCGTCACCTTCGCTATACGTTAGACCTCACAATTATGCTACATAAATATCAAACACACTTAGTGTTCCGAGTTGTTAATACAATAGTGATATAAATATCAGGTTACTAAACCTTTACACAGAATAATTTTATTAGATGCATTGTTGTAAAACTTTAATATTGTAATTCCTGCTTTGAAAAGTGCAGGGTAAAACAGAAAAATCAAAATATCAGAATAATAATATTTGAATAGAAATCATAGATTCTTTGTGGTATACAGGAACATGAGTATTTATTGTATTGTATGCAAGTTGGATGTCATAACATGAAATTATCAGTTAAGGATAGTTCAGTGTTTAGATAAGACTTTGATTCTATAACCCTAGGACTAGGAATAAACTTCCAGTTAGTTTTGTGCTGATGTATTATTAACAACAGCAAAGTTCCTGTGATAATAGAACTGATTTCGCTGAAAGATTAATTATGTTAACAAAACTAGCAAACTAGCAGGGCATTAGCCGATTAACTTACAGCTGAATAGCCTGTAAGCCTAACCTAACTCTGAAATAAAATGAATTACTTTTAGGAAAAAATCAAAATTTGTTTGTGTTATGTAGGCTTGGGTGTTAAGTATAATAGGCTAAGTTCTTTATCACAGTAAATTGTCTCTAGCTCCAGATACTTGCATGTCTACATCAATTGTCATATTTTACTTTTCAGATGACTGTGAAAGTAGGCAAAGTAGGCCTAGGCCTAGGAGACCTACAGCAAAAAAAGGTACATATAGTTTTAATTGTTATTTATATTCAGTGTATAAAAGCACCCCTTAACTCAAATCAACTAAAAATATAAAATTAATTAACCCATTTTTGAAAAAGACCCTGTGAGGGAACTGACTCCAGTTAAATGAAATATGTATTCTGTATTAAATGCTTATTCTGTATAAATATCAAGTTACTGATACCTTTACACAGAATAATTTTATTTAGATTAAGTCTGGCCTATGATAATATAACTGATTTAGCTAAACTTACTGCGGATTAGCCTGTAAGCCTAACCTAACTCTGAAATAAAATTAATTACTTTTAGAAAAAGATCAAAAGTTTATAGGACTGGGTGTTAAGTATAATAGACTAAGTTCTGTATCACAGTTGAATTATCTTTAGCTCCAGAACTTACACCAATAGTGCATGTCTACATATATTTTCATACTTTACTTTCATATTTGACTGGGAACGTAGTAAGTTCAGTGTTAATTTATTCATGTTACCTTATATTTGGTGTATAAAATCACCCCTTAAACTCTAGTTAACTTAAAACTAAGATTAATTAACTGATTTTTAAAAAAAAGTCCCTGTGAGGGCACTGACTGCAATATAATTAAATAATTTTTCTTTATTATAGATACTCCTGTAAGTCTGACAATTATTTTGTCTACTCTAAAAAATTCCATTTATTACTTTTATGGTGATTCCTGTATGAACATTACATAATTGTATTTTTCTTACAGATGTATTTTGTGAAAATTTGCATCGTTTTTTAAACGATTGCAAACATTATTCAAAACCTGATATAACACAAACAGAAGTTTCTGATGTAACCGATCAAGACTTGGTAAGTTTGAGTGGTAGATTAGGCCTGAAATTTATGCTAAATTTTGTTCGTAAATTCTGCCTAAATTTTTTGCCAGTAACTTAATCTATGGCTTTGATATGAAGTATAAAATGTCTGAAGACAAGTACTAAGCCTTGAGTTCCTACTGAGTACACCCATTAGCCTATAGAAATATTAGCTAGACTGCGTACGTTTTCAATTGTAAAAATGAAATAGGCCTACCTATATTTGTGTAATGTATCCAATTTGTAAGTCATTTTATTCGTAAAATGAGGTCCTACCTAACACAAGATGGTAGGCCTTACCATAATATATTTAATTTGTACTCTGCTCGTATTTAACTAGTTACATATTTTATTTTATTCTTCAGTCCTGCTATATTACTCTAAATATACTTTCAAATTCAGGATTTTTCAGAGAAACGTAATTAATTAAATAAGATATGACTTAATAAGTTAAGGTTAATTTTAACACCTAATATAACAAAATTTATAATATAGGCCTATGGCTACTGTAATACGGAAGCAAACTGTTGTAATATTTTGTACACATAGTTACTTTCATAACATCGAGTCCATTAAATTGTAATTTATTTGACATAAAAATTTTATTTTAACACAGCTCTGCTTTAAAAATTAAGGACTAACATTTGTCAGGTAAAAGAAAAAGTGAAAAGAGAATTTGAACTGTGACTTCTTTAATTTTTGAGTTAAAAAGCTTTTTAATCTCGATTAAATTTTTTAATAAAATTGTGCTGTTTTTAAATTTTATAATATTAACTTGCAGACAGAAAAGGTTTTGCTGGTAACTAAAGAAAGCATCGTTCTTTTATCTTATGTAAAATTTATTATTGCATGCAAGTCTGAATAAAGCTCACTAAATTAAAATTATCACTGCTTACAGCAGGTTCTTAAACCCGATAATTGATGTAGGCCTATAGTTATTTTTATTTATTGTCTTATCTGAGTGACAGGGCAAATCAGGGGAACAGATATTTTAATAATTGTAATAAGTTCAACCTTTGGGGAACCTCTTTTAACCAACATGCATAACAACATGACACAACTCTAAACAAACGCTAAGTGTCTGGTGGCAGTAGACAAAGCGAGTTGCATAATCATCTACGACTCAGGAAAAAACTGTGTAATACCTCTCAGTCAACGTCGAGCAGACTTATAACAAAGTGCTCGCGAGCAAGTTACATTGGCCGACAAAATATTAGTTCAAATGAGTTAAAACAATAGTGTAAATCTACAGAAAGGGGACAGTCAAAGCTAGCGTCAAAATTTTAACATTTTAAACCTATTTTCGGAGTGTATGGTGAACACAGTGACTCAACCATGATGGCAAAATAACTGGACGAGGTCTTCAAGAAGGATGAGTACAAAAAATAACTGTTAACCAATTTCCCACTTAAAATTATTAACATCATTTAAATTCACTTACAGAAGTAAGTATAGTTGCTTAATCCTATGTTCTGTCCTAAAAACTTGGATTGTTATTAATGGACATTTAATTATGTGAATGTAATGGTAAATACCGGACTGAATAGTGAAATGATTTTGTGGTATACCGATTTTGTTAAAAAATGACATTGGACGACGTAAATTGTATATAATTTTGTAATGTTGTCACTTTCTTATTATAATTGTATAGTATTTTAGGTAACTAACGTGTGTAGTAGTGATTGATTTCATAATAATAATAATGTTTCATTTGACACAATTCTCATCAATGCTGATATTGCGCTGATATATATATTTTTTTCTATTCTTCTATGTTATATAAACACGAGAAAAATAATTTTAAACGGCGGTCGAACCTATTTACGGAGACAAAAAATTAAATTTTTACTCCCATAAGAACGCATGCAATGGTGAATGAGCGCCATATTGACTGTGTAGACGGTGAGAAATGTCATAATTATCCGATTTTGCCTTAATGTAATTCAATTGCCTATAACGCAAAGCATTATATTTCGGACTCGTGGGTGGCCGGCTCACCGCACATGCTTTAGTCTCCGACGCGTCCGAGGTTACTAATAATAAACTCGCGGTGGGCTCAACGCAAAGCTTTAAACCGCCGTTTGGGCTCAACGCAATTTTGAACATGTAAGAATCATGTAAATGTTGTTTTGATAAAGCGTCACGCGTCAACAACAGCTGGACCTATGTCATTTCTCACCGTCTACACAGTCATGTAATTATGAAATTTTTATAATGAAATGAAATTAAATTGAGAAAAAATGTTTAAAGGATAGTAATCATGGTACTAAGTTTGACAATTTCGATATGAAGGTTATAATAGATGGTAAATGAATTTTATAATGAAATTGAATCAATAAGAGAGGATTTAATTAATGTAAAATGTTTTACATAATATAATTAAATTAATTTTAAATAGTTTAATTAATGTAAAAGATTGAAATATGGGTAATAAATTTGAATAATTTATTTTGATGTGAAATGTATAATAGATGGTAAATGATTAAAAGCTTCTGATTAAAATGTTTTAATAGAAATTCATAGTTAAAATTATAATGTAACAATTCAGGAGCTTGGAGGAGCAAGGGCGAATATGAAAATCATGGTGTTGGGAAATCGTGTTTAAAGTTTGTGAATACTCTTAGGATAGAAAGGGCGAATATGTATTTCAGTATTATAGAACATAGATTTCGATTATTTTACATTATTATTTATAAATAATTAACGATAAAATAAAATTACAAATAATTTGGTTAAAGTTTAAGTAAAAATCATCAACTAATAATACAACTAATTACAAATAATAATGTAAATATCGGTATGGAGAACCATACATGACTTCCATGTTCTAATGTTTATATTTAAAATCATTTACTTGAATTCGGTTCGATAATTTCTAACAAGTTATGTGTGTTCCTTGTAAATCGTGTTTTATGTTTGACAAATTGAAGGATGTTTTATGTATGATTTTCTTTTCAGGATACTTTATTTATCAGAATTAAGTACTTCACTCTTGTTAAAACGTAAACCGTTGCTGGTAAACTACCCCTCTCCCTTAACCTATCTTCACCAAAATCAATAGGCCTTGAGTCCTATACAACTCGGGTGCATATGCAAAAATTATTTGTAATTTTTATTTATTATTTTATATTATTTATTTGGTTCTGTTTGAATTTTCAACAGTTATCGTTCGCCATAGAAAAAATTCTACATACAGACGCTTTTCGGAAAATGACTTTTCTTCATGTTTTGAGGGTAGTACAATCAGAAGCAGCCTTTATCTCGAACATGATTTTTTCGCGATCACCATACTTCCATTTCCTTACGAAACACAGAAGTAAAAAACAGGTTAAGACTAAACAACATTGCTATCTTTAACCTGTTTGAAAAACGTGTGATAACATCCTGAAATCAATCCCAATAAAATAAACTAAAATAACACGATAAAAATAGGCGTTATTGAAACATTATTTAGAAGATACTTATTGACTGAATTGATTTTCCTATATTTCATATATCAAACATATACGCAAATGCTGTATAATAAAACTGTTTGTATGTTTAAATAAAAATTTATTCGATTCTGTTTGAATTTACGGCAGTTATCGTTCATGAAAAAATTTCTCTTGTTACAACATAAAACGTTGCAGGTAAACTACCCCTATCCCTTAACCGATCTTAACCAAAATCAACAGGCCTTGAGGTCTCTACAATATAGGGGTGTATGCAAAAACTTAATTGATTATGTTTGAATTTACGGCAGTTATCGTTCGTCATATAAAAAATTACCCTTGTTAAAACATAAAATGTTGCAGGTAAACTACCCCTCTGCCTTAACCGATCTTCACCAAAATCAACAGGTCTTGAGAACTATACAATTTACGGCTGTATGCAAATAATCATTTGATTCTGTTTGAATTTGCGGCTGTTATCGTTTGCCATATAAAATGCCCTTGTTAAAACATAAAACGTTGCAGGTAAACTACCCCTTTCCCTTAACCGATCTTCACCAAAAACAATAGGTCTTGAGAACTATACAATTTATGGCTGTATGCAAATAATGATTTGATTCTGTTTGAATTTGCGGCTGTTATCGTTTGCCATAGAAAAAAAATCTACAGACAGACACACACACACACACACACACACACACACACTTTTCAAAATATCGGTATGGAGAACCATACATGACTTCCATATTCTAAGATTTATTTTTAAAATCATTTTCGAAATGAAATATTACCATAGAAACTACTTCTTTCTACTTACTGCTCCAGCCTTAACCACAGTACTGTGGTCACTAACATATACCACCTCACGTTATCGCACTCGATTTTCACTGATGATGGAAGTCAATGGCATTGCCGAAACGTCTGGTTTTGTAGAAAACATTGGACTACGGCCAAATATCCCGGGAAGGAATTTTAACAAAAACTACTTCTTTGTTGCCGATAACGTTGTACACATATATATAAAAAATATGCATAAAATTAATGGCTTGTATAAGTTAATGATTGATCTCCATTAAGTAGTGCTCAAGTTTCCAAAGTTTTAATATTATGATGTCCGTAATTAAAACATCAGAGCAGGTTTAGTGTGTATGAGGGTTCACCGTGGACAAAAATTTTCAACATTTCCTATTGAGCGTTGCTTAGAATAAATCTGCGAATCTACAGTGTACGTTTCACAGAACAAACACGCGGAAAAGAAGGAGCGCTCCGAAGTCACTCATGGACCCTCAGCATCTTGCAGAGGGTTCATTCCCTAAAGACGAAAAGTCTGTCTATGAATCGTTCCAATGTAAACACGTGCAGTTACACTGCCCAGCGATCCACAGGAAGCAAATCGCTATCCACGCTGGACATTTTTTCGGCTTGCATGCGTTATGTTGGTATGGGTTCGGCACTTTCCATTTAAAAACCGTGCAAATGTAAGAAAATAAACATGAATGAGGCCAGAAATAACGCGAATTGTGTGAGTGTCTTCCCTGTCTTTTTATTGCGGTAGTGATAATAATAAAATGGAAACGTAAACAGTACTGAGATATGCTTGCCTGCCACGCACGATATATTTTCTCTTATACATGACTAGCAGAATACCCGTGCTTCGCTACGGAGTTTCACGTTGTACGTAATGAAAATGTTAGTTTAATTAATAAAGTTTAATTAAAGTAGGCTTCTTAAAAATAAATAGCTGTTGCCCACAACTTCGTTCGAGTGGTCTTCAATTTAATGCGATAATATATTTAGAACAGAATCTATTCTATTGGGTTGCCATAGTAACCAGATCTAATAGTTTTTTAAGACCGCAAAGGACCCCCCCAGAGGATCGTATCGAAAATATCGGTATGGAGAACCATACATGACTTCCATATTCTAAGATTTATATTTAAAATCATTTTCACCCAAACAGCCAGGCTGTGTCTTACCTGCCTTTTTATTGCTGTATTAAATGAAAAATATTATATTACATTAAAATGAAAAAATTATAATTTTATTGCCTGGCAACAAAATTATTGTATTTTTAACAATTACCATTGTTTCAAAAAGTTTAAATAAATTTTCAAGTACTTTACTCTTGTTAAAACGTAAAAGGTTGCAGGTAAACTACCCCTTCCCCTTAACCGATCTTCACCAAAATCGAATGTCATTGAGACCTCTACAATTCAGGAAAGTATGCAAAAAATTGTTTGATTCTGTTTGAATTTGCGGCTGTTATCGTTTGCCATAGAAAACACGCTTGATAAAAAAACGTTGCAGGTAAACTACCCCTTCCCCTTAACCGATCTTCACCAAAAACAATAGGTCTTGAGTACTCTACAAATCAGGGCTGTATGCAAAACATTATTTGATTCTTTTTGAATTTGCGGCTGTTATCGTTTGCCATAGAAAATACCCTTGTTAAAAAAACGTTGCAGGTAAACTACCCCTTTCCCTCAACCGATCTTCACCAAAAACAACAGGTCTTGAGAACTCTAGAATTTAGGGCTGTATACAAATAATCTTTTGATTCTGTTTGAATTTGCGGCTGTTATCGTTTGCCATAGGAAATACCCTTGTTAAAACATAAAACGTTACAGGTAAACTACCCCTTTCCCTTAACCGATCTTCACCAAAAACAATAGATCTTGAGTACTCTACAAATCAGGGCTGTATGCAAAACATTATTTGATTCTGTTTGAATTTGCGGCTGTTATCGTTTGCCATAGAAAATACCCTTGTTAAAAAAACGTTGCAGGTAAACTACCCCTTTCCCTCAACCGAACTTCACCAAAAACAACAGGTCTTGAGACCTCTACAATTTAGGGCTGTATGCAAATAATCTTTTGATTCTGTTTGAATTTGCGACTGTTATCGTTTGCCATAGGAAATACCCTTGTTAAAACATAAAACGTTACAGGTAAACTACCCCTTTTCCTTAACCGATCTTCACCAAAACAATAGGTCTTGAGAACTCTACAATTTAGGGCTGTATGCAAATAAACTTTTGATTCTGTTTGAATTTGCGGCTGTTATCGTTTGCCATAGGAAATACCCTTGTTAAAACATAAAACGTTACAGGTAAACTACCCCTTTCCCTTAACCGATCTTCACCAAAATCAGAAGATCTTGAGAACTCTACAATTCAGGGCTGTATGCGAAACATTATTTGATTCTGTTTGAATTTGCGGCTGTTATCGTTTGCCAAACAAACAAAATTACCCTTGCTAAAAAAAAACCGTTGCAGGTAAACTACCCCGTTCCCTCAACCGATCTTCACCAAAAACAATAGGTCGCGAGTACTCTGCAAATCAGGGCTGCATGCAAAAAATTATTTGATTCTGTTTGAATTTGCGGCAGTTATCGTTTGCCATAGAAAAAAAATCTACAGACAGACAGACAGACAGACAGACAGACAGACAGACAGACAGACAGACAGACAGAAAGACACACAGACACTTTTCGGAAAACGACTTTTTTTCATGTTTTGAGTGTAGTAGAATCAGAATCTGCAATAATCTCGAACACGATTTTTTTTGCCATCACCATACTTCCATTCCTTAAGGAATATGGAAGTAAAATATCGGTATGGAGAACCATACATGACTTCCATATTCTAAGATTTATATTTAAAATCATTTTCAGCCAAACAGCCAGGCTGTGTCTTACCTGCCTTTTTATTGCTGTATTAAATGAAAAATATTATATTACATTAAAATGAAAAAATTATAATTTTATTGCCTGGCAACAAAATTATTTTATTTTTAACAATTACCATTGTTTCAAAAAGTTTAAATAAATTTTCAAGTACTTTACTCTTGTTAAAACGTAAAAGGTTGCAGGTAAACTACCCTTTCCCCTTAACCGATCTTCACCAAAATCGAAAGTCATTGAGACCTCTACAATTCAGGGACGTATGCAAAAAATTGTTTGATTCTGTTTGAATTTGCGGCTGTTATCGTTTGCCATAGAAAATACGCTTGATAAAAAAACGTTGCAGGTAAACTACCCCTTCCCCTTAACCGATCTTCACCAAAAACAATAGGTCTTGAGTACTCTACAAATCAGGGCTGTATGCAAAACATTATTTGATTCTGTTTGAATTTGCGGCTGTTATCGTTTGCCATAGAAAATAAAACGTAAAAGGTTGCAGGTAAACTACCCCTTCCCCTTAACCGATCTTCACCAAAAACAATAGGTCTTGAGTACTCTACAAATCAGGACTGTATGCAAAACATTATTTGATTCTGTTTGAATTTGCGGCTGTTATCGTTTGCCATATAAAATACCCTTGTTAAAAAAACGTTGCCGGTAAACTACCCCTTTCCCTCAACCGATCTTCACCAAAAACAATAGGTCTTGAGAAATCTACAATTCAGGGCTGTATGCGAAACATTATTTGATTCTGTTTGAATTTGCGGCTGTTATCGTTTGCCAAAAAAAAAAAAAATTTCCCTTGATAAAAAAAACCGTTGCAGGTAAACTACCCCTTCCCCTCAACCGATCTTCACCAAAAATAATAGGTTGCGAGTACTCTACAAATCAGGGCTGTATGCAAAAAATTATTTGATTCTGTTTGAATTTGCGGCAGTTGTCGTTTGCCATAGAAAATACGCATGATAAAAAACGTTGCTGGTAAACTACCCCTTCCCCTCAACCGATCTTCACCAAAAACAACAGGTCTTGAGTACTCTACAAATCAGGGCTGTATGCAGAAAATTATTTGATTCTGTTTGAATTTGCGGCTGTTATCGTTTGCCATAGAAAATACCCTTGTTAAAAAAACGTTGTAGGTAAACTACCCCTTTCCCTTAACCGATCTTCACCAAAAACAAAAGGTATTGAGAACTCTACAATTTAGGGCGGTATGCAAATAATCTTTTCATTCTGTTTGAATTTGCGGCTGTTATCGTTTGCCATAGGAAATACCCTTGTTAAAACAAAACGTTACAGGTAAACTACCCCTTTCCCTTAACCGATCTTCACCAAAAACAATAGGTCTTGAGAACTCTACAATTCAGGGCTGAATGCGAAACATTATTTGATTCTGTTTGAATTTGCGGCTGTTATCGTTTGCCAAACAAACAAAATTTCCCTTGCTAAAAAAAAAACGTTGCAGGTAAACTACCCCTTTCCCTCAACCGATCTTCACCAAAAACAATAGGTCGCGAGAACTCTGCAAAACCGGGCTGTATGCAAAAAATTATTTGATTCTGTTTGAATTTGCGGCAGTTATCGTTTGCCATAGAAAAAAAATCTACAGACAGACAGACACACAGACACACAGACAGACAGACAGACACACAGACACTTTTCGGAAAACGACTTTTTTTCATGTTTTGAGTGTAGTAGAATCAGAATCTGCAATAATCTCTAACACGATTTTTTTTGCCATCACCATACTTCCATTCCTTAAGGAATATGGAAGTAAAAACACCTGTCCTATGTTGGCTCTCCCGTTGCGTAAAATATTTGTGCCAAGTTTGGTTGAAATCGGTCCAAAGGTTTAGGTGGAGACGTGGAAGACCCCAAAGGATCGTATCGAAAAAAAAGTCATTGAGACATCTACAATTCAGGGACGTATGCAAAACATTATTTGATTCTGTTTGCATTTGCGGCTGTTATCGTTTGCCATAGAAAATACGCTTGATAAAAAAACGTTGCAGGTAAACTACCCCTTCTCCTTAACCGATCTTCACCAAAAACAATAGGTCTTGAGTACTCTACAAATCAGGGCTGTATGCAAAACTTTATTTGATTCTGTTTGAATTTGCGGCTGTTATCGTTTGCCATAGAAAATACCCTTGTTAAAAAAACGTTGCAGGTAAACTACCCCTTTCCCTCAACCGATCTTCACCTAAAACAATAGGTCTTGAGAAATCTACAATTCAGGGCTGTATGCGAAACATTATTTGATTCTGTTTGAATTTGCGGCTGTTATCGTTTGCCAAAAAAAAAAAAATTTCCCTTGATAAAAAAAACCGTTGCAGGTAAACTACCCCTTCCCCTCAACCGATCTTCACCAAAAACAATAGGTTGCGAGTACTCTACAAATCAGGGCTGTATGCAAAAAATTATTTGATTCTGTTTGAATTTGCGGCAGTTGTCGTTTGCCATAGAAAATACGCATGATAAAAAACGTTGCTGGTAAACTACCCCTTCCCCTCAACCGATCTTCACCAAAAACAACAGGTCTTGAGTACTCTACAAATCAGGGCTGTATGCAGAAAATTATTTGATTCTGTTTGAATTTGCGGCTGTTATCGTTTGCCATAGAAAATACCCTTGTTAAAAAAACGTTGTAGGTAAACTACCCCTTTCCCTTAACCGATCTTCACCAAAAACAAAATGTATTGAGAACTCTACAATTTAGGGCGGTATGCAAATAATCTTTTCATTCTGTTTGAATTTGCGGCTGTTATCGTTTGCCATAGGAAATACCCTTGTTAAAACATAAAACGTTACAGGTAAACTACCCCTTTCCCTTAACCGATCTTCACCAAAAACAATAGGTCTTGAGAACTCTACAATTCAGGGCTGAATGCGAAACATTATTTGATTCTGTTTGAATTTGCGGCTGTTATCGTTTGCCAAACAAACAAAATTTCCCTTGCTAAAAAAAAAAGTTGCAGGTAAACTACCCCTTTCCCTCAACCGATCTTCACCAAAAACAATAGGTCGCGAGAACTCTGCAAAACCGGGCTGTATGCAAAAAATTATTTGATTCTGTTTGAATTTGCGGCAGTTATCGTTTGCCATAGAAAAAAAATCTACAGACAGACAGACACACAGACACACAGACAGACAGACAGACACACAGACACTTTTCGGAAAACGACTTTTTTTCATGTTTTGAGTGTAGTAGAATCAGAATCTGCAATAATCTCTAACACGATTTTTTTTGCCATCACCATACTTCCATTCCTTAAGGAATATGGAAGTAAAAACACCTGTCCTATGTTGGCTCTCCCGTTGCGTAAAATATTTGTGCCAAGTTTGGTTGAAATCGGTCCAAAGGTTTAGGTGGAGACGTGGAAGACCCCAAAGGATCGTATCGAAAAAAAAGTCATTGAGACATCTACAATTCAGGGACGTATGCAAAACATTATTTGATTCTGTTTGCATTTGCGGCTGTTATCGTTTGCCATAGAAAATACGCTTGATAAAAAAACGTTGCAGGTAAACTACCCCTTCTCCTTAACCGATCTTCACCAAAAACAATAGGTCTTGAGTACTCTACAAATCAGGGCTGTATGCAAAACTTTATTTGATTCTGTTTGAATTTGCGGCTGTTATCGTTTGCCATAGAAAATACCCTTGTTAAAAAAACGTTGCAGGTAAACTACCCCTTTCCCTCAACCGATCTTCACCTAAAACAATAGGTCTTGAGAACTCTACAATTTAGGGCTGTATGCAAATAATCTTTTGATTCTGTTTGAATTTGCGGCTGTTATCGTTTGCCATAGGAAATACCCTTGTTAAAACATAAAACGTTACAGGTAAACTACCCCTTTCCCTTAACCGATCTTCACCAAAAACAATAGGTCTTGAGAACTCTACAATTTAGGGCTGTATGCAAATAAACTTTTGATTCTGTTTGAATTTGCGGCTGTTATCGTTTGCCATAGGAAATACCCTTGTTAAAACATAAAACGTTACAGGTAAACTACCCCTTCCCCTTAACCGATCTTCACCAAAAACAATAGGTCTTGAGTACTCTACAAATCAGGACTGTATGCAAAACATTATTTGATTCTTTTTTAATTTGCGGCTGTTATCGTTTGCCATAGAAAATACCCTTGTTAAAAAAACGTTGCTGGTAAACTACCCCTTTCCCTCAACCGATCATCACCAAAAACAACAGGTCTTGAGAACTCTAGAATTTAGGGCTGCATGCAAATAATCTTTTGATTCTGTTTGAATTTGCGGCTGTTATCGTTTGCCATAAGAAATACCCTTGTTAAAACATAAAACGTTACAGGTAAACTACCCCTTTCCCTTAACCGATCTTCACCAAAAACTATAGGTCTTGAGTACTCTACAAATCAGGGCTGTATGCAAAACATTATTTGATTCTGTTTGAATTTGCGGCTGTTATCGTTTGCCATATAAAATACCCTTGTTAAAAAACCGTTGCAGGTAAACTACCCCTTTCCCTCAACCGAACTTCACCAAAAACAACAGGTCTTGAGACCTCTACAATTTAGG